>CM077096.1:138845214-139166109 GCA_039513925.1 Platanthera zijinensis
GTACCCTAATTACTCTTCCAATAGATCCCTAAAAATTATTGGGAGTCTACCATGACCTATTAAGACTAAATCCAGAGTCTCATAATTTTCCTAATTATGTGGGCATTTAATTTAATTAACCCTAAACTTTAAATGCCCTTCTTTAAACATGAAGTGCTCTCTAAAGTCAGAAACAAATCACCACAAAATTATGATAAATACTAAGTGATATTTAAACAGTAAATCTAAGGTTTGAGAATTTTCAGAGGTGATTAGACCTACCTTTCATAATTTAGAACTTAAGGTAAATAATACCATCTAATGAAGAAAAGACCAGCAATGTTGTTCTAAAAAATTATAATAAAATTCCAGTAGGACTATCATGGCCTAAAAACACTCTAGAAGTAGTCTCATAATTTTTACAGAAAAAAGTAGCCCCTAATTTAATGTATAACCATTAATTCCATAACTATTGGTTAATGAAACAAGTACTGTAAAAACTCATCTAATAATTAGAAGAAAATTCTAGAAATCTGATAATGATTTAAAATCAATAGTAACCAAGTTTTATAAATTTTCTCAAATATGAGGGGCTCTGAATCTAATTAAATGTAAACATCCAAATTTACAGACTTGTGAAGTAAGTACTGGTTTTATCCGGCTTAAAAATCCTGGGAAAATTACAGGATAATAATAATGGTCAGAAACACTCTCTGTCCTAATTTCATAATTTTCTTGAAAATATTGTGGCTCTGTTCCTATTTTTGATCAGAAACCACAAATTATAATTTTATGAAGCAAGTACTTGAAACAGTCATCTAAAAATTTAAACAAAAATACAGAAGGCTCTATCATGATATAAAATGTCCTATTCCAATGTTTCACAATTTTGCAATAAACAGAAACTTCACAATCAACATAATAATCTTTAAGGGCACATCTAGGGTTGGAAAGGAAGTATTGATTTATTAGCCCAAAAATTTCCACCAAAATTAATTTAGGAACATTCTACCAGAGAACTACCCTGCCTAAATTTCAAGTGATTTTATAGTGATTTGATAGCCTAATACTCCAAATTAGGTTTGGTGCCCTAAACTAGGGTTAGGGTTTTGAGAGGGTTAAGGGCTTCCAAATTCTTTAAAATTTTAACCAGAGGACTATACTAACCCTATGGTCCTCTCCACCAATTTTCAAGTCATTCCAAGGTCATTTGACCCCATGACCTTCAAACCCTAAAAGTCCCCACTAAGGGACCTACCCTAGGGTTCTAGGGATGCCCTACTCCAAACCTCCCCAAATTCCATTGGAGGGTGTGTCATACCATAAAAAGTCAGTGGTCAAAATATCAGCCTCTATTGAGCTAATTTGATCACTCAAAACCCAAGGGGGTGTTTTGACCTAATTAACCCTATAAGGGTACACCTAGGGTTGGATAAAAACCTAGTCAAAACATCTCCAACGGAGATGAAATTTTTATCAGTGACCTAACATGCTCTCTAAGACCACCCACCCAAATTTGGGGTAAATTTGAGATGCTTAGGGCACCTAATTAATTTATTCATGGATTATTAAATTTTTCTAAAACATATAGAAAAATGTTTTCCAAAAATTCTGATTTTTGGATATGTCCTATATATTATTAAGAATAGCACAAACCCCAAATTTCAGTTCATTTGGATGTCTAGTTTGGAGTGGGCATATAAATTAAGCTCTGGACATCGACTCACAGGAAGGTCGCCACTACAAAACGCCAATTGCCGCTTTGCGGTGGCACCGACTCACAGGAAGGTCGCCACTACAAAACACTAATTCTGCCGGCCCTTTTCGATCGCAGAATAGTAGCAAAATAAGGTAAAAGCAAGTCCACAAAACCACATGTATATAAATAAATCTCCACGAAGGGAGAGTCCACAATAATATTAATAATCAGAGTACAGAAAGGGGATTATGCCCAGTACATGTAATCCTCACTACAAGTCACTCGCGGAAGCAAAACTAAAACTAAGCGTCACCGTAACTGTCACTGAACCGAGAGCACCCAAGCTGGACTGGACCATCTCCACCGACTCTGTACTCTGCTGGTACTGCATCTCTGGGTGCTTCTTCCTTTTCGACCTGCCGTCGCCGCCTCGTGACCTACGTCTGCGTCTACGTCTTCGGCCTACTGGCTGCTGAGCTGTTGGGGTCCCACCCATCAAGGGGCATTTGACCCGTGTATGTCCCGGCTGGTGACAATGGTAACACGGTCGCGGGGTCAACTCTGTCAGAAACTGCAACACCTGTGACCCGTCCATATGGTACACCTAAAATGTTGTGGTTCGAAAACCATTAGTCATAAAGACTAAGCCCTATCATCCCCTACCCCTTCCCCCATGGCTCCTAAGTACCGAGCGGAGAAGAAGAAAGGGAAGGACATGAAGGTGGAGATTAAATCAAGAAAACTGGTGACAGCGGACCTATGCTAGCAATTCTATAGTAAACAAGATAGAAACAGAAAGTAAGAAATGTAACCTTATCTTATGCGCGGAAGCGCGTAAGCCAAGGGATCTTTTGCAGGGCTCCCATCGTATAGAGTGTCCCATACCACTTATACGTTGGGGTGTCGGTTGTCAAACAGCAAGGAGTAGCAAGTAAGTGAAAGTACAAGGAATATAACCATTGATTTATAGGGATTACCCCTATAGACCAAGGGGTCGTTTTGCAAGGCCTATCGTATAAAACGTCCCATACCATTTTATACGTTAGGTGGCATGTTTATGCTATGACACACAATTATGCTATGAAATGCACAAGCAAGTGCAACACACCCACACGACTCTATGCGCACAGACCTTTAGTTCCCCCTGTTCGGGCAGCTAGCTTCACTCCCAGGAACCTCCGCTGTGGCAAACGGAGACAGTGAGTCGGGCCCCCCACTCCTAGGCGGGTAATCACACTACCAGGCCTAGCCCTTCCATATGCCCCTAGAAGAACACAACCTAGAGTATCCGCGTATTAGTGCTGGCTGTACCCACCAGACTTTTCGCCGAGTCAACGTACCGCTGTCGGTGTGATCGATCGCCTAGTACCGATGACCCACCACTTTTATGCACATGCAATCATGATAATTATATTTGTACAAGTTCTTATATTACCGAGCCTCCAGCTCTCCAGGCTACCAAGCATATACCAAGTCCCCGAGCATCCCGCTCCCTGGACTTCCCAATTACAAACCAACCACCATCTCTACTAGTAGGCCCTTAGACCACGGACCTACTCTACCCATTCCATGCCAATTCTTCTTCCTAAGTGTACAAGTGTAGGTGTGAGGTACAACTATTATTAGGGTTACTCTTGATCATTTTATTCCTAAGATTTAAGGTTAACCTTGGACTTCCCGAGGGTTACCCGGTGAAGGTCTCGCAGCGGTACTAGGAGCTATGATGGGGTGAATCCCAAAACTCCCTTTCCAAGGCACTTATTATACATGATTGGTTCCCTTAACCCCTTCCCTTCTCACATTACAGTGGGCTATTCCTAGGGTGGCTTTGACTCTTCCTCTTCTCGGGGAGGACGGTCTTCCGTCGAATCCAAACACTACCTATCGCTAGTCAACCTCACCCCTACCCATCCTAACTTCTAATAATGAACTTGATTTAACTCATCCTGTCCAAACCAGCAAACTATCAAAATTCCATCTCCAAGTTCATTACCCACTCTAGCTCAGCTTCTGTAGTTTTACTAAACGCAAACCGTCCTAATCCTTATGAGGTATGCAAAGGGTGGTACTCCCAACTGTCTTCCAAATCCCATATAATATTTATTGGAGGTCTACCATGACCTAATTAGTCTAAATCCAGAAATTTATAATTTTCCTAATTAATCTGATATTTATTTAATTTTTCCCAAAGATTGGCCACGGGTAATTTTAAACATGAACTACATGATATTCTTAAGTAATGGCCACCCAAAAATTATGATCACTAAATAACAGTAAGGTATCATCAAATACTAATTTACAGGATTTTACAGAAGGTATTTAGCCTCTAATTAATTTATCCATTATAATCTCATTATTCCCATGCAAAGAAGGAAGTACTGAAACTACTCATCATAAAAATATAGAAAAATTACTGATTAATAGTATGGTACAAAAAAGGTCATTGTGCAAAGAATCATAATTTTACCAGCTTGCTAAGCACCAAAATAGATTTAATCCAATATCCATGATAAATAATACTTAACGAAGAAAGCCTTAGAATTAAACATCCAAAAATCCCATAAAAATTCACAGAGATTTAAAACCATAATAAACGTTCTCTGCCTAAATCTCATCAATTTCCAAGAAGTATATATTCCATAATAAATTTTCTAAGCAAATCATACAAGCTACTACATCGTTAATGAAGTATCCAAAATAATGATCTTAAAATTCATAGAAAAATATCCAGAGCTTGTACCATCCTTATAATTCAGTCTACCCAAATCTCAACACTTCCCAATGTGTTTTAGTGTCATTTCCTATCTCTACAAGTTTTGCACCCTAAACTAGGGTTAGATCTTTAGGTATCCCAATGGTCTCCAAATCTACTAAGATTTCATCCAGAGAACTATATTGGTCCTATGGTTCTCTTCACCCAATTTCGGGTCAATCCAAGGTCATTTGACCACATGACCTTCACGAACCACCAAGATCCATCCTTAGGGTTTGGCCTTGGTTCTTAGGGTAAACTTACCCCGGTCTGCCTCAAACTCTATGAGGGGGTGCTAGAGAATATTACTAGCCAGTGGTAAAAATCTCAGCCTCTGTTGAGGTGATCTGACCACTCAAATCTCAAAAGTGCACTTTTAACCTAAAACCCCTTATTAGGGCAAAACTTAGGGTTGATCATTTCGAATCCAAACAATCTCCAAATGTGACGAAAAATTATACAGAACCTCATGGTGAACCCAGGGACCATTCACCAAAATTTGGGAGGGTTTGGAAATTATTTAACCATCTAAATAAATTCGGCTAGGATTATTGAATTTTTCTAAAAACTATATAAAAATATTTCCCAAAAATCCTAAATTTTGGACAGCATGTAAATATAGATAATATTAGGTTACACCCCAAATTTCAAGTCATTTTGATGACTGGATTGGAGTGGGGAATTTTTCTAAGGTCAAGACAGCCTTCTGGGTAGACCTCACCAAACAGGGTGCTGTGGTCTAACCAGGATTCCAAATCGAGTGAAATTAATTTTGAACTAAAGTAGACTTCAAGGACTACATTTTCTATGTTGACCATTTTTCCTGTAGGAGCCTCTAATAATTTTTTCCAAATTATTTAAGGTGACAGATAGTTTCATTCAGAAATTGTTTTAAAAATAGAATTTAATTCTCATGGCACTGTTCATCTTCTTCAACAGCCCGAAACCAGAGGCCTGAAGACTCATTTTCCTGTAGCTTTTCCAAAGCTATTTCTCGGCCATCCAGCCATCTCCCTGGCCGGCCACCACCACCACCACCTCTGTTGAGGTGAGGGCTACCGTCGGGCGGCGGCACGGCCGCTAGAGAGGCGGTTTCCGGCGAACCCGTCACCATGCAAATTTCGGAAAAGCATGGAAACGCTCACCCGATCCGGCTCTTTTGAGCCCGATATCTCTCCTAATGATTTCTATGATCTATCCATAGAAGAAAGAGTAGAGGAGGACCTTATTCATGGTTTGACGGCGAGATGGACGTTGGACTATCATGGCGCGGTGGAGGCGTCGTCGGAATTCTTCTACAGCACAGTAGGCGGCTCGAAACTTCAGGTAAGGGCTGGGAAACTTCATCCTTGAGCCTAAGGGGCCTTTTTAAAGGGAAGAAAGGAGGGAGGGTAACGGTTGAAACGTTCATGGTCATTAATATTTCTTCTTAATAACGTTTTGGTTATGATGCTGATAATTGAATTGCTGGAAACGAAGAGATGTTTGCCAGGTGGCGATTTCCTATTGGACTAACATTTCCTTATTTATTTACATAATTAAAGTAGGAAACGGCCCATAAATACTCCCGGTGTAACTTCCCATAATCCGAATTGATTATAACGTCGGTTACCGAAATTTCCAGTCTGGCTGACGTTTCGGCCTTGGTCACAGGCGTGACACATAGGTCACGGGCGTGACAGGCCCGGATAGCCAATTATAGGATCGACGATCGTCGAACTGAGATCGACGATCGTCGAAGGGTGGTCACGGGCGTGACACCTGAGTCACGGGCGTGACAGGCCCGTGTGGCCAATTCTGGGTCGACGACCGTCGGACTGCGGTCGACGATCGTGGAAGGATGGTCACGCCCTAGGTCACGGGCGTGACACTTGGGTCATGGGCGTGACAGGCCCGAGCTGCAAATTCTGGGCTTGACGATCGTCGATTTGAGGTCGACGATCGTCGAAGGGTGGTCACGCCCTAGGTCACGGGCGTGACCCTTGGGTCACGGGCATGATAGGGTCATGAGGCAAATTCCGCGCTCGGCGATCGTCGCGCTGAGATCGACGATCGCCGAAGGGGGTCACGCCCTTGGTCACGGGCGTGACACCCGGGGTCACGGGTGTGACAGGGCCGGGTTGAAAATACTGCGCCCGACGATCGTCTCCCTGAGATCGACGATCGTCGAAGGAGTCACGCCCTAGGTCACGGGCGTGACTGGTCGGTCACGGGCGTGACTGCCCCTTTACTCAAAATTAGGGTCGGCAAACTTCAATTTCCTGAGCTTCCTAGGGTTCTATTAAGACACAATCACTCCTAGGGGTCTAGCCGGAAATGGGATGTTACAAATCCCAATAAACAAAACAAAGATTTCGTCCCCGAAATCCAGGTTAAGTCTACGGGGCTCCAATCGGGAGGGGAAGCTTGTAACATCCCATGAGAGTTGAAAGATCTACATCTCTACGTTACGTTTGCAGTGTGCAGTTTTGATTCTAAGAACCATTCGTCCAATTGTCAAGGTATATACCCCCAATAAACAAAGGGTTAGCCCTTATTCTTGAAATTTCGGTCTTATTGGTTTAAAATAGGAACGCAGATTGATTGTCCAGAGGGGTTGTGAGGTATACCCGACCGAAAAGTTCCGGATACCTTTGTCGCATCGAGTCCTGTGGCTCCCCTGTATGCTCCTCCTGTCCATGCTTGTTCTACCGAACCTTGACTAACGGAACCTTCTTCCGACACAAAGTCCGTACTCCTCTGCCATTGATCCGAATCGGCTCCAAGTGAACTGACTAGTTGGAAGCTACCGGTCCATCTGTGGTCAAAATCTGCTGCTCCGGGCGCAGTAAAGACCTCCTAAGTGAAGAAACGTAGAATACGTCATGTAGAGCTGCCAGCTCTGGTGGCAACTCCAGCCTGTAAGCTAGGGCCCGATCCGCTCTAGGATCCCGTAAGGGCCCATATACCTAGGGCTGAACTTCTTCCTCCGACCACGCACCTGTGAAACTCCATGCATGGGCCGGATCTTCAAAAAAAAACTCGGTCTCCCCACCTGAACTCCACCTGACGATGTCGGGCGTCATAATACTTAGCCTGTCTGCTCCGCGCTTCTAACATTCTGTCTCTGATTAGTCTCAGCCGAGCCTTGGCGTCTTCGACAAAATCTGATCCCAATGCCTTCGGATCTTCGTCCTGAATCCAGGGAAACACAAGCCAATACTAATTTGCCCAATAAACAAAGGTTTAGCCCCCAATAAATAAAAGATCAGCCCCTACCTATCTTGGGCTAAGTATCCTGGATATCACCCTGTTACCTCTGTCCTAGCTGGGTGCACAATTTCTAGGGCATCAATCTTCGACTTGGGGTTCCACCCTGAAACTCGTTTATATACTCCATACCTTAAACTCTCTGAGTCACATTTACGACAACTTTATCCAGGTCAAAATGTTCCCAATCTCACATGGATCTCTTCCGAACTTGCATTCCTATCCGACCCTCAGTGTTTGTCTCGGTGGTTGCCTCTAGGTAATTTTGTTACTGGTGTTGAGGGTTAAGACTACTTGTATTTTACCATTCTGCTAATGTATTATTGGTTTCAATTCTCCTTAAAGTAGTCTACCGCTTCGAATAATCGTTGATTGGGATAGTAGGGACACCTGAGTTTTCGTCTTAGGTAGTCATTCTCATGCTAAACTCCTCCTTCATTCTCTTTGAGTATCTCCTTACCTTAACCACATTCATACCCAAGGTCTATTTTGAACTAGGGTATACTACAGATTGTCCTGGTTAGTCACGAGTCCTAGTTGGTTGAGTCTAAATCGTAGACTAGAGAATTATGTGAAATGTTCTTTGCCGCCGGAGGTGTTCCCTGCTGGGGGCAGGGTAGGCCACAGGCTACAAAGAAGGATTCCAATTAACAATGAAGTGGACTTTCACATGTGATTTCCCCTATGGGCACACCACTGCTTCCGCTGCTTAGTTTGTCCCCAAACTAAACTCGAGCGGGGGTGACCCAGGGTTAGTGGACTGCTACTTTTCCGATCGAGGTTCCCTCTGATACCACTTGTAAGACCCCCCTTTTTTTTTCTTTTTAAACCACCGGGGTCTTAGCCCAGAATTGCCGCTTTGCGGTGGCACCGACTCACAGGAAGGTCGCCACTACAAAACGCCAATTCTGCCGGCCCTTTTTGATCGCAGAATAGTTGCAAAATAAGGTAAAAGCAAGTCCACAAAACCACATGTATATAAATAAATCTCCACGAAGGGAGAGTCCACAATAATAATAATAATCAGAGTATAGAAAGGGGCTTATGCCCAGTACATGTAATCCTCACTACAAGTCACTCGCGGAAGCAAAACTAAAACTAAGCGTCACCGTAACTGTCACTGAACCGAGAGCACCCAAGCTGGACTGGCCCATCTCCACCGACTCTGTACTCTGCTGGTACTGCATCTCTGGGTGCTTCTTCCTTTTCGACCTGCCGTCGCCGCCTCGCGACCTACGTCTGCGTCTACGTCTTCGGCCTCCTGGCTGCTGAGCTGGTGGGGTCCCACCCATCAAGGGGCATTTGACCCGTGTATGTCCCGGCTGGTGACAATGGTAACACGGTCACGGGGTCAACTCTGTCAGAAACTGCAACACCTGTGACCCGTCCATATGGTACACCTAAAATATTGTGGTTCGAAAACCATTAGTCATAAAGACTAAGCCCTATCATCCCCTACCCCTTCCCCCATGGCTCCTAAGTACCGAGTGGAGAGGAAGAAAGGGAAGGACATGAAGGTGGAGATTAAATCAAGAAAACTGGTGACAGCGGACCTATGCTAGCAATTCTATAGTAAACAAGATAGAAACAGAAAGTAAGAAATGTAACCTTAACTTATGCGCGGAAGCGCGTAAGCCAAGGGATCTTTTGTAGGGCTCCCATCGTATAGAGTGTCCCATACCACTTATACGTTGGGGTGTCGGTTGTCAAACAGCAAGGAGTAGCAAGTAAGTGAAAGTACAAGGAATATAACCATTGATTTATAGGGATTACCCCTATAGACCAAGGGGTCGTTTTGCAAGGCCTATCGTATAAAACGTCCCATACCATTTTATACGTTAGGTGGCATGTTTATGATATGACACACAATTATGCTATGAAATGCACAAGCAAGTGCAACATACCCACACGAATCTATGCGCACAGACCTTTAGTTCCCCCTGTTCGGGCAGCTAGCTTCACTCCCAGGAACCTCCGCTGTGGCAAACGAAGACAGTGTGTCGGCCCCCCCACTCCTAGGCGGGTAATCACACTACCAGGCCTAGCCCTTCCATACGCCCCTAGAAGAACACAACCTAGAGTATCCGCGTATTAGTGCTGGCTGTACCCACCAGGCTTTTCGCCGAGTCAACGTACCGCTGTCGGTGTGATCGATCGCCTAGTACCGATGACCCACCACTTTTATGCACATGCAATCATGATAATTATATTTGTACAAGTTCTTATGTTACCGAGCCTCCAGCTCTCCAGGCTACCAAGCATATACCAAGTCCCCGAGCATCCCGCTCCCTGGACTTCCCAATTACAAACCAACCACCATCTCTACTAGTAGGCCCTTAGACCACGGACCTACTCTACCCATTCCATGCCAATTCTTCTTCCTAAGTGTACAAGTGTAGGTGTGAGGTACAACTATTATTAGGGTTACTCTTGATCATTTTATTCCTAAGATTTAAGGTTAACCTTGGACTTCCCGAGGGTTACCCGGTGAAGGGCTCGCAGCGGTACTAGGAGCTATGATGGGGTGAATCCCAAAACTCCCTTTCCAAGGCACTTATTATACTTGATTGGTTCCCTTAACCCCTTCCCTTCTCACATTACAGTGGGCTATTCCTAGGGTGGCTTTGACTCTTCCTCTTCTCGGGGAGGACGGTCTTCCGTCGAACCCAAACACTACCTATCGCTAGTCAACCTCACCCCTACCCATCCTAACTTCCAATAATGAACTTGATTTAACTCATCCTGTCCAAACCAGCAAACTATCAAAATTCCATCTCCAAGTTATTTACCCACTCTAGCTCAGCTTCTGTAGTTTTACTAAACGCAAACCGTCCTAATCCTTATGAGGTATGCAAAGGGTGGTACTCCCAACTGTCTTCCAAATCCCATATAATATTTACTGGAGGTCTACCATGACCTAATTAGTCTAAATCCAGAAATTTATAATTTTCCTAATTAATCTGATATTTATTTAATTTTTCCCAAAGATTGGCCATGTGTAATTTTAAACATGAACTACATGATACTCTTAAGTAATGGCCACCCAAAAATTATGATCACTAAATAACAGTAAGGTATCATCAAATACTAATTTACAGGATTTTACAGAAGGTATTTAGCCTCTAATTAATTTATCCATTATAATCTCATTATTCCCATGTAAAGAAGGAAGTACTGAAACTACTCATCATAAAAATATAGAAAAATTACTGATTAATAGTGTGGTACAGAAAAGGTCATTGTGCAAAGAATCATAATTTTACCAGCTTGCTAAGCACCAAAATAGATTTAATCCAATATCCATGATAAATAATACTTAACGAAGCAAGCCTTAGAATTAAACATCCAAAAATCCCATAAAAATTCACAGAGATTTAAAACCATAATAAACGTTCTCTGCCTAAATCTCATCAATTTCCAAGAAGTATATATTCCATAATAAATTTTCTAAGCAAATCATACAAGCTACTACATCGTTAATGAAGTATCCAAAATAATGATCTTAAAATTCATAGAAAAATATCCAAAGCTTGTACCATCCATATGATTCAGTCTACCCAAATCTCAACACTTCCCAATGTGTTTTAGTGTCATTTCCTATCTCTACAAGTTTTGCACCCTAAACTAGGGTTAGATCTTTAGGTATCCCAATGGTCTCCAAATCTACTAAGATTTCATCCAGAGAACTATATTGGTCCTATGGTTCTCTTCATTCAATTTCGGGTCAATCCAAGGTCATTTGACCACATGACCTTCACGAACCACCAAGATCCATCCTTATGGTTTGGCCTTGGTTCTTAGGGTAAACTTACCCCGATCTGCCTCAAACTCTATGAGGGGGTGCTAGAGAATATTACTAGCCAGTGGTAAAAATCTCAACCTCTGTTGAGGTGATCTGACCACTCAAATCTCAAAAGTGCACTTTTAACCTAAGACCCCTTATTAGGGCAAAACTTAGGGTTGATCATTTCGAATCCAAACCATCTCCAAATGAGACGAAAAATTATATAGAACCTCATGGTGAACCCCGGGACCACTCACCAAAATTTGGGAGGGTTTGGAAATTATTTAACCATCTAAATAAATTCGGCTAGGATTATTGAATTTTTCTAAAAACTATAGAAAATTATTTCCCAAAAATCCTAAATTTTGGACAGCATGTAAATATAGATAATATTAGGTTACACCCCAAATTTCAAGTCATTTTGATGACTGGATTGGAGTGGAGAATTTTTCTAAGGTCAAGACAGCCCTCTGGGTAGACTTCACCAAACAGGGTGCTGTGGTCTAACCAGGATTCCAAATAGAGTGAAATTAATTTTGAACTAAATTAGACTTCAAGGACTACATTTTCTATGTTGACCATTTTTCCTATAGGAACCTCTAAGCATTTTTCCCAAAATATTTAAGGTGACAGATATTTTCATTCAGAAATTGTTTTAAAAATAGAATTTAATTCTCATGGCACTGTTCATCTTCTTCAACAGCCCGAAACCAGAGGCCTGAAGACTCATTTTCCGGTAGCTTTTCCAAAGCTATTTACCGGCCATCCAGCCATCTCCCTGGCCGGCCACCACCACCACCACCTCTGTTGAGGTGAGGGCTACCGTCGGGCGGCGGCACGGCCGCCGGAGAGGCTGTTTCCGGCGAACCCGTCACCATGCAAATTTCGGAAAAGCATGGAAACGCTCACCCGATCCGGCTCTTTTGAGCCCGATATCTCTCCTAATGATATCTATGATCTATCCATAGAAGAAAGAGTAGAGGAGGACCTTATTCATGGTTTGACGGCGAGATGGACTTTGGACTGTCATGGCGCGGTGGTGGCGTCGTCGGAATTCTTCTACAGCACAGTAGGCGGCTCGAAACTTTAGGTAAGGGCTGGGAAACTTCATCCTTGAGCATAAGGGGCCTTTTTAAAGGGAAGAAAGGAGGGAGGGGAAAGGTTGAAACGTTCATGGTCATTAATATTTCTTCTTAATAACGTTTCGGTTATGATGCTGATAATTGAATTGCTGGAAACGAAGAGATGTTTGCCAGTGGCGATTTCCTATTGGACTAACATTTCCTTATTTATTTACATAATTAAAGTAGGAAACGGCCCATAAATACTCCCGGTGTAACTTCCCAAAATCCGAATTGATTACAACATCGGTTACCGAAATTTCCAGTCTGGCTGACGTTTCGGCCTTGGTCACGGGCGTGACACATAGGTCACGGGCGTGACAGGCCCGGATAGCCAATTATAGGATCGACGATCGTCGAACTGAGATCGACGATCGTCAAAGGGTGGTCACGGGCATGACACCGAGTCACGGGCGTGACAGGCCCGTGTGGCCAATTCTGGGTCGATGACCGTCGGACTGCGGTCGACGATCGTGGAAGGATGGTCACGCCCTAGGTCACGGGCGTGACACTTGGGTCACGGGCGTGACAGGCCCGAGCTGCAAATTCTGGGCTTGACGATCGTCGATTTGAGGTCGACGATCGTCGAAGGGTGGTCACGCCCTAGGTCACGGGCGTGACCCTTGGGTCACGGGCGTGATAGGGTCATGAGGCAAATTCCGCGCTCGGCGATCGTCGCGCCGAGATCGACGATCGCCGAAGGGGGTCACGCCCTTGGTCACGGGCGTGACACCCGGGGTCACGGGCGTGACAGGGCCGGGTTGAAAATTCTGTGCTCGACGATCGTCTCCCTGAGATCGACGATCGTCGAAGGAGTCACGCCCTAGGTCACGGGCGTGACTGGTCGGTCACGGGCTTGACTGCCCCTTTACTCAAAATTAGGGTCGGCAAACTTCAATTTCTTGAGCTTCCTAGGGTTCTGTTAAGACACAACCACTCCCAGGGGTCTAGCCGGAAATGGGATGTTACACCGTGGATCCGCCCGAGGACCTTTGATATAAAGATTAGTGGCGCCATCCTCCATTAGTCCAGGCTTTTGGTGTGAGTGGTTGCGCTAAGTCCTCTCAATTGGTATCAGAGGGGGTCGCGGGTTCGAAACCCCGGGGTCGTTTCCGGGGAGGCGGGGGGATTGTTGGGGCTGCGGTCCGGAAACCCCCCCGCACTGCGGTGCTATGCGGTAATGGCTTAACTGGCTGCCCCGTGGATCCGCCCGAGGACCTTTGATATAAAGATTAGTGGCGCCGTCCTCCATCAGTCCGGGCTTTTGGTGCGAGTGGTTGCGCTAAGTCCTCTCACAGTGGGACCTTCTTGCGGCGCAAGACCCGCATACCCGTTTCGTCAATCCGGACCGGCTCCATGTGAACTGACCGATCAGATTCTACCAGCCCATCCGTGGTGTTTAACTGCTGCTCTGTCCGTAATAGGGCAATCCTGAGGGAGGAGACGTGAAAGATGTCGTGCAGGGTCTCCAGCTCTAGTGGCAGCTCCAGCCTATATGCCAAGGGACCGATTCGCTCCAGGATCCTGTAGGGCCCCATGTACCTCGGACTAAGCTTCTTCCTCTGTCCGTGAACTCGAGAGACTCCGTGCATCTGTCGTATCTTCAAAAACACTCTGTCTGTTGGGTACATTGGAAAATGTGTACCTGATTTGAAGAAGCCCAAACTAGCTCAATGATATACATCAAGGTGTTTTTGATGTTTCTTTTTAGTTGACATGTGCAGGTGAAGAATTGATAAAGTATGCAGAAAAATTCTAAGTCCAAGTGTCGACACAGAGGAAGCAGTGTCGACACATAGAAGAAAATTGTCGACACAACACTGGGAAGCAGTGTCGATACATAGCAGTTAGTCTACAACTACACTGGGAAAAAGTGTCGACACAGAAGAAGTAAGTTGACACAACACTGGGAAGCAGTGTCGACACATAGCAGTTAGTCTACAACTACACTGGGAAAAAGTGTCGACATAGAAGAAGTAAGTCGACACAACACTGGGAATTTGTGTCGACACAGAAGAAAAGCGTCGACCTCAACATTGGGAGAATGTGTCGACACAGAAGAAAATAGTCGACCTCAAGTTTGTCGACACCAGCAGAATGTGTCGACACAGAAGAAAATAGTCGACCTCAAGTTTGTCGACACCAGCAGAATGTGTCGACACATTATGAATAAGTCGACATATTATAGCAGAGTTTAAAAAAATTGAATGTGTCGACACCTGAAGGCTAAGTCGACACTTACTAAGTTATGATTCTACAACAACTGTGTCGACACACAGGACTTGTGTCGACACACTGAAGAGTCAAGACCAAGTTATTTTCAGAAGGAGCTGTGTCGACTCAAAGGCAACTTAGTCGACATCACTGAAGACTGTGTCGACACCAAAGTCAATTGTGTCGACACAAATAAACAGATGGTCTCGACACTTTCTGACAGACTGTCTCGACAACTTATGGTTCAAGACTAAGGCACAGGACTTGTTTGGAGACTTGACAGCTGAGGATTGCCACCAGTTAACTGAAGCTGTCAGACTTGTCAGAAAACGGTTAAAAACCGGATCAGCCGGTTACCATGAAGAAAGTCTATAAATAGACAGATTCAGAAGGAGAAAGCAACTGTTGAAAAACATTGTTGAGAATCAAAAAGTTGAGAAGGATTACGATCCAATTCATTTCAAGAAAGTGCTAGGCACTTAAGAAGATCTTCTCCGGGAGATCTAAGAAGACTATCTAAGGATAGATCAAAGAAGAGTTCTAATCAGAATTCAGAAGAATCATTCAAAGTGCTGGATAGAGAGAGATCAAGCCAGAATTTGAAGAAGAAGAAAGAAACCACCAGTGGATTCTCAAGAAGCTGTTTGGAAATCAACTCAGCTAAGTTCTTATTCAAGAAGCTTTGAAGAAAGCTCAGATACAGTTGATTGCATCAGCTGATCAAGAATTGTCTTGGCCTTTTCTCTCTCAACTTAGGCAAGACAGTTTAATAATCTTTTCTATATTTCTGTAGGATCTGTTTACACAGATCTGAGTTGTAAGCCTATGTTATAAAGGCTGAGTGTAGGAGTGTTGAACTCTGAGTGGTAGGGCTGTTTGCCTGAGTGTAGGAGAAGGATATTCTCTGAGTTGTAGGCCTTGGGGCAAGGCTGAGGTAGGGCAGTTATGCCTGAGTTGTAGGAACCAGTTGGGTTCTGAGTTGTAGGATCTGTTGATCTGAGATAAGTGGAAGTTTGGCCGAATCTAGCATACTGCTAGATAGGTGAAGGGGGAAAGTGGATGTACCCAGACCTTAGGGAACCACTATAAAACATTGTGCAATCTGTGATGCTTTATTTTCTGTGATTGCTGTATTTATAGTGTTAGCTATTAAATTGAATTTTGCCTAGAAGTTTTTATAAGAGAAGCAGTACCTATTCACCCCCCCCCCTCTAGGTGTTTAGGCTGCCTTGAAAGTTAAACTATCAAGTGGTATCAGAGGGAGGTTCCTCAAAAAGGACTTAACAGTCTGAGGTAGATCTGAAAGGCAGATTCAAGATTCAAGAAGATGGGTTCTGGAGAGAATCATAAGGAGCTAGGGTCTATGAAATTACCCATATGCAAGAAGGAAATCTTTGGGATCTGGAAAGAAAGAGTCAGATTGTTTATGGAAGCATCTGACCCAAGGATTTACATCACAGTACAGGAAGGGCCCTTCATTCCAATGAAGATATCTGTTCTTGATGCAAATATCCAAATACCAAAGACTTATTCAGAAATGACCAAGGATGAAATCATCTTGGCAACCATGGACAAAAGGGCACAGAACATCATTGTTAGTGCCATAGATGATTCAACATTTCAAAATCTGATTCACTGCAAGACCTCCAAGGAGATGTGGGACACATTGATTGTCTACATGGAGGGATCTGAAGAAGTAAGGCTGGACAGAAAGTCTATGCTAAATCAGGAGTATGAAAGCTTTAGACAAGGAAAATCTGATAGCATAACTGAGTGCTATAAGAAATTCTATAGAATTGTGAATGAGCTAATATCCTATGGAAGAGTCTTCAGTACCTATGAACTGAATGACAAATTCTTAAGATCCTTATCAAAGGATTGGGATACAAAGATCTGTGCCATAAGAGAAGTGGCTAAATTGGCAGAGATATCTCCTCCAACCCTGTTTGGAAAGTTGCTATCCTATGAAATGCAACTTATGGTAAGGAAGGAGGAGGAAAGAAATACAAGAGGAGAGCATAGAGAAAAGACTGTGGCATTTAATGCTGAAGCCACTAGAAAGAGTAGGAGGAAATCACCATCTCCTCCTAAAGAAGTTGAAGAAGATAGTTCTGAAAATTCAAATAAGGGTTCAGAAAGCTGTGATTCAGATGCAGACTTTGCTGCATTTACAAGGCAATTCCAAAGGTTCTTGAAAAAGAAGCAATGGAAGTCTAGGCCTTCCTCATCACAGCAAGTTGATGACTATTATCAGAAGAGAAGGTCATCAAGGAAAGAGAAAAGCAGATCAAAGCCCAGCAAAGCCACTACTTCAAAGATTGTCTGCTATTGTTGCAATAGGCCTGGACATGTAGTGGCTGATTGTCCTGACAAAA
The DNA here is from genome assembly GCA_039513925.1 of Platanthera zijinensis. Classification (NCBI taxonomy): domain Eukaryota; kingdom Viridiplantae; phylum Streptophyta; class Magnoliopsida; order Asparagales; family Orchidaceae; genus Platanthera; species Platanthera zijinensis. The sequence continues at coordinate 138,862,388 of CM077096.1, forward strand.
GGAAGGAATCTTCAGAAAAGAAGAAGACTTATCAGAAAGGCAAGAAGGAGAAATCCTTTGTAGCAAAGAAAGATAAAAGTCTGTCAGACCAGTCAACTTCAGAATCAGGATCTGAAGCTGAAGCATATATTGGACTATATGCTGTATCTGAGGAAGAGGAGTTTATGCAGCTGCTAGACTCCATCAATGAACATCAATGCATGGGTTTGATGACAAGATCAGAAGAGGACATATGCCAGAATCAGTCTGGTCCTAATGAGGTAAACTGTCCTTCCTGTACATCTGTTTATAGTACAAGTGAAGAATCAGCTACATCTGCATCAAGTGATGAAGATGCATCTGGATCTGAAGGAGATGTCTATCAAGTTGATAGACAAGTATGGGGACTTGTTGCAGGCCCTTAAGAAAAGCAAGAACCTGGTTAAAACACAGGCTCAGGAAATTGCTGAACTAAGGGTAGCAACAACTGAGTTAGAAAAAGTCCTTGATCAAAAATTAAATGAAATTGCCAAGCTGAAGAATATAACTATTATTCAGATGGGCACAATTAATTATACTAATGATCAAGTAAAGAGTCTGGAGGCCAGACTTAGAATTGAAAGGGATTTAGTGGCTAGTTACTCTAAGCCAAAATCTGTCTTACCCTTGATAGATGAATTTGTCACTCAGAAGGGTAAGGATGGATTAGGATTTAAAGGTAACTCCAGGGCTGGCAGATTCAAAAGGAAAGGCAAAGCCTCTATTCAGCCACTAAACCTTTCAGTCCCCATAAAGTTTAGTAAGGAGAAAGTGCCTTCTAACATATATGATCATGAAGACATTCAAGGTCATATTAAGACAAATGTTCTGAAGAACAAGGGTGTTAAGGCAAGCAGGCCTACCTATGGTCATAAACCAAATGGTTTTAAGAAATCAGTAGGTGAAGTTGCAACAGCACCAGCAATGAACAGAAATTCTTCTGACAAGGATGTATCTAGGTCTAGATACAATAAGTTTGAATATTGGTGCTGTGGCAAGAGGGGCCATTTTGCATTGGACTGCTGGTATAACACAAGTGTTATAAAGAATAAGAGTCTACCTGTTAGAAGAGGTTATGAGAACTTTATTAATGCTAACCTGAACCAAGGACCTAAGACTTACTTGGGTTCTAAGGGTAAGTAATTCTGTATTGCAGGTGAATCCAAGTAACCATGCCCCTATATGGTACTTGGATAGTGGCTATTCCAGGCACATGACTGGAACAAAGGGGCTGCTGAAGGAGTATTCATCTGTCAAAGATGGACATAAAGTGATCTTTGGTGGATCTGAAAAAGGAGTCATCAAAGGGTTTGGTAATATTTCTTCTAACCTAATTACTATCACCCAAGTGGCCTATGTAAAAGGTTTGAAACATAATCTAATAAGCATAAGCCAGCTGAGTGATCTAGGATATGACATTTCATTTGGTAAGGATGGATGTCATATCAAAAGGTCAAGTGATCAAGAGATCATTTTGACTGGGTATAGGAAGAGAAATGTATATTGCCTTAATTTTGAGTGTGAAAATAAGGCTTCCCCCATTTGTCTTGTAGCTGATGACAATGCTTCCCATTGTGTTAAGTGGCACAAGAGATTGGCTCATCTAAACTACAAGACAATTGGCCAACTCATTAGTAAAGAACTAGTGAGGAATGGGCATCAAGTTAAGTGTATAAAGGAAGGGGTATGCTCAGCTTGTCAAAAGGGCAAGCAGACAAAATCCTCATTTCAAAGCCTTGAAAACAAGGATTCTGTGAGGTGCTTATACCTCTTGCATATGGATCTTTTTGGTCCTATGCCAGTTCATAGTCTAGGTAGGAAGGTCTACACTTTTGTGGTTGTAGATGACTATTCTAGATTTACATGGGTGTTCTTTCTAAGACAAAAATCTGAAACCCCAAGTGTACTACTTAATTTTGTAAAGCAAATTCAGAATGAACTGAATAGTACAGTGGTCAAAATCAGAAGTGATCATGGTACTGAGTTTCATTCTGAAAGCATAACAAATTTGTGTAAAGACTTTGGGATTTTCCAAGAGTTCTCCTCACCAAGAACACCTCAGCAAAATGGAATTGCTGAAAGAAAGAATAGAACATTAATTGAAGCAGGTAGAACTCTATTGAGTGACACCTCTCTCCCAGAATATTTTTGGGCTGAGGCAGTTAACACTGCTTGTCATGTCATCAATAGGGCTTCTATCACCAAAAGCCACAGAATGACTCCCTATGAGATTGTGAAAGGCAGAAAACCAAATCTATCCTATTTTAGGATCTTTGGTTGCAAGTGCTATATACTTAACAATGGCAAGTCATATTTGACTAAGTTTGCTGCCAAATCCCAGGATGGAATATTTGTTGGGTACAGCACAAATAGTAAGGCCTATAGAGTCTTCAACTTAACTACTCAAGTTGTTGAAGAATCTGTGCATGTTGTATTTGATGAAACAAGATTAATCAATTAGTGAGTTGTCTTGTAGATCAAATGACTCAACAGGTATAAGCAAGAAGATGGACAAGCTCTCTATTGCTGAAACTTCAAAGGAAGATGGAGCATTGGAAAATGAAGGCTACTGTCCAGGGGGAGTACAAGAGATAATGGAAACTGATGAAAACCAAGAGGCTCAGCAGAATGAAGAAGCTGGAGATGCTCAACCTGAAGGGAATCTTCCTCCAGCTATAAGATATCTAAGAGATCATCCAACTGATCAGATAATTGGTGATCCAAGACAAGGAGTGCAAACTAGAAGCAGAAATCAAAGCACAGTTTTGCATTCAAGTTTCTTGTCCCAGAAGGAACCTAAGAAGTTTGAAGAAGCTATCCAAGACCAGCACTGGATTGATGCTATGCAAGAGGAGCTGAATCAATTTAGAAGATGCAAAGTCTGGGAGCTTGTTCCTAAGCCAAGAGGCCACAACATAATTGGCACTAAGTGGATCTATAGGAACAAGCTGGATGAAAGTGGGATAATAGTGAAGAATAAAGCAAGATTGGTTGCAAAAGGATACAGGCAGGAAGAAGGGATTGACTTTGATCAAACCTTTGCTCCAGTAGTAAGGCTGGAGGCAATCAGAATGTTCCTTGCCTATGCAGCCTACCAAGACTTCAAAGTATACCAGATGGATGTGAAGTCAGCATTTCTGAATGGTGATCTTAAAGAAGAAGTATATGTAGAGCAGCCATCAGGTTTTATAGATCCTCTTAAACCTGATTATGTGTATAAGCTTAGGAAAGCTTTGTATGGGTTAAAACAAGCTCCAAGGGCTTGGTATGAAACACTGTCTACCTTCCTCATTGAGAATAAATTCTCAAGAGGAAAGATAGACAAAACTCTATTCCTTAGGGAATCCAAAGGAAAGATCATCTTAGTCCAGATCTATGTTGATGACATAATCTTTGGATCTACTGAAAACAACCTTTGTAAAAAGTTTGCCAAACTTATGCAAGGGAAGTTTGAGATGAGCAGTATGGGAGAACTTAAGTTCTTCTTGGGACTCCAAGTAAGACAGACTGATGATGGATTGTCCATATCCCAGTCTAAGTTCACCAAAGAATTAATTAAGAAATATGGTATGGAGTCATCCTCCACCATGAGAACTCCTATGGGAACTAGTATACCTATATGCAAAGATGAGACAGGTAAACCTGTTGATGAATCATTGTATAGAGGAATAGTTGGGTCTCTACTATATCTCACTGCTAGTAGACCTGACATTATGTATGCAACCTGTGTCTGTGCTAGGTACCAAGCCTGCCCTAAAGAATCTCATTATACTGCAGTCAAAAGGATTCTGAGATATCTAAAGGGCACTCCTACTCTAGGTCTTTGGTACCCTAGGAATAGAGATTTTCTACTAACAGGCTATTCAGATGCAGATTTTGCAGGATGTAGAGAGGATAGAAAGAGTACTACAGGTACTTGTCAATTCCTGGGAGGAAGACTAATATCTTGGAGTAGTAAGAAGCAGACCAGTGTGGCAATTTCCACAGCTGAGTCAGAGTATGTTGCTGCTGGAAGCTGCTGTGCACAGCTATTGTGGATGCAGCATCAGCTTAAGGATTATGGTATTCAGGTAAGTAGAACACCCCTTTTATGTGATTCAAAGAGTGCTATTTCTATTGCTAATAATCCAGTTTCTCATAGTAGAACTAAGCATATAGAAATCAAATACCATTTTCTTAGAGAACATGTAGAAAGAGGAGACATCTCATTGGAATTTGTAAAAACAGATTATCAAATAGCAGATGTATTTACTAAGCCTTTAGATGAAACCAAATTCAATAAATTCAAAATTGAATTAGGTATGTTAACCATTGATTAATGTATTAACAAAATCATTAACAATGCAAGTGAAGTGGGATTTAAGTAAGTTGAGTAATAACAAACAGAAATTGGCTAAGTAAGAATGTGTCAACACATTCAGTAGTAATGTGTCGACTCAGAGAAATTATGTCGACAAGTCAGAAGAATTGTGTCGACTCAGAGAATATGTGTCGACACTTAAGAGATATATTGTCGACTTAACCAGAAATGTAATGTCGACTCAACCAGAATAATGGTGTTGACACTTACAGAATATGTGTCGACTCTTATCCTTAGAGTCGACACAGAATTTCTGTCTTTCTACTATGTAACCACGGTGTCGACATAACCACAAATTGGTGTCGACACATAGTAGGCTGAAGAAATGTCGAGTTAATAGAAGTTTGTGTCGACACATTCCGTCTGTGTCGACACATTTTGACTGTTTTTGGCGCCTTTTGAACTTCTTTCAACTGAGGCTATAAATAGGTCAAAAACGCATTCTGTCGACACGCTTCCAAGGTTTTCGAGACTAAAACCCTGTGTCGACAGTCTATCTTTCTCTCTTCTCTCAAGCTTTCTCGACAAAACGATGGCGCCAAGGATTGAAGATAACATCAATGAAGGGTATGAGTTGGTGCGCCAGGCCTTTGCAGAGGCGCCACCAGATGTTCAAGGAGTTATCACCCTCCTCTCCGAGTCAGGGTTAGAATTTCTCATCTCAGAACCTACTAAAATCTGGAAGAAGGAGGTGCATGAGTTCTTTATCTCTGCATCAGTCCACTCTACTGGCCTCAAGATTAAGTCAACTGTTCAAGGGACTAAGGTGAAGATTAATCAAAGAAGTTTAAGAAAGATCTTTCAATTGCAAGTAGTTGAGAATGAAGAGGAAGTTCCTATATCTAAGACAAGGGAAGCCCTTCAATGGTGTGGACTGGACTCAGGATTGAAGATTGGAGCTGCATTCAACAGGAAGGGTATGAATCAGCAAGGGAAGTTCTTGTCAGAAGTAGTTGGGAAAGTAATCCTCTGCAAGACAGGTGGACATGATAGGATTTCTGCCTATATGTTCAGCCTGATGACCAGGATTGTTTTTACAATTCCTATTGATTGGTCAGGAGTAATCTTTGACAAGATCAAAGAAGGAATCAAGAAGCCTAACATGGCTAGGATCATGAGCCTGTATCTCACTGGAGTGATTCCTGAAGTGATGCAGCAACTGCAAGGGAGTAAGATTAATCATATGAGACGAATGGATATGAGATTGTTCTCTAAGTGGGATAGGGTGCTGTCCAAGGATGTGCCTGAAGAGAGCAGGCCAGACACCCCTGTGAAATCCCCTACACAAAATCAAGAATCTGTACAATTACAAGAAGACCCACTGAGGACACAGGTTGAAGAATAGCTTGCCTCATCTGTAGTCCAGGAAGTGTCAACACCTGCACAGATGCAGGGGGAGCCAGTTTCCACTCCTGCTCCAAAGGTATCTACTCCTGCTCAGGTATAGGGGGAGCTAATGTATTTTACTATACAAGACATTGCTCATATTCTTATTACTGCACAGGTTCAGGGAGAGCTAATGTCCACTCCTACTCCAGATACTACAAATACTGAAGTGCAAGTACAAGAGGATGCACAGTTAAACCTGTCTCAAGATTTAATTGCTGAAGAAGTTACAGCTCAACTGGAGTTTACTATGGAAGAGTTATTCCCTGATATTGATACTACTGCAGATAAAGTAGGAGGTGGACCAGATATTGAGAAGTCCATAGGTATGGACATTGATCAGGAAGCTGAAGTTGAGCCACAGGTTGAGGGTGAGCCAGTGGATGTTGAAGCTGAGCAACAGGCCCCTGGAACAGATACAATTCATCATTCTCAAGAAAGAATTCATGTAGATACTTCATCTGAAACAGAAACTGAAGATGCCAGGGTGGCAAAGAAAAGAAAACTGGTTGTCTTTAAGAGAAGAAGCAAGAATTATAAGCAGGCTTTACAGACCACACCTCTACAAGTATCTCCAGCCTTTGATTACAACAAATTTATGGTAGATCTACAAGTAAAATTGGATGAACAAAGGATGGCTCTGGAAAAGTATGTTGATGAAAACAGCAAGTCACTTCAGTTTGACTTAGCTCAGGATATAAAGTCCATCCAGTTTCAAGTCAACATGCATAAAAAGGAAATGACAGATTGCTTCCACAAGGGTGGCAATGCTGTGGTGTATCTAGCTAAACAACAGGAGGCTATTACTACAAAGGTGGATGACATTGCTTTGAAGCAAAGCTATGTGTTGGAAAACCAGCTAAGAATGAATGATAATCTAACTGAATCTCATAATAAGATTATTGAGGAAGTAAAGAAGATTGGTCCACATCTGCCTGCAGATAGAGCCAAAGAAAGGGAAGATTTTGATAAGAATTTTCAAGCTGCCATTGCATCTGTTAAGACTGCCATCACAACCTCTCAAAAAGAAATATCTGAAAAGCTTCAAAAGTTAAAACCATTTTTCAAAGAGGGTGTGAATTATTTGGATGGCCAAATCCGATTTCAAAAGGAAGATCTAAGAGATCATGTATCTAGAGAAGCCATAAAGGGGGAGAGGATGCTAATTCATGCAGGCTCAGAGCACACCAAATGGGTGACCAATAGCATTCGAGCCACTTTGGGATATCCCCCATTGTGTGATGATGCTATGGTGGCTGAGTCAGGAATACAATCAAATCTACTTGAAGGCAATCAACCTGAGGTTGCCCAAGTCATTTACCCCCCTCCAGATTTTGACATGATTGATCAGAAAGTTCAAGGAATGTATAGTCCTCCAAAGGAGGTTACTAATATTGTCTTTGGAAAGGTTGATAAGCCTGAGGCTACTCTGAAAGAACAGCAAGATGCTCTATTAGCAAAGAAGAAATTCAGAGAGCAGGCTGTACTTAAGCCAGATTATGAGCAGTGGAGTCCTACTTCAAGGAACATAATACTCACTGCATGGAAAGCTGTACAAGATAAAGTTCATGAGAGAGGGAAATGGTATAATGAAATAGAATGGCAGAAGTATGAGGCAAGACAAGAAGCAATAGTACAATTCAGAAGGAAAGCTAAGCTAGGGAGGCTGCCATCTGATGCTAAGGAGCCAAGCAAGTACTTTCCAAAGCCTTTTCACTACTTTGAAAGGCAAAGGATCAAGGAAGAAGCTCAGAAGAAAGCTGATCTAAAAGGAAAGAAGATAGCTGAAGCATCAGAAGCTCCTGTGACAGCTACAATTCAATCTGGAAAAGGGATTATCATTAAAGAGCCTGATCAATCCTGATTATGTTTTTTTTTTAATTCCTTCATATTGTTTTGTAATGTTGTGATGTAATCATTAAATGAAAAACAATGTAATCAAACATTACCCAGTTATAAACAAAATGTTATTTGGCATATTATAATGTGCATTCTGTGATGGATTATTTTGTTTATGTTTTGTTTATATTAAGTATTCCTGTCATATCATATATCATCATTTAGTACTGTTTATAAATGGTGTATATCATTGGCTAGAAGGGTTATGACTTCTCCAAATAGGGGGAGATTGTTGGGTACATTGGAAAATGTGTACCTGATTTGAAGAAGCCCAAACTAGCTCAATGATATACATCAAGGTGTATTTGATGTTTCTTTTTAGTTGACATGTGCAGGTGAAGAATTGATAAAGTATGCAGAAAAATTCTAAGTCCAAGTGTCGACACAGAGGAAGCAGTGTCGACACATAGAAGAAAATTGTCGACACAACACTGGGAAGCAGTGTCGACACATAGCAGTTAGTCTACAACTACACTGGGAAAAAGTGTCGACACAGAAGAAGTAAGTCGACACAACACTGGGAAGCAGTGTCGACACATAGCAGTTAGTCTACAACTACACTGGGAAAAAGTGTCGACACAGAAGAAGTAAGTCGACACAACACTGGGAATTTGTGTCGACACAGAAGAAAAGCGTCGACCTCAACATTGGGAGAATGTGTCGACACAGAAGAAAATAGTCGACCTCAAGTTTGTCGACACCAGCAGAATGTGTCGACACAGAAGAAAATAGTCGACCTCAAGTTTGTCGACACCAGCAGAATGTGTCGACACATTATGATTAAGTCGACATATTATAGCAGAGTTTAAAAAAATTGAATGTGTCGACACCTGAAGGCTAAGTCGACACTTACTAAGTTATGATTCTACAACAACTGTGTCGACACACAGGACTTGTGTCGACACACTGAAGAGTCAAGACCAAGTTATTTTCAGAAGGAGCTGTGTCGACTCAAAGGCAACTTAGTCGACATCACTGAAGACTGTGTCGACACCAAAGTCAATTGTGTCGACACAAATAAACAGATGGTCTCGACACTTTCTGACAGACTGTCTCGACAACTTATGGTTCAAGACTAAGGCACAGGACTTGTTTGGAGACTTGACAGCTGAGGATTGCCACCAGTTAACTGAAGCTGTCAGACTTGTCAGAAAACGGTTAAAAACCGGATCAGCCGGTTACCATGAAGAAAGTCTATAAATAGACAGATTCAGAAGGAGAAAGCAACTGTTGAAAAACATTGTTGAGAATCAAAAAGTTGAGAAGGATTACGATCCAATTCATTTCAAGAAAGTGCTAGGCACTTAAGAAGATCTTCTCCGGGAGATCTAAGAAGACTATCTAAGGATAGATCAAAGAAGAGTTCTAATCAGAATTCAGAAGAATCATTCAAAGTGCTGGATAGAGAGAGATCAAGCCAGAATTTGAAGAAGAAGAAAGAAACCACCAGTGGATTCTCAAGAAGCTGTTTGGAAATCAACTCAGCTAAGTTCTTATTCAAGAAGCTTTGAAGAAAGCTCAGATACAGTTGATTGCATCAGCTGATCAAGAATTGTCTTGGCCTTTTCTCTCTCAACTTAGGCAAGACAGTTTAATAATCTTTTCAATATTTCTGTAGGATCTGTTTACACAGATCTGAGTTGTAAGCCTATGTTATAAAGGCTGAGTGTAGGAGTGTTGAACTCTGAGTGGTAGGGCTGTTTTCCTGAGTGTAGGAGAAGGATATTCTCTGAGTTGTAGGCCTTGGGGCAAGGCTGAGGTAGGGCAGTTGTGCCTGAGTTGTAGGAACCAGTTGGGTTCTGAGTTGTAGGATCTGTTGATCTGAGATAAGTGGAAGTTTGGCCGAATCTAGCATACTGCTAGATAGGTGAAGGGGGAAAGTGGATGTACCCAGACCTTGGGGAACCACTATAAAACATTGTGCAATCTGTGATGCTTTATTTTCTGTGATTGCTGTATTTATAGTGTTAGCTATTAAATTGAATTTTGCCTAGAAGTTATTATAAGAGAAGCAGTACCTATTCGCCCCCCCCCCCCTCTAGGTGTTTAGGCTGCCTTGAAAGTTAAACTATCACTGTCTCCTACCTGAAACTCCACCTGACGATGTCGTGCGTCATAATATTTGGCCTATCTACTCTGCGCCTCTAACATCCGATCTCGTATCAATTTCACCTAGGACTCGGTGTCCTCCACAAATTCCGAGCCCAGGACCTTCAGATCCTCATCTTGTATCCATGATAGGGGAGTCCTGCACCTCCGTCCATATAGAGCCTCGTAGGGATCCATACTTATACTGGCCTGATGACTGTTGTTGTATGAGAACTCTACCAGTGGAAGCATCTTCTCCCATGGCTCTCCTCGGTGTAGAATGCACAGACGTAACAGGTCTTCCAATGTCTGATTTGTGCGCTCTGTCTGCCAGTCCGTCTGAGGGTGGAAGGTTGTGCTAAAAGTCAGTTGGTTGCCCAAGTATGCCTGAACTGACCGTCACTCACTTGATGTAAACCGCCCATCACGATCTGACACTATTGTCCTGGGCATGCCATGATAACAAATGAACTGCTCCACAAACGTCCTCACCAGCACTCCCACTAAATCATCCTTCCTAATCAGTATAAATCGAGCCACCTTTGTCAACCGATCAACGATCAACTAGATTGAGTCATTCCCTGTCCGAGACCGGGGAAGCCCATGTATTAAGTCCATGGCTACGTCATCAAACTTCCACTCCGGCACCAGGAGTGGATGCAACAATCTTATGGGGTTCCTTCACTCCGCCTTCACTAGCTGATATGTCTCACAATGGGTCACAAAGTAAGTGACATCTTTCTTCATGCTTGACCAGAACATAGTCTTCTTCAAATCAGCCGTCATCTTTATGATCCTCGGGTGCACAGAATACTGGATGTAGTGCGCCTCTATCATAATATCCTCACAGATCTGGCCTCCCTCTGGTATATACACTCGTCCTCTGAAGCACACCAGGCCATCCCTCAGTGTGTAATCTCCTGCAGTGCCTTCCTCCAGGGCTTGGAAGATGGGCTCTAACTTGGAATCCTGCCTCTTTCCTTCTCTGACTTGGTCTCTGATGTCATCGGTGATGCCTATCGCGGTCAAGTACTCCTTATAGAGCTCAGGGTCATCAGATGACACCAGAGTAATGTGCATGTCCTCTAGTCTCTACAGCAGCTCCATAGACATCAGCTGAGGCTCTGCTCCCGCTGTGGCGGCTCTCCTGCTCAATGCATCTATTACCATGTTCGCCTTCCTCGGGTAGTAGTGCATCTCGTACTGATAGTCAGATAGAAACTCCACCCACCGCCTCTGCCTGATGTTCAGTTCCTTCTGCGTATCTACGTACTTAATGTTCTTATGATCTGAGTATATATCACAGTGGACTCCGTAGAGGTAGTGTCGCCATATCTTCAGAGCGAACACGACTTCTCCCATATCCAGGTCGTGTACTGGATAGTTCTTCTCATGTGTAACGCCCCCGATTTTTTCTGCGATTATTTAATTCTCGTTTGCCATTACATTGGCGCGTTTCCAGCTCATGCCGCTGTTAGAGTACCTCGTTTGGTATTCCTAGTGGTTTTAGCCCATTTGCAGGGTTCCCCATCTAGCTGGCATATGTTTTAGAGGCCCGGCTGAGCCTTTCAGGATACCCTTGTGCTTTGGCTTCGGTTGAGGTTAGCCCGAGTGTGTGATCGTCGGAGGTTGTTTTTGACTTCGTCGTTGTTTTTGTAGCCCGAGTATTTAGCTATGGTGCGAGTTTGTTCGAAATCTGAGGACGTTATTTTTTTTGCATCGTTTCGACGATCGCTAGTTAGCGAGTCGTCACTTTATGTGAGCATATAAATATGGTGGCACATTTTTTAGTATAGCACGTGATTTATGTGTGTAAGGTTTTTAATAATTTGCGTGTGCGTGTCTATGTTTATGTGTTAGTATGTATATATATATATATATATATATATATATATATATATAGATGTGTGTTAGTATGTATATATATATGTGTGTAAGTAAATGTTTTAATGTACATATAGGTGTTAATATATATGAGATAATATATATATATATAGTAGATTAGTTAGTGTTTAGTTAATAAGATCAATTAGGGGTTGCCTTTATACTCAAGTTAATTTAAATATGTATAGGGTTAATTAATTAGATAGGTCATATGATATATATATGATGGTTTAGTAAATTAGGTTTTCTCCTCCCATTTGCTGAACCCGACGGCTGCCCTGCAACAGGCCGAGCGAGGGAGAAGCAGAGGGGCAGAAGTCCAAGAGCCTCTTCAACTGCCGTCTCCCAGCCTCGTGGAGCTCGAAACCCATATTTGAGGCCGGATCCGTGCTCCTCTAGCCAAGATCTCCATTCCAAGGTATCTATCTTAAGGTTTCCTCCATGTTCTTCCCGATCGGATCGTAGATTTCCAGTTTTTCCAAACATTGATGGAGGATTTCCTTCCCTAAATTCTATCCTGGTTCTTCTTGTTGTTGTGTTTGAGGGCCGATTGTGTGCACATTTCGTGTCCAGATTTTTCTACTTCTGCCATATGTGGCTGATGGTGGGGGAGAATGTACTGGCCGGCTCTTGCTAGCCTAGTTTTGTCCAGATTTTCGTAAAAGTATTGCTTGCGGCCGGTTTGTTGAGAGGTGCATCATTGGCCAAGGTTCTACTAATTATCAAGGCAAGTGCACCCTTCGCCCTTGCCAATACTATTTCAATTTTTGTACCTTTGTTTTGCTTGAATTCTGATTTTGTTCTCCTAAGGTTTGATCACCTTGAAATCATGGGGCTAACCTCATTGGTATTATGTTGTGGTTTAAATGATTAGGAATGTTAGATCGGGTTATTACCATTTGAGTTATTCATTTTGCGGTGGCCTGTTTTCTACAAGACTTTCATTAGAGCTTGTTGTGTTGTTTTCTCATTGTTCTTTTTTTTAAAGTGTAACAATGTCCTGTTCACTTCATTACTTGTATAGTTTAGACTCAAACCGCGCAATCTAATAGTATATATATTGGGCGTCAAAAAAATCATTGTTTAGGGTTGGATATCAAATTAATTATGCATGTCTCAGTGTCTATCCTATTTTTTATGGTGACCAACTAATGGTACATTCTTAGTTGAGTGTCGAACTACTAGCATAATTATAGTATCGTTCTGCTTTCAATTCATTTATGTCAAACCACTAATTTGGTAAACTCTACGTTTAGTCCGTCAGTTTGTACTTACGGTTCTTAGGTGGGTTTCTCTAGTTGGAATAGGGATGTGTTGACATCTTGGTGGTTCAAGGAACTACCAGTAAGGGTTTTCCCGAGTGACTTAGTGCTGGAGTAGGATGTAATTTTGAGGTGGGTCGGACCGATGCCACCACGCTTATTTTACTTCTTGTCTTACTAAGACAATATGGGTTGTTTGGCTGAGTTGGACTGATGCCACCACCACAGCACCTTGAAGATATTTAGGCCGATAGACTTGGTTGGACATGTTGCCACCATCCGAGGCCCTTGTTGATGATTTTGTCCATCTCTAGTATTAGGTGATTCTTTATTCTCTAGCTCTATGTTAGGATTTATTTATTTTGCTAATCCTTCTTGCAGAGGCTCTTGAAGCTTGGCTTCATCCATGCACTTGGTGCACCCGTTTTTTACTCAACTTTTGATGAGTATTTTCCTTTACTTGTCTACTTTACCTCATTTAGCTTATGTTGCTAGCATTCACAATTTTGGGCCTGGTAAGCCTTATGCTAATGCTCTCTTTTTAAACATATTATCTTCTTTCCTATTGATAATTGCTTTGCTGAGGTGTTATTTTCTTTGAATGCCTCAGGTTCAGGTTTATAGCCGACTATGCGGCTAGGTTTCTTCAGGAGCTTGCTAGTGCTATAGCTGCTGCTGTGATTTTCTCTTCCTCACTCTTGGGAGGTAGTTTTTATAGACTTGTAGTACAGATAAGCCTACTCACCAGTGGGTTAGTGTCAGGTGTTGACGTGCACTGGTGGTTTCTATTTTAGATGCTTTGTACTTTGCTTATACTGCTAGATTTCCTGTTTTGGAGTTTATTCAATTTGCTCTTGGGAAGATTTATGCTAGGTTGTTAGTTACTTTTAAACCTAGAAACACTATTATATTTATATCTCTTGATCAACATGTTTTATAAAACTCATACACTACTTTCCAAATAACGTAAAAAGAACGCTTTCTTATATATGATATAAAATAAATCTAGGGTCTTGCATAGTGTAAGTTGCCCCCTAGGGACACTTATGCACTCTCTTAGGATGTCAAAGCATTTTAAATAAAGTATTTTCCGCTATGTACAAGTATAGTTTTTTATTGTGGACTAGCTGATCCACTGAGCTGAGGGATATAGCCTCTAATATATAATTGATTTTCAAATCATTAAAGCTTATGATCTTTCATAGTCTTAGTAGTTGGTGGTTGCCTGAGTGTCGGCAATTATCCCCTGCTCGACGTTGCATCACAACACGTGTTTTCTCCTACTCCGATACTTCTTAATTCCGGAGAAAATGCGGGTTGTGATAGTTGGTATCAGAGGGAGGTCTCTTGACAATTTGTCGGGCAACCTTTCCTTGTAGGTATTAGATGTTTAGCATCATATAAAACACACTGATATGTCATCAGCACGTCTTAGCTAAAGCACGAACACTACACTCATAACATGACATGAAGTATACGAGGCATATTATATAGTATGGGATGCATAATATGTGTTTGTATATGGATCCACCATAGGAGGCAACATGTGAGGGTTATGTAGTCTGGGATGCATAACCTCACAACATGAATGCGGCTAGCACGTTTTTTCTTTTTTCGTTGCATGGAAATGTTATGTAGTATGTGATGCATAACATTTTCATGTGTACGCCGCTCATAACATGCATTAGGGACTTTTTAGAATGCATAGTACAATCATGCATATCATAACATTGCATAAGCACAACGTTTCAAGCTAAAGACTTGTAGGATAACATATGTACACACATGGTTTTGAGTCAAAAAAATATAAATACATGCATTCATGGTCTAGGTACCTGATTTAGTATGATGGTGGTGAACCATCTTAAGTTAAGCATATCATTATAATTGAAAATCCCAAAGCAAGTTGGCAGTTGAAGCAAGTACTTATGTAGGTTTGTCTATACTTGTTTGTTTAGTCCTGGTAGTTGAACTAGGTTCTGATTATTATTTTGTTTATTCTTTTTAGCATGGCGCCTAAGCGTATAATGATGAGGTCGACTCCCCAATCTGAGGGCAAGTCTTCTGGAGCGCAAAGCGATGCGGTTGTGGCAAGTCTAAGGCAGATAAATGAGGCCTTATCGAGATAGATGGTGGATGTTCAGTCTCAGATCCAGGCCTTGTTATTTGTAGTGGCAGGACTAGCCCCAAGAGCACAGGATCCTGCTGTGGGTATAGTTGTTCCAGCACCTCCTACACCTCCTGCCCCATTGGTGCCTCTAGTTGTGGTGCCCCTAGAGATGACCTTCATCTCTTAGTTCCAGTGACTTAAATCGCCTACCAATGATGGGAAGGCGGATTTCATGATCCTGGATGATTGGCTTATTTCCATTGAGGAGATGTTTCACTATTCTGGAGTTTCTGATGATCAGAAGGTGATGCTTGCTGCCTACCAGCTGAAGGGGTTGGCAAAGAGTTGGTGGATGAAAGAGAAGGAGGGCATGGTAGGAGGATGCTCTTGGGTTTCCTTTATGGAGATATTGATGAAGAAGTTTCTACCTACAGTGGAGCGGGACAGGTTGATGAACGACTTCTTGCATCTGAATATAAGGCAGCTCACTATCAGCGAGTATGAGATTGAGTTCAGCAAACTTAGTCGGTTTTCCTTAAGTTTGGTTAGTTTCGAGGAAGATAGAGCGAAGCATTTCCTTGGGGGCCTAAGAAGTGATGTTCATCAGTTAGCAGTTGCTCATGGAGCGGTGAGTTATGCTGGTGCGGTAGAAGCTGCTTTGAAAGTGGAGGCCATCAAAAATGCTAAGCAAAGAGGGAAGCATGCAAGGAATGAAAAGAGGAAAGCGGTCGAAGGAAAGAGCCCCCAGGTATCTAGTGCTCCTTCAAGAAAGAGGAGTAAACAGGTCTGTAGATTCTGTGGCCGGCCGGGCCATCCCAAGCAAAACGTGGTGTGTACCTTATGTAAGAAAGAGGAGCATGATGTTGCCCACTGCTGTTGAAAGATAAGGTCTGCTATCAGTGTGGACAGAAGGGTCATACCAAGGCAAGGTGCCCGTAACTCCAGTCTGTGCTCCGACCAGTTCCTCTTCACGCTTTGCCACCGCCTCAGTCTATGGATAAGGGCAAAGGGAAGCTAAATGTGATATCATCAGCGGAGGCTCAAACTTTGACGCAAGTCATTTCAGGTTAGATTTTCTCTCTAGTCTTTATGTTTTAGCTGCAGTTTTAGTTTTGCTATTATTTCCTTAAATGCGTGTGCGATTTTTTTTAGGGAGTTTTAAGGTAAAGAACCACTGGGCGCGCGTTCTCTTTGACTCAGGTGCTACCAACTCATTTGTGGCTAGGGCCTTTGTAGAGCAGTTCCAGTTTGATCTAGATCGTGTCGGTGATGCCTTTTGCATCAAGTTCCCTCGGGTGATTCCGTGATATTGGATCAGGGCATTCAGGAGTGTCCTGTCATATCGGGGGATTTTCTAGCTAAGGAAAATCTGAAGGTGATTGACTTGGAGGATTTCGATGTTATCCTAGGCATGGATTGGTTGTCCCGATATGATGCGGTGATCTAGTGCCGGGGTAAGCGCTTTTATTTCAAGAAGGATAACGGTCAGCCTGGGAGTATTTATGGTGATCCGCGCCAGGTCTCTCCGGCAATTTCTGCGGTATGTGTTCAGAGGCTATTTAGTTCTGATTTTTTTTCTTGCTTAGTTTCAGTGCTGGGGACTATTAGCAGTTTTCCGCGGTTGGATGAGATTCCTGTTGCGCGGGAGTTTTCTGATGTTTTTCCTAGTGATCTTCCCGATCTTCCTCCATAAAGATATGCTGAGTTCGTGATTGATTTGGATCCGGGTACGCGTCCTATTGCTAAGGCGCTGTATCGGATGGCCCCGCGATAGCTGGAGGAGCTGCGTACCCAGCTGGATGAGTTATTGGAGAAGGGTTTTATAAGGCAGAGCTCATCGCCCTTTGGTGCTCCTATTCTCTTTGGGAAGAAGAAAGATGGTTCGATGCGCCTTTGCATCGACTATAGAGAGTTGAACAAAGTCACCATCAAGAATAGGTATTCTCTGCCTAGGATCGATGACTTATTCAATCAGTTGCGTGAAAGTGTTGTATTCTCCAAGATTGACCTTCGATCAGGCTATCATAAGCTCAGGATCCGGGAGTCTGACATTCCACGGATTGCTTTCCAATCGAGGCATGGGCACTATAAATTTTTGGTTATGTGGTTTGGGCTGACCAACGCACCATCAACATTCATGAACATGATGAACCGGGTGTTCAAAGATTTTCTGGACAAGTTTGTGGTCGTATTCATAGACGACGCTCTGATTTATTCTCGGAATACTGCGGAGGATGATCAACACTTGCGGTTGGTGTTATCTGCCTTGAGAAATCATCAGTTGTACACCAAGCTGAGTAAATGTGAATTCTGGTTGCCTCAGGTTTCCTTCCTGGGTCATGTGGTGAACAAAGATGGCATTTCAGTTGACCTGGAGAAGATTTCTGCAGTGATGGATTGGCATAGGCCGAGCACACCCAAGGAGATTAGGAGCTTCTTGGGGTTGGCCGGCTATTATAGAAGATTTGTGGAGGGCCTTTCTACCTTGGCAGCCCCCTTGACTAAGCTGACGCAGAAGAATGCGGCATTCATTTGGAGCGAGAAATGCGAGGAGGCTTTTCTAGAGCTTAAGAGCAGGTTGTGTTCTGCCCCTGTTTTGACATTGCCTACGGAGGGCAAGCACTATGATGTATATGTGGATGCCTTGCATGTTGGGCTCAGAGGGGTGTTGATGCAAGAGGGGAAAGTGATTGCGTATGGGTCACGACAATTGAAGACACATGAGAGAAATTACCCTACGCATGATCTGGAGTTGGCAGTAGTGATCTTTGCCTTGAAGCTGTGTAGACACTTACTTTATGGTGCGCAGTACAATATCTTCACAGATCATAAGAGCCTGAAGTATGTGTTTACACAGAAGGAGCTGAATCTGTGCCAGAGGCGGTGGCTAGAGTATGTGGCTGATTATGACGTGGAGATCCAGTATCATCCAAGCAAGGCCAATGTAGTGGCCGACTCCCTGAGCCGAAAGACGGGGAAGATCTTCAACCTCACTACAGACCGTTTAGTGGAAGAGTTCTTATTAATGGATATCTCCATGGGATGCTGTGATTTACAAAGCAGTTTGGGAGTGGCAGAGCCGTCTTGGATTTCACTCACCAGGTTGCACTAGAAGGATGATACCGATTTGTTACACCTGTACCTCAGGATTGAGAGAGCGAAGTTGCCGGATTTTTCTATCGATGATTCGGGTACTATGAAGTACTGCTACAGGTTTTGCATCCCCACGGTTGGAGATATCAGGAGTATGATATGCAAAGAGGCTCATGGATCCAGCGTTGCCTACCACCTAGGATCTACCAAGATGTATCATGATTTGAAGAAGATCGCCTGGTGTTATGGTATGAAGGGTGATATAGCGCGGTATGTTTCTGAATGTTACACTTGCAAGCGGGTGAAGGCCGACCATGGGAGGCCTAGTGGCAAGTTGACTCCTTTTGAGATCCCGACTTGGAAGTGGGAAAGTATCTCTATGGACTTCATTACGGGTTTACCGAGATCTCCAAGGGGGTTTGATTCAGTTTGAGGATCATATATCGATTGAATAAGTGTGCGCACTTCGTACCTTATAGGATCGACTACCCGATGAAGAAGATAACAGAGTTGTATTTGAATGAGGTCATCAGATTGCACGGTGTGTATGTTAGCATCATTTCTGATCGAGACTCTCATTTTACATCTCGCTTCTGGAGGAGTCTGCAAGAGGGACTGAGTATAGATTTGAGGTATTCTACCGCTCACCACCCACAGACCAATGGGCAGACAGAGAGTGAGAACCAGATATTGGAGGATATGATCAGGTGCTACATTCTAGACCACGGTGGAGCGTGGGATGAGCATTTGTGGCTCATTGAGTTTGCCTACAATAACAGTTACCAAGAGAGCCTGCAGATGGCTCCCTTCGAGGCATTATACGGGAGGCGCTGCAGAACTCCCTTATTTTGGGCAAAGACTGGAGAGGGACCTTTATTGGGCCCTGATGCGCTCGAGGATATGGAAATCGCAGTGAAGATCATTCGGGAATAGCTTCGAATAGCTCAGGAAAGATATGAGAAGAACGCCAACCGGCGTAGGTCTGATTTGGTGTTTGCAGAAGGGGACCTTGTGTTTCTTAAGGTTTTCCTGATTGTGGGTGTCAATAGGTTTGGCAAGAACTGGAAATTGGACCCGAGGTATGTGGGCCCGTTCAAGATTGAGGAACGGATTGGCGTGTCAGCATATAAGTTGGATCTGCTAGCAAACTTCCCAGGTGTTCATAATGTATTTCATGTAAGCCAACTACGGAAGTATGTGCGGAGCAGTGGGCAAGTCTTGGATGTTGTGCCCCAGTTGGAGCCTAATCTCTCATATGTTGAGGTGCCGGTCCGTATCTTGGATACTCAGGATCGGGTGCTGTGTACAAAGTCTATCCTGATGGTGAAGGTTCTATGGAAGAATTAGGATTTGGAAAGCGTGACTTGGGAGCTAGAGTTGGCTATGAGGGAGGCTCACCCTCGCCTGTTCCCCTGATTTGATGGGTACGTTTTCTTTCTAGTAACTTGTGTTTTGTTACTTTCCTTCTATAGTAAAAGTAGTGTACGTAAAGTTTCGGGACAAAACTTTCTTTTAGGGGGAGTGACTGTAACGCCCCAGATTTTTTCTGCGATTATTTAATTCTCATTTGGCATTACGTTGGCGCGTTTCAGGCTCGTGCCACTGTTAGAGTAGCTCGTTACGTGTTCCTAGTGGTTTTAGCCCATTTGCAGGGTTCCCTAACTAGCCGGCGTCTATTTTGGAGGCTCGGCTGAGCCTTTTAGGAAACCCTTGTGCTTTGGCTTCGGGTGAGGTTACCCCGAGTGTGTGACCGTCGAAGGTTGTTTTCAACTTCTCCGTTATTTTTGTAGCCTGAGTATTTAGCTACAGTGCGAGTTTAGTCGAAATCTGAGGACGTTATTTTTTTCGCGTCATTTCGACGATCGCTAGTCATCACTTTATGTGAGCATATATATATGGTGGCACATTTTTTAGTATAGCGCGTGATTTAAACGTGCAAGGTTTTTAATAATTTGCATGTGCGTGCCTACGTTTATGTGTTTGTATGTATATATATATATATAGATGTGTGTTAGTATATATATATATATATATGTGTGCGTGTGTGCAAGTAAATGTATTAATGTACATATATGTGTTAAGATATATGAGATAATATATATATATAGTAGATTTGTTAGTGTTTAATTAATAGGATCAAATAGGGGCTGCCTTTATACTTGAGTCAATTAAAATTAGTATAGGGTTAATTAATTAGATAGGTCATATGATATATATAGGATGGTTTAGTAAATTAGGTTTTCTCCTCCCATTTACTGAACCCGACGGCTGCCCTGCAGCAGGCTGAGCGAGGGAGAAGCAGAGGGACGGAAGTCCAGGAGCCTCACTGACCGCCGTCTCCCAGCCTCGTGGAGCTCGAAACCCATATTTGAGGCCGGATCCGTGATCCTCTAGCCAAGATCTCCATTCCAAGGTATCTATCTTGAGGTTTCATCCATGTTCTTCCCGATCGGATCGTAGATTTCCAGTTTTTCCGAACATTGATGGAGGATTTCCTTCCCTAAATTATGTCCAGGTTCTTCTTGTTGTTGTTTTTGAGGGCCGATTGTGTGCACATTTCGTGTCCAAATTTTTCTACTTCTGCCATCTGTGGCCGATGGTGGGGGAGAATATGCTGGCCGGCTCTTGCTAGCCCAGTTTTGTCCAGATTTTCGTAAAAGTATTGCTTGCGGCCGGTTTGTTGAAAGGTGCATTGTTGGCCAAGGTTCTACTAATTATCAAGGCAAGTGCGCCCTTCGCTCTTGCCAATGCTATTTCAATTTTTGTACCTTTGTTTTGCTTGAATTTAGATTTTGTTCTCCTAAGGTTTGATCACCTGGAAATCCTTGGGCTAACCCCATTGGTATTATGTTGTGGTTTAAATGATTAGGAATGTTAGATCGGGTTATTACCATTTGAGTTATTCGTTTTGCGGTGGCCTGTTCTCTACAAGACTTTCATTAGAGCTTGTTGTGTTGTTTTCTCGTTGTTCTTTTTTTTAGTGTAACTATGCCCTATTCACATCATTACTTGTATAGTTTAGACTCAAACCATGCAATCTAATAGTATATATATTGGGCGTCAGAAAAATCATTGTTTAGGGTTGGATATAAAATTAATTATGCATGTCTCGGTGTCTAACCTATTTTTTTTATGGTGACCAACTAATGGTACATGTTTAGTTGAGTGTCGAACTACTTGCATAATTATAGTATCGTTCTGCTTTCAATTCATTTATGTCAAACCACTAATTTGGGCAACTCGACGTTTAGTCCGTCGGTTTGTACTTACGGTTCTTAGGTGGGTTTCTCTAGTTGGAATAGGGGTGTGTTGACTTATTGGTGGTTCAAGGAACTACCAGTAAGGGTTTTCCCGAGTCACTTAGTGCTGGAGTAGGATGTGATTTTGAGGTGGGTCAGACCAATGCCGCCACCCTTGTTTTACTTCTTGTCTTACTAAGACAATATGGGTTGTTTGGCTTAGTTGGACTGATGCCACCACCACAGCACCTTGATGATATTTAGGCCTGATAGACTTGGTTGGACATGTTGCCACCAGCCTAGGCCCTTGTTGATGATTTTGCCCATCTCCATTATTAGGTGATTCTTTCTGCTCTAGCTCTATGTTAGGATTTATTTATTTTGCTAATCCTTCTTGCAAAGGTTCTTGAAGCTTGGGTTCATCCGTGCACTTGGTGCACCCCTTTTTACTCAACTTTTGATGATTATTTTCCTTTACTTGTCTACTTTACCTCATTTAGCTTATGTTGCTAGCATTCAAAATTTTGGGCCTGGTAAGCCTTATGCTAAGGCTCTCTTCTTAAACCTATTGTCTTCTTTCTTATTGATAATTTCTTTGCTGAGGTGTTCTTTTCTTTGAATGCCTCAGGTTCAGGTTTACAGCCGACTGTGCGGCTAGGTTTCTTCTGGAGCTTGCTAGTGCTATAGCTGCTGCTGTGATTTTCTCTTCTTCACTCTTGGGAGGTAGTTTTTATATACTTGTAGTAGAGATATGACTACTCACTAGTGGGTTAGTGTCAGTTGTTGACGACCACTGGTGGTTTCTCTTTTATATGCTTTGTACTTTGCTTATACTGCTAGATTTCCTGTTTTGGAGTTTATTCAATTTGCACTTGGGAAGATTTATGCTAGGTAACAGTTACTTTTAAACCTAGAAACACTATTATATTTATATCTCATGATCAGCATGTTTTATAAAACTCATACATTACTTTCCAAATAACGTAAAAAGGTCGCTTTCTTATATATGATATAAAATAAGTCTAGGGTCTTGCATAGTGTATGTGCCCCTTGGGGACACTTATGCACTCTCTTAGGATGTCAAAGCATTGTAAATAAAGTATTTTTCGCTGCGTATAAGTATAGTTTTTAATTGTTGACTAGCAGATCCACTGAGCCGAGGGATACGACCTCTAATATATAATTGATTTTCAAATCATTAAAGCTTATGATCTTTCATAGTCTTAGTAGTTGGTGGTTGCCTGAGCGTCGGCAGTTATCGCCTGCTCGATGTGGCATCACAACACGTGTTTTCTCATACTCTGATACTTCTTAATTTCGGAGAAAATGCTGGTTGTGACATCATGGGTCTTTAGCTGGCGGGAGGCATATGCTATGACGTGTCCTTTCTGCATCAACACCGCTCCCATCCCTTGATATGATGCGTCGGTATACACCTGGAATCCTTCCTTCCCAGATGGAAGGGCCAGAATAGGGGCTGAGATGAGTCGGTCCTTAGGCTCCTGGAAAGCTTCCTCACACTGTGGCGTCCACACAAAGGGCACGTCCTTCTTCGTCAAGCATGTGTGTGGAAGGGCGATCCGAGAAAACCCCTCCATGAAGTTCCGGTAATAACCAGCAAGCCCCAGGAAACTCCGCATGTCCGTGGCCATCTTCAGCGACGGCCAATCCCCAACTGCTTGAATCTTTGCCGGGTCCACCACCAACCCGGCTCAGCTGATAATATAGCCTAAGAAAGCCACCTCTTTCAACCAGAACAGACACTTGCTGAATTTCGCATAAAGGCGATGCTCCCGCAGTCTCTCCAAGATCAGTGCTAGATGTCGTGTGTGCTCCTCCTCCATCCTAGAATAGACAAGGATGTCGTCTATGAATACTAAAACGAACACATCCAAATAAGCCTCGAAGATCCAGTTCATGAGGCTCATAAACGCCGACGGAGCATTCGTGAGCCCGAAGGGCATCACGATGAACTCATACAGGGCATATCTGCTACTGAAGGCCATCTTCGGAATATCCTCCTCCTGGATCTGCAGTTGGTAGTAGCCTGACCTCAAGTTTAGCTTCGAGAAATAATGGGCTCCCTCTAGCTGATCGAACAACTCATCTATCCTTGGGTGCAGATAGGTATTTCGGACGGTCAGCCTGTTTAGTGCTCGATAGTCGATGCACAGGCGAAGAGTGCCATCGTTCTTCTTCACGAATAGGACCTGAGCTCCCCAAGGCGAGGAACTTTTCCTGACAAATCCTGCTTCCACCAGCTCCTTCAACTGTGTCCGAAACTCCGCCATCTTGATAGATTTAACTTCAAGACAACCTAAACACCTAGAGGGGGGGGGGGGTTGAATAGGTTCTTGTCCTTGTTTTAATCTAAGGCAGAATATAACTTCAGTTCTTTGATATAAATCTGAAAACTCTACATCTAACACATCATATTCAATCACAGAATTTATAATAACACAAATCACAGATTGCACACTGATTTATAGTGGTTCCCCAAGGTGTGGGTACATCTACTTTCCCCCTTCGCCTATCCAGCAATATACTAGATTCAGCCTAACTTCTTCCTTTTTCTCAGATCCCATGATCTTATAGCTCAGAATCCTGAAGGATTCTTACAACTCAGAATGTATCCACACTCCTACAGCTCAGGCTAATATGCCCTACCTCAGCCTTGCCACAAGGCCTACAACTCAGAGAACTGATTCTCCTACACTCAGGCTCAAACAGCCTTATAACCTTAGAGATCTAAATCTCCTTCACTCAGGCTCAAACAACCTTACCACTCAGAGATCTAAATCTCCTACACTCAGCCTTTATAACACAGGCTTACAACTCAGATCTTTGAAAAGATCCTACAGAATTTGATAAGTATTTTTGATGGACTCTTACCCTTATTGAGAGAGAAAGGATAAGAGGATTCTTGATCAGCTTCTTGATGAGATTGATGGCTGAAATCAACCTGTTCTTAGCTTTCTTCAAAGCTTCTTGAATATGAACTTAGTAGGGTTTATCTCCTTTGAAGTTGACTGACTGACAGCTTCCTTCTTGGATTCCAGAAATAGATCTGGATCTACTTAGTAGATTAGTTCAGGATCTACTCCTTAAGAGACTTGTGATTGTCTCCTTCTTGACCTCAAAATAGCTGGAGATCTCTCTCCCCAAATCTTCTGAAGTTCCTTCTGAATTCTTGATTGAATTCTTCTTAGACAAAATCTGAGTGGATAATCACTTCAGAATGTCTTCTTAGATCTTCTCACGAAGATCTTCTTCTTCATGACTTGCACTTTCTTGATCAAAGATCAATCTCTCAATAGTTGTATTAGTTGTGTGTTGTATTGTATATTTGATTTGACACAGTCCGTCTATATATAGGCTTCACCCATGGTAACCGGCTGATCCGGTTTCTAATGAACTCCTGTCAGTATTAATAGCATCAGTAAACCTATTGTAATTCACAGCTGTCAAGTCCTCAAATAGTTCTTGAGCCTTTGTCTCTGTCGGCTAAGCGTCGAGACTGACTCTCATTATGTGTCGAGACAAACTGTCAATATGTGTCGACACAAGTGACTTAAGTGTCGACACAGACTTTGGTGGTGTCGACATAGCTGCCTTGATGTCCACACAGCTACTTGACACTGCATCTTGAGAATGTGTTGACACTGATTATTTGTGTCGACACAATCACTTCTTCACTCCACAACAATCAACTATGTTGAAACTCTGTTGTGTGTCGACACAAGTCCTGTGTGTCGACATAGTTGATATAGTCTCAGAATTTGTGTGTCGACACTGCCTCCAGGTGTCGACACAGTCGATGTCGACTAATACTCCTGTGTGTCGACACTGCCTCCCGGTGTCGACATAGTTGATGTCGACTAACTATTCTGTGTGTCGACACTGCCTCCAGGTGTCGACACAGTTTATGTCGACTAACTATTGTGTGTCGACACAGCCTTTTCCAAGTGTCGACACAAACTTACTGAAGTGTCGACACAGCTTTCTCTTATTTCGACACATGAACTTAGAAACTTTTCTCTGCATTTTAGCATATTCTTAACCTGCACATATAAACTCAAAATAACATCAAATACACCTTGATGTATATCATTGGGCTAAGTGAGGCTTCTCCAAATCAGGTACACATTTTCCAATGTACCCAACAATCTCCTCCTATTTGGAGAAGTCATTACCCTTTTGTCAATGACATACACCACTTATGATAAATAAACATGATGATGTATATAAGCATTATTTAACAAGGTAATTTATAAACAAAACAAATAATAAACTGACATTATAGAATAAGGATGTAGATTAAATGAACATGGAATATTCATTTGTTTATTATATCAAAAAGTTTCTTAACAACTGTTAATATAGACTTCTTTAGAAACTAAGAATTACATAGTTCTTGAAAAAACTAGTAAAACTAAACTAAGGCTGGACAAGCTCCTTGATGACTATTCCTTTCCCTGATCTAATCTGAGCCTGCACAGATGGTTCTGTATCTTCAATGAGCTTCTTGCCTTTCAGCTCAGCCTTCTTTTGTGCTTCAGCCTTAATCCTTTGCCTTTTAAAATAATGAAAAGGCTTAGGGAAATACTTGCTAGGATCTTGAGTATCAGGAGGTAGCTTCCCACTCTTAGCCTTTCTTCTGTGTTGAACTATGGCTTCCTTTCTTACCTCATACTTCTGCCATTTCTGCTCATTATACCATTTGCCCCATTCATGAACCTGATCTTTTACAGCTTTCCACGTAGTTAATATGATATTTCTAGAAGTGGGGCTCCATTGCTCAAAATCAGGTTTTAACTCTGCCTGCTCTCTGAATCTCTTCTTTGATAATTGAGCATCTTGTTGAGCTTTCAGACCAGCTTCTGGCATGTCTACCTTTTCAATAACAACATTTGTAACTTGTTGTGGAGGGCTATACATAGACTGAACTTGTTGATGTATCATTTCAAAATCTGCAGGGGGTAAATGACTTGGGCAACCTCAGGTTGATCACCTTCAAGTAGAGCTGGTTGCACACCTGAATCAGCCACATTGTCATCATCACATAAGGGTAAATATCCCAGAGTGGCTCTGATACTATTGGTTATCCATTTGGCATGATCAGAGCCTCCATATACTAACACCCTCTCCCCCTTTATGACTTCTCTGGCTACATGATATCTTAAATCATCTTTTTGAAATCTGATTTGCCCATCCAGAAAATTGATACCATATTTAAAGAATGGATTTATCTTTTGAAGCTTGTTAGTAATTACCTTCTCAGATGAAGTGATGACAGTTTTAATTGAATCTAGGGCAGCCCGTAGCTTCTTATCATATTCTTCCATGTCTTTAGCCCTTGCGGCAGTCAATCCAGTAATAGTATTTTTTAACTCAGTTCAGATTATATTGTGAGAATCTGTCAGATTCTCATTCATCCTCAGCTAGTTTTCAAGGACATAGCCTTGTTTGATGGCAATATCATCCACTTTTTGCTTGATATCTACCTGCTATTGTGCTAGAAATACCACAGCATGACCCCCCTTGTGGAAGCAATCTGTCATTTCTTTCTTTTTCTGATTTACCTCAAATCTGATTGATTTTATATCTTGTGCTAGATAAAATTGGAGGGCCTTATGGCTTTCATCCACATATTTTTCCAAAATCAATCTCTGCTCATCTAGTTTCACTTGTAAATCTACCAAAAATTTGCTGTAATCAGTCTCAGGAGCAGGTTGTGGAGGAGTAGTTTGTAGTTCCCTTTTATAACTTTGTCTCCTTCTCTTATAGACCAGAAGTTTTCTCTTCTTGGCATTCCTGAGTTCTTCATTCTCTGAATTAGAAGTACTGGCTATCTCAACCCTTTCTGGTGGAGTAGAGGGTGTATCTTTTTCAGTGCCAATCTGCTCCCCCTCAAGATTAGCCTGCTCCCCCTCAAACCTCTTATGTTCTTCCTCAACCCTGATATGCTCCTCCTTATCTGCTGCTCCCTCAATTTCAGGAAACAACTCTTCCAGAGTGAATTCCTGTTGAGTGTGAGCAGGTGATAGTTCTTTCTCAGCAGCATCAGCAACTCCAGAAGTATAGAGATCAGTTTGGGAATCTATTTCTTCTGATAAGTTGATCCTTTCTTACTCCTACACCTGTGCAGAATGTGGCTCCCCCTGCAACTGTGCAGTAACTGTCTCCTCATGGACTTGGGCATTTTCAGTCAAGTCCTGGACCTGGTCCCTAACTTGCTCCCCCTGCACTTGTGCACTTATTGTGTCCTCCTGCACATGGTCATGCTCAGTAATGTCATGTACTGGTGATTTTGCTGCAGTCTCTTGGTTATCCAAATCAGGTATGTCCTTTGAGAGGACCCTATCCCATCTGGATATTATTCTGATGTCCATCCTTCTCATATTATTTATTTTAGATCCTAGAATCTGATGCATTACCTCTGGAATTGCTCCAGCCAGGTATAAATTCATCAATCTAGCAAAATTAGGTTTTTTTATTCCTTCCTTTATCTTCTCAAACAGAACTGCAGACCAATCTGTATTAATCTTATAGATTATCCTTGTCATCAGACTGAACATAAAGGCAGAGAGCCTATCATGCCCTCCTAGTTTACACAAAATCACCTTCCCTACCACTTCAGATAGAAATTTTTCTTGTTGATTCATCCCTTTTCTATTAATGGCTGCTCCAATCTTCATGGTTAGATCCAATCCACACCACTGTAGTGCCTCCCTTGTCTTTGAGGCTGGGACCTCTTCTTCATCCTGAATTCTAGGAAGATGAAAAATCTTTCTTAAACTTTTTAGAGTAAGTTTGACTCTATTTCACTGAACTGATGATTTAATCTTGAGTCTAGTGGAGTCGACTGTTGCAGCAGCATAGAACTCAAACACTTCCTTCTTCCAGATCTTGGTAGGTTCAGATACAAGAAACTCTAATCCATTATTAGTAACAAGGGTAATGACCCCTTTAATCTCTGTCGCCGCATCATTAAAAGCATTGCGCACCAGCTCGTAGCCTTCGTTAATATTGTCTTCAACCTTTGGCTCCATTGGGACGATGAGAAAACGTTAATGGAGAGAAGAGAGTTTGTCGACACAGGGTTGTAGTCTCGAAAACCTGATGAGCGTGTCGACAGAATTTGTTCTAGACTTATTTATACCCTTTTAAACAAAGAAGGTCAAAAGGCGGGCAAAAACTGTCTAAATGTGTCGACACTGTTGAAATGTGTCGACACATACTCCTATTGTCTCGACAACGGCATTGACTACTATGTGTCGACACCAATTGATGATATGTCGACACTAGACATACTTAGTTGTTCATCAGAAATTCTGTGTCGACTCTTATTGCAAGTATCGACACATTTTCTATAAGTGTCGACACAATTACGCTGGTTATGTCGACACCACTAACTGAAGTGTCGACACAACTTCTTTGGATGCGTCGACACAGATTTACTTAGCAAAAATTGTTAAACTAGTCAATGTTCAACATTCCTAATTAAATTTTAAATCTATTGAATTTAGTTTCATCTAGAGGCTTAGTAAATACATCTGCAATTTGATAATCTGTCTTAACAAATTCTAGTGAGATGTCCTCTTTCTCTACATGTTTTCTAATAAAATGGTATCTTATTTCTATATGCTTAGTCCTATTATATGAAACAGGATTATTACCAATAGAAATAGCATTAGTAGAATCACAAAACAAAGGTGTTCTACTTACCTGAATACCATAGTCTTCTAGCTGGTGCTGAATCCACAACAGCTGTACACAGAACCTTCCTGCTGCCACATATTCAGACTCAGCTGTGGAAATTGCCACACTAGTCTGCTTCTTACTGCTCCAAGATATCAATCTTCCTCCCAAAAACTGACATGTACCTGTAGTGCTTTTCCTATCTTCTTTACAACCTGCAAAGTCTGTATCTGAATAGCCTGTCAGTAGAAAATCTCCATTCCTAGGGTACCAAAGGCCTAGATTAGGTGTGCCCTTTAGGTATCTCAAAATCATTTTTACTGTAGTGTAATGAGATTCTTTAGGGCATGATTGGTACCTAGCACAGACACATGTTACATACATAATGTCTGGTCTACTGGCAGTGAGATATAGTAGTGAGCCAATTATTCCTCTATACAAAGACTCATCTACAGGTTTACCTGCATCATCTTTGCATATAGGCATACTTGTTCCCATAAGAGTTCTCATGGTGGAGGATTATTCTATACCATACTTCTTAATTAACTCCTTGGTGAACTTAGATTGGGATATGGACAAGCCATCATCAGTATGTCTTACTTGGAGTCCCAAGAAGAACTTAAGTTCCCCCATACTGCTCATCTCAAACTTCCCTTGCATAAGTTTAGCAAACTTCTTGCAAAGGTTGTTTTCTGTAGACCCAAATATTATGTCATCTACATAAATCTGGACTAAGATTATCTTACCTTTGGATTCCCTTAGGAATAGAGTTTTGTCTATTTTACCTCTTGAGAATTTGTTCTCAATAAGGAAAGTAGACAAGGTTTCATACCAAGCTCTTGGTGCTTGCTTTAACCCATATAAAGCTTTCCTAAGTCTATAAACATAATCAGGTTTAAGAGAATCAACAAAACTTGTGGGCTGCTCTACATAGACTTCTTATTTTAGATTTCCATTCAGGAATGCTGATTTTACATCCATTTGGAATACCTTGAATCCTTGATATGCTGCATAGGCAAGGAACATTCTAATTGCTTCCAGTCTTGCTACTGGGGCAAAGGTTTGATAAAAGTCAATACCCTCTTCCTGCCTGTATCCTTTTGCAATAAGTCTTGCTTTGTTCTTCACAATGATTCCATTCTCATCTAATTTGTTCCTAAAGATCCACTTTGTTCCAATGATGTTGTGGTCTTTTGGTTTAGGAACTAACTCCCAGACCTTGCATCTTCTGAACTAGTTAAGCTCCTCTTGCATAGCATCAATCCAATGTGGGTATAGAATAGCTTCTTTAAATTTCTTTGGCTCCAGTTGAGATAGGAAGCTTGAACAAAGCACTTTGTTCAAGTTCCTGCTTCTTGTTTGCACTCCATGTCTTGGATCACCAATTATCTGATTTACTGGATGATCTTTTAAGTGACTAACAGCTAGAGGTAGTCTTTCTTCAGGCTGAATACCTCCAATTTCTTCAATGTGTTGCACCTCTTGGTTTTCTTCAGCTTCTAGAGAGTCTTGTACTCCCCCTGGACAGTAGCCACCATTTTCCATTTCTTGATATGCAGTTGAATCTTCTACAATGGAAAGCTTGTCCATTCTCTCATTTATACCTGTTGGACTGCATGAACTACAAGGAAAATCACTGTTGATCAATCTAGTTTCATCAAATACAACATATACAGATTCTTCTACAACCTGTGTAATCAAGTTGTAGACCCTATAAGCCTTAATATTGTTTCTGTACCCAACAAATACCCCATCTTGGGATTTGGCAGCAAACTTAGTTAGATAGGACTTGCCATTGTTAAGGATATAGCACTTGCAACCAAAGATCCTAAAATAGGATAAATTTGGTTTTCTACCTTTCATGATCTCATAGGGAGTCTTTTTGTGGCACTTGGTGATAGAAGCCCTGTTGATCACATGACATGCAGTGTTTACTGCCTCAGCCCAGAAATTTTCCGGGAGAGAAGTATCACTCAATAGAGTTCTACCAGCCTCAATCAATGTTCTATTCTTCCTTTTAGCAATACCATTTTGCTGTGGTGTTCTAGGTGAGGAGAACTCTTTAAAAATCCCAAATTCTTCACACAGTCTTGTCATACTTTCAGATTGAAATTCAGTGCCACAGTCACTTCTGATTTTGGCCACTGTACTGTCCACTTAATTCTGAATTTGTCTAACAAAACTATGTAAAACACTTGGGGTTTCTGATTTTTGTCTCAGAAAGAACACCCAGGAATATCTAGAATAGTCATCTACCACCACAAAAGTGTAGACCTTCCTACCTATACTATGAACTAGCATAGGACCAAATAAATCCATCTGCAATAGGTATAGACACCTGACTGAATCCTTGTTTTCAAGGCTATGAAAGGAGGATTTTGTCTGCTTACCCTTTTGACAAGCTGAACATATCCCTTCCTTTAAACACTTAACTTGAAGACCATTCCTCACTAACTCTTTGCTAAAGAGTTGGCCAATTGTTTTGTAGTTAAGATGGGCCAACCTCTTATGACATTTGACACAATGAGAGGCTCTCTCATCAGCTACAAGACAAATAGGAAAACCTTTGTTCTCACACTCAAAATTAAGACAGTACACATTCCTTTTTCTTGTATACTATCAAAATGACCTTTTGATCACTTGACCTTTTGATATGGCATCCATTCTTAACAAATGAAATGTTATATCCTAAATCACTCAGCTGACTTATGCTTATAAGGTTGTGTTTCAAACCCTTCACATAGGCCACTTGAGTGACAGTAATCTGGTTACTAGAAATGTTACCAAATCCTTTGATGATTCCTTTTTCTGAGCCACCAAAGATTACTTTAGGCCCATTTATGATAGACAAGTACTCCTTTAGCAATCCATTTGTTCCAGTCATGTGCCTGGAACATCCATTGTCCAAGTACCATATAGGGGTATGGTGACTTGGACTCACCTACAATAAAGAATTACCTCTCCTTAGAACCCAAGTAATTCTTGGGTCCTTGGTTCAAGTTAGCTTTATACTTAACAAATCTACCTGTAGCTCTTCTAACAGGTAGACTGTTGTTCTTCCTAACACTAGTGTTGTGCCAGCAATCTATGGCATAATGACCTGTCTTACCACAGCACCAACATTCATACTTGTTTTATCTTTTTTTAGATACATTCTTGACAATCTGGTTGACAGCAATTCTTTTATATTGTGCTGGTACTGCTACAGCTACACTCACTTGTTTCTCACAAACATGGGGTTTATCATTCAGAACTTCAGTCTTACTATGACCATGAGTATTCTCATGGTCATACTTGTTAGAAGGCACTTGTACCTTTCTAAAAACTACAGGGACTTTAAAATTCAATGGCTGGACTGAGGCTTTGCCCTTTCTCTTGAATTGGACAGCCTTGGTGTTACCTTTAAAGCCTATTCCAGACTTACCCTTTTGATCCACAAACTCATCTATTAAGGGTAAAACTAATTTTGGCTTGGAATAACTAGCCATCAAATCTTTCTCCTTTTGAAGTCTGACTTCCAGACTTTTAATTAGATCATTTTTGTATGTGATTGTATCCATCTGAATAATAGTTATAGTTTTCAGTTTGGCAATCTCATTCATTTTTTGATCCAACTCTTTCTCTAAACCAGATGCAGCCATCTTAAGATCTACAATTTCCTTAGCGTGAGTTTTGGCCAGGTTCTTGCTTTTCTTTAGTGCCTGCAACAAGTCCCCATATTCATCTATCAGCTGATGAATATCATCTTCAGACTCAGATCCATCCACATCACTTGATGCAGATGTTGCTGACTCTGTGCCAGTACTATAATCTGAATTACTAGACAAACATTGTACCTTGCGAGGACCAGGCTGATCCTACCACTTGTCTTCTTCTGATACAGCCATCAGTCTCATGCATTGATGGTATTCTTGTGCATAGATATAGTTCAGCAATTGCATAAACTCATCTTCTTCATCTGCTGCATATAGGCCAATGTATGCCTCAGCTTCAGATTCAGACTCTGAAGATGATTGGTCTGTCAAGCTCTTCTCCTTCTTAGCAACAAAGGATTTCTCCTTCTTGCTCTTTTATTGAGTCTTCCTTTTATTAGAAGACTCCTTTCTTTTGTCTGGACACTCAGCCAAAATATGTCCAGGCCTATTACAGCAATAGAAAACTATCTTTGATGTTATAGATTTGCTAGGCTTAGACCTGCTCCTGTCCTTCCTAGATACCTTTCTCTTTTGATAATAGTCATCAACTTGCTGTGATGTGGAGGGCCTATATTTCCACTGCTTCTTCTTCAGGAATCTCTGAAACTGCCTTGTGAAGGTAGCAAAGTCTTTATCTGAGTCACTGCTGTCTGAACTTTGGTTGTCTGAATTATCTAAAGCAATTTCAGCAACTTCCCTAGGAGGTGATATAGACATCCTCCTATTCTTTCTAGTGGCTTCAACCTTGAAGGCCACAGACTTTTCTTTATGCTCCCCTTTTGCATTTCTTTCTTCCTCTTTTCTAGTCATTAGTTGTATTTCATAAGACAACAACTTTCCAAATAAAGTTGGAGGAGAAATATCTTCAAGTTTGGCCACTTCCATAATGACATAAATCTTGGTGTCCCAATCCTTTGTCAAGGATCTTAGGAATTTATCATTCAGTTCATATGTACTGAACACCCTTCCATAATACATCAACTCATTTACTATTCTATAGAACTTCTTATAGCACTCAGATATGCTATCTGACTTCCCTTGTCTAAAACTTTCATATTCCTGATTTTGCATAGACTTTCTATCTTGTCTAACTTCTTCATAACCCTCCATATAGACTATCAAAGTGTCCCACATTTCCTTGGAGGTCTTGCAGTGAATAAAATTTTGAAAGGTTGAATCATCTATGGCACTTATTATGATATTCTGGGCTCTTTTATCCATAGTTACCAGGATGATCTCATCCTTAGTCATCTCAGAAAAATCTTTAGGAGTTCTTTGATTTGCATCTAGAACAGACACATTCATTGGAATATAAGGACCTTCTTTTACTATAATATAGATCCTTGGGTTAGAAGCCTCCATAAACAACCTGACCCACTATTTCCATATTCCAAATATCTCCTTCCTATAGATAGGTAATTTGATAGAACCTAGTTCCTTGTGATTTTCTCCAGAACCCATTTTCTTGTTTCTTGATTCTGCCTTAGGGATCTAACTTTGACTGTTAAGTTCTTCTTTGAGCAACCTCCCTCTGATACCACTTAATAGATTTAACTTCAAGACAACATAAACACCTAGAGGGGGGGGGGTGAATAGGTTCTTATCCTTATTTCAATCTAAGGCAGAATATAACTTCAGTTCTTTAATATAAATCTAAAAACTCTACAGCTAACACATCATATTCAATCACAGAATCTAAAATAACACAAATCACAGATTGCACACTGATTTATAGTGGTTCCCTAAGGTCTGGGTACATCCACTTTCCCCCTTCGCCTATCCAGCAATATGCTAGATTCAGCCTAACTTATTCCTTTTTCTCAGATCCACAGATCTTATAGCTCAGAATCCTGAAGGATTCCTACAACTCAGAATGCATCCACACTCCTACAGCTCAGGCGAATATGCCCTACCTCAGCCTTGCCACAAGGCCTATAACTCAGAGAACTGATTCTCCTACACTCTGGCTCAAACAGCCTTACCACCTCAGAGATCTAAATCTCCTACACTCAAGCTCAAACAGCCTTACCACTCAGAGATCTAAATCTCCTACACTCAGCCTTTATAACACAGGCTTACAACTCAGATCTTTGAAAAGATCTTACATAATTTGATAAGTATTTTTGATGGACTCTTACCCTTGTTGAGAGAGAAAGTATAAGAGGATTCTTGATCAGCTTCTTGATGAGACTGATGGCTGAAATCAACCTGTTCTTAGCTTTCTTCAAAGCTTCTTGAATCTGAACTTAGTAGGGTTGATCTCCTTTGAAGTTGACTTACTGACAGCTTCCTTCTTGGATTCCAGAAATGGATCTGGATCTACTTAGTAGATTAGTTAGGGATCTACTCCTTGAGAGACTTGTGATTGTCTCTTCTTGACCTCAAAATAGCTGGAGCTCTCTCTCCCCAAATTTTCTGAAGTTCCTTCTGAATTCTGGATTAAATTCTTCTTAGACAAAAATCTGAGTGGATAATCACTTCAGAATGTCTTCTTAGATCTTCTCACGAAGATCTTCTTCTGTGTGACTTGCACTTTCTTGATCAAAGATCAATCTCTAAATAGTTGTGTTAGTTGTGTGTTGTATTGTATATTTGATTTGACACAGTCCGTCTATATATAGGCTTCACCCATGGTAACCGGCTGATCCGGTTTCTAACGAACTCCTGTCAGTATCAATAGCATCAGTAAACCTATTGTAATTCATAGCTGTCAAGTCCTCAAACAGTTCTTGAGCCTTTGTCTCTGTCGGCTATGCGTCGAGACTGACTGTCATTATGTGTCGAGACAAACTGTCAATATGTGTCGACACAAGTGACTTAAGTGTCAACACAGACTTTGGTGGTGTTGACATAGCTGCCTTGATGTCGACACAACTACTTGACACTGCATCTTAAGAATATGTCGACACTGATTATTTGTGTCGACACAATCACTTCTTCACTCCACAACAATCAACTATGTTGAGACTCTGCTGTGTGTCGACACAAGTCGTGTGTGTCGACACAGTTGATATAGTCTCAGAATTTGTATATCGACACTGCCTCCAGGCTTCTACACAGTCGATGTCGACTAATACTCCTGTGTCGACACTGCCTCCCGGTGTCGACACAGTTGATGTCGACTAACTATTCTTTGTGTCGACACTGCCTCCAGGTGTCGACACAGTTGATGTCGACTAACTATTCTGTGTGTCGACACAGCCTTTTCCAAGTGTCGACACAAACTTACTGAAGTGTTGACATAGCTTCCTCTGGTGTCGACACATGGACTTAGAAACTTTTCTCTACATTTTAGCATATTCTTAACCTGCACATAAAAACTCAAAATAACATCAAATACACCTTGATGTATATCATTGATCTTAGTGAGGCTTCTTCAAATCAGGTACACATTTTCCAATGTACCCAACACATCTCCTTCGGGGCGTCTCCTGTGGCTGCTCCCTGTCTCCCATCTGGAGCACCTAAAATATGGTGGTCAAACGACCGTCAGTCAAACTAGACACAGTCAACAATCCCCCACCCCTCTACCCGTGGCTCCTAGGCACCGGGCGGAAAGGAGTGAAAAGGAGGACCAAAAGCAGGACGTAATCAAGCAGGTGACATCTACCCTAAGGAATAAAATAATAAGGTATGGCAGGGGTATCACAATAATTAAACATGAGTAAACAAGTGTGTAACAAAAGTAAATAGTAAGGAGTTGCAAGTAAGTAAAAGTAGTAAGAAGAGTAAGTAAGAGCAACAAGAAAAGTAACCGTTTATTTATAGGGATTACCCCTATAGACCAAGGGGTCGTTTTGCAGGGCCTATCGTATAAAACGTCCCATACCATTTTATACGATAGGTGCCAGGGGTTAAATGCAATGATTATGCTATGACATGCAAGTATGCTATGGTATGCACATGCAAGTTCAACTCACACACACGACTCTATGTGCACAGACCTTTAGTTCCCCTTTTTGGAGTTAGCTAAACTCTCAGGAGCCTCTGCCATGGCAAAACGGAGACAGTGGGTTGGGCCTCTCCACTCCTAGACTGGTAAACACACTACTCAGCCTAGCCCCTCTCGTATGTTCCCGTACTATTCCTAGCAAACCAGCTAGTCTCCCCGAGTCAACGTACTGACAACGGTGTGTTCGATCGTCCAATACCGAGGACCCACCACTGTTATGCACATGTAACCATGATAGTTTATATCTAATTATAGTACCGAGCCTACAGCTCTCTAGACTACCGAGTCTACTAGTTCACCAAGTTCCCGAGCCCACGGCTCCCTGTACTAATCAAGTCTCCTTTTTCCAAGTCCCCGAGCATCCAACTCCCCGGACTTCCATGTCTATACCAAGTCCCCGAGCATCCAGCTCCCCGGACTTCCAAATCAATACCAAGTAAATTTAACTCTACCAGTAAGCCCATAGGCCACGGGCCTATGCTATCCTTTCATTACCAATTTATCTCCCTACGTGTACAAGTGTGAGTGTAAGGTGAAGGTATTATTGAGGTTACTCTTATCCATATTATGCCTAGGTTTACGTTAGGCCAGGACTGCCCAAGGCATACCCTGTGAAGGGTTCTCGAGGGAACTAGGAATTACGATGGGCTTAAGCCAAAACCTCTCTTTCGCAAGGCACTTAATGTTTTTAATTTCTACCCTTGATCAAACCTCTCTTTAATTTCAGTGTGACTGCCCTAAGTGTGTTTAAGCTCTCTGTGTTAACTTATTTCAGACCTATCCACAATATGCAAACCATGCTAAGCTACATGGTGCTCCCATTAGGGGGTACCCTAATTAATCTTCCAATAGATCCCTAACAATTACTGGGAGTCTACAATGACCTATTTAGACTAAATCCAGAGTCTCATAGTTTTCCTAATTATGTGGGCATTTAATTTAGTTAACCCTAGACTCCAAATGCCCCACTTTGAACATGAAGTGCTCTCTAAAGTCAGAAACAAATCACCACAAAATTATGATAAATACTAAGTGACATTTAAACAATAAATCCAAGGTTTGAGAATTTTCAGAGGTGATTAGACCTACCTTTCATAATTTAGAACTTAAGGTAAATAATACCATCTAATGAAGAAAAGGCCAGCAATGTTGTTCTAAAAAATTATAATAAAATGCCAGTAGGACTATCATGGCCTAAAAATACCCTAGAAGTAGTCTCATAATTTTTACAGTGAATAGTAGCCACTAATTTAATGTATAACCATGAATTTCATAACCATTAGTTAATGAAGCAAGTACTATAAAAACTCATCTAATAATTAGAAGAAAACTCCAGAAGTCTGATAATGATTTAAAATCAAGAGTAAACAAGTTTTACAATTTTTCTCACATATGAGGGGCTCTGAATCTAATTAAATGTAAACTTCCAAATTTACAGACTTGTGAAATAAGTACTGGTTTTATCCATCTAAAAATCATGGGAAAATTACAGGATAATAATAATGGTCAGAAACACTCTCTGACCTAATTTCATAATTTTCTTGAAAACATTGGGGCTCTATTCCTATTTTTTATCAGAAACCACAAATCACAATTTTATGAAGCAAGTACTTGAAATAGTCATCTAAAAATTTAAACAAAAATACAGAAGGCTCTATCATGATATAAAATGTCATATTCAAAGGTTTCACAATTTTGCAATAAACAGAAACTTCACAATCAATATAATAATCTTTAAGGGCACATCTAGGGGTTAAAAGGAAGTACTGATTTATTAGCCCAAAAATATCCACCAAAATTAATTTATGAACATTCTACCAGAGAACTACCCTGCCCAAATTTTAAGTGATTTTAAAGTGATTTGACAGCCTAATACTCCAAATTAGGTTTGGTGCCCTAAACTATGGTTCGGGTTTTGAGGGGGTTAAGGGCTTCCAAATTTCCTTAAATTCTAACCAGAGGACTATACTTACCCTATGGTCCTCTCCACCAATTTTCAAGTCATTCCAAGGTCATTTGACCCCATGACCTTCAAACCATAAAAGTCCCCATTAAGGGACCTACCCTAGGGTTCTAGGGATACCCTACTCCAAACCTCCCCAAATTCCATTGGAGGGTGTGTCATTCCATAAAAAGTCAGTGG
This sequence comes from Platanthera zijinensis, assembly GCA_039513925.1. Lineage (NCBI taxonomy): Eukaryota > Viridiplantae > Streptophyta > Magnoliopsida > Asparagales > Orchidaceae > Platanthera > Platanthera zijinensis. The sequence continues at coordinate 138,901,218 of CM077096.1, forward strand.
CCAAAATATCAGCCTATGTTGAGCTTATTTGACCACTCAAAACCCAAGGGGGTGTTTTGACCTAATTAACCCAATAAGGGTCAACCTAGGGTTGGATAAAAACCTAATCAAAACAGACAGAGAGGAGGGGGATTGGACCTAATTTGGAGCATTTCCTTGCTCCATCCGTCGGCCGCCATTGTTCCTCCTCAAAGCTTTTGCTACCATAGCTTTTGTTGCATCGATGGCTCTAAGTGTTCAGGAAATGGGGGAATTCTACTCCTCAGAGATCTCTAAAGATGATGGAGGGGTCGGTTGGGGGTATGGTAGCTTTAATCCCCTTGGGAATTATTGACCTCTTCACCTCCCCTCCCATGGCCGACCGTATGCATCCCCCCGGCCCTAATTGCCCCTATAAATGGCTGGAATCTTCTCAAATTCATCAGAGATGATGAATGGGGGTGTAATGGAGGGATGCCAAGGGGTGTGTCACCTTAATGGCCACGAATGGCCACTTTCACTCTCCTCAAAATTGGGGAAAGCCCCCATTTCTCTCTCCTAATCACCATGGCCGAATTTCCACTCCCTCCCATATTTAATATCAGTCCATTAGGCTGGTTGACCACTCACTTTGGGCCTAGCCAGAAGGGTTGGGCTAAGTTTAAGTGATTTGACCTAAGTTGATCAAGTTTGACTTTTGGTCAAATTGGGCTCTAGGGTTGACCAGACCATGGAATTTTTGTACCATTGGGTCGCTTATGAGGTTATGACCCTAGGAGTGTGGTCAACTTGAAGTTGTGGTGGTCAATAAGGGTGTTTAATGGAAATTCACCATTTTGACCTAATAGGGGTATTTTGGTCATTTTGCCCTGTGGTGACCCCAGGATGGGGATTTTTGGTCTACTAGGTCTCTTATGATGTTTTAGACCCAGAAGTGTAGTCATTTCCATATGGTGATGGTCAGTTAGGTCAATTGATAGGGAATTGACCATTTGTCCCTAATTAGGGTTAGGGTTGACTTTGGTCAACTTGGCCTATTTTACTGGCCCTAATGGGTCCTGAATGTCCCCCTGGGATCCTAGATGGCATAGGGATGTTATGGTGGGGTCACTGAGCCAAGTTAAAGTCCTTAAGTCAAACCCTAGGCTGAATATTTGGAAATTACTATTTGCAGACTAAGGTGCTGCAATCCCTATTTTGGTCTGTGTTAGGAGGTTCCTAAGCTACCAAGGCCTTGTCATGACCCAGTCATGACAAATTCACCTGGGTGGTCTAGTTTTCTGGGGGACGTTACAAATCCCAACACATAATAAAAAAAATTGTGTCCCCGAAATTTAGGTTAGGCCCGTGGGGTTTTTACCAAAGCAATAAATTATAATATCCCAAAATTTAGAGTAGAGTTTACCTGAGGCGAAGAGCTCCGGGTATCTTTGCTGCATCAAGTCCTTCGGCTCCCAGGTGTGCTCCTCCTAGCTGATTTCTCTACAGAACCTTGACTAGTGGGACCTTCTTGCGGCGCAAGACCCGTATACCCGTATCGTCAATTCGGACCGGCTCTATGTGCACTGAACGATCAGATGCTACCGACCCATATATGGTGTTTAACTGGGTTTATGGCCTTAATAGGGCCCTCCCGAGGGAGGATACATGGAAGACGTCGTGCAGGCCCTCCAGCTCTGGTGGCAGCTCCAGCTTGTATGCCAAGGGACCGATTCGCTCTAGGATCCTGTAGGGCCCTATATACCTCGGTCTGAGCTTCTTCCTCCGTCCGCAAACTCGAGAGACTCCGTGCATCGGCCGTATCTTCAAAACACTCTGTATCCTACCTGAAACTCCACCTGACGATGTCATGCATCATAATATTTGGCCTGTCTACTCCGTGCCTCTAACATCCGATCTCGTATCAGTCTCACCTGGGCCTCGATGTCCTCCATAAATTCTAAGCCCAGGACCTTCGGATCCTCATCCTGTATCCATGAAAGTGGAGTCTTGGACCTCCGTCCATATAGAGCCTCGTAGGGAGCCATACCTATACTGGCCTGATGAATATTTTTGTATGAGAACTATACCAGTGGCAGCAATTTCTCCCATGGCTCTCCTCGGTCTAGAATGCACAGACGTAGAAGGTCTTCCAATGTCCGATTTGTGTGCTCTGTCTGCCTGTCCGTCTGAGGGTGGAAGGCTGTGCTAAAAGTCAGTCGGTTGCCCAAGTATGCCTGAACTGACCGCCACTCCCTTGATGTAAACCGCCCATCACGATCTAACACTATCGTCCTGGGCACGCCATGATAACGAATGAACTGCTCCACAAACATCCGCACCAGCACTCCCACTGAAAAGTCCTTCCGGATCAGTATAAATTGAGCCACCTTCGTCAACCGATCAACGATCACCCAGATCGAGGCATTCCCTGACCGAGATCGGGGAAGCCCATGTATGAAGTCCATGGCTACATCATCAAACTTCCACTCTGGCATCGGGAGTAGCTGCAATACTCCTGCGAGGTTCCTGCACTCTGCCTTCACTAGCTGACATGTCTCACAATGGGTCATGAAGTAAGTGACATCCTTCTTCATGCCCGGCTAGAACATAGTCTTCTTCAAATCAGCCGTCATCTTTGTGATCCCCGGGTGCACAGAATACCGGCTGTAGTGCGCCTCCGTCATAATATCCTCCCGGATCTAGCCTCCCTCTGGTATATACACCCATCCTCTGAAGAACACCAGGCCGTCCCTCAGTGTGTAATCTCGTGCAGTGCCTGCCTCCAGTGCTTGGAAGATGGGTTCTAACTTGGCATCCTGCCTCTTTCCTTCTCTGACTCGGTCTCTGATGTCATCGGTGACGCCCATCGCGGCCAAGTACTCCTCATAGAGCTCAGGGTCGTCAAACGACACCAGAGTAATGTGCTTGTCCTCTAATCTCTACAGTAGCTCCATAGACATCAGCTGAGGCTCTACTTCTACTGTGGCGGCTCTCCTACTCAGTGTATCTGCTACCACGTTCGCCTTCCATGCGTGGTAGTGCATCTCGTACTGATAGTCAGATAGAAACTCCACTTACCGCCTCTGGCTGATGTTCAGTTCCTTCTGCGTATCCACGTACTTAATGTTCTTATGATTTGAGAATATATCACAGTGGACTCTGTAGAGGTAGTGTCGCCATATCTTTAGAGCGAACACGACTGCTCCCATATCCAGGTCGTGCACTGGATAGTTCTTCTCATGGGTCTTTAGCTGGCGGGAGGCATATGCTATGACGTGTCCTTTCTGTATCAGCATCGCTCCCATCCCCTGATATGATGTGTCGGTATACACCTAGAATCCTTCCTTCCCAGATAGAAGGGCCAGAATAGGGGCTGAGATGATTCGGTCCTTCAGCTCCTTGAAAGCTACCTCATACTGTGGCGTCCACACAAAGGGGACGTCCTTCTTCGTCAAGGATGTGAGTGGAAGGGCAATCCGAGAAAACCGCTCCACGAAGTTTCGGTAAAAACTAGCAAGGCCTAGGAAACTCCGCATGTCTGTGGCCGTCTTCAGCGACGGTCAATCCTCGACTGCCTGAATCTTTGTCGGGTCCACCGCCAACCTGGCTCCACTGATAATGTGGCCTAAGAAATCCACCTCCTTCAACCAGAACTAACACTTGCTGAATTTTGCATAAAGGCGATGCTCCCGCAGTATATCCAAGGTCAGTACAAGATGTCGTGTGTGCTCCTCCTCCGTCCTAGAATAGATAAGGATGTCGTCTATGAATACTATAACGAACACATCAAAATAAGCCTCGAAGACCAAGTTCATGAGGCTCATAAATGCCAACGGAGCATTCGTGAGCCCGAAGGGCATCATGATGAACTCATACAGGCCATATCTGCTACTGAAGGACGTCTTCAGAATATCCTCCTCCTGGATCCGCAGCTGGTAGTAGCCTGACCTCAAGTACAGCTTCGAGAAATAATGAGCTCCCTCCAGCTGATCGAACAACTCGTCTATCCTTGGGAGCGGATAGGTATTTCAGAAGGTCAGCCTGTTTAGTGCTCGATAGTCGATGCATAGGCGAAGAGTGCCATCCTTCTTCTTCAGGAATAGGACCGGAGCTCCCCATGGCAAGGAACTTGGCCTAACAAATCCAGCTTCCACCAGCTCCTGAACCTGTGTCTGAAACTCCGCCAACTCCTTCGGGGCCATCCGATAAGGGGCCTTGGATACCGGCTTAGCCCCTGGTACCAACTGAATATGAAAGTCCATCTCCCTATGTGGAGGCAGTCCTGACAGCTTCTCAAGAAAAACATCGGCATAGTCATGAACCATCGGACTGCAAGCAATCAAGTCCTTCCCCTCAGTCATCTTGAATATCACATGATATACCTCGTCTCCCTGCATGTGGGCCTTGACGGCTTGAATAGATGAAAGGAGGCGACGGGAAACCGGAGTAGTACCTTTGAATGTCTCATAAGTATCGTCGTGTCTCAGCACGACCCTCCTGACCGGGCAGTCAATTTGGGCATGGTTCCAGACAAGCCATGTCATGCCCAAGACAAGGTTGAAGTCCAGCAATCTAAGAATCGTCGCCGGGGACTCGAGTGTCAACCTGTCTATTGTAACCTTCAGGAGGCACTTCTCTGTGGACTTGATCTCCATCCAATTGTGGAGACGCACCCTCCTGGAGACTCCCATATAATATCGAATCTGGTCCAGATCCTTGACGAAATCCTCTGACAAAAAGTTGTGTGATGCCCCCGTGTCGAATAGGGTATGGGCAGGCTTGTCGCACAACATCACTATTACTAAATCAGTTTAAGAAAAACACTTAGGTCTAAATTTTTCTAACCTAGGTTGTGTAATAGTTCTACAAATACTTATTATGAGCAGGGAATAAATTCATAACTAAAATTACTCTCATACCTACAATAACCCTTTCCGGGTTCCGGGGCTGTGCTAGGTCCAAAGCGTAAATCTGATCCCCATTCTGCCTGCGGTCGCCGCCCTAAAATCCGCATCCGAGTCCACATCCACGACCTCCCATCTGGTGAGCCGATGGGCCACCCTGTGCTGTAGGTGTGGCCCCATTCCTCATAGGGCAATTACTTCGAATGTGCCATGGCTGATGACAGTGATAGCACAGCTGTGGTGGGGGTGGTCCTTGCCCTATCATGGGCACCTCCCTCATCTATAGCGGATGCGGAGTCAGCACTGCCTACTCCCTTTGCTCCTGCCTTTCCTCCTGACGGGGTTGATGTAACACCCCAAAAAGACTCAAAAGTGGATTTGAGGTTCAGGTTGCCTAACACGGCCTGGGACACGGGCGTGTCCCAGGGCATGTCGGGGTACACGGCCTGGGACACGGGCGTGTCCCAGGGCGTGTTCAAGATAGTCGACGATCAGAGGTCGACGATAGTCGAGTCTGGGACACGGCCTTCGACACGGGCGTGTCCCAGGGCGTGTCACTCAATAAAATGTCGTATCGAGTCAGAATTGTACACGGCCCGGAACCAAGGCTTGAACACGGCCGTGTCAGCTTTGACACGGGCGTGTCAGAGGGCGTGTGCCTACCCGTGTACTGCTCTGACTGGATTCAACGCTTGATGAGTACCGTTTAATAGGTTTGACACGGGCGTGTCAAGTGACCGACACGGGCGTGTCAGGTTCGACACGGGCGTGTCGATGCCCGTGTTCTGGTAATTTTTAGGCGGTGCGAGCGCCGCGTGTGCCGCTTAAGGGTACACGGCCTGTGACACGGGCGTGTCACAGGCCGTGTCGGCCAAAAAGTTCAATATTTTGGGGCAGATCGTGGCCATTCATTTTCCTTAAAGAGGATCCTGTGGCTGGGGATCATTCCTGGGCTGATAAGGCCGGGAAAGACGGAGCAAAGGCTCATTTTGAGTTTCATCTTCTCTTTCTAAATTTTAAGAGAGAGGTGAGAGCAAGGTGAGGAAGAAGAAGTGGAGTCCGGCTGCCGGTGGAGCTACGGTGGTCCAAATCGCGAGCCGAGTTCGGATCTGCGAAGGCAACGCTGCTGCGAAGGCTTTCATCCGTCTCAAATTTCTCTCCATGGCTCCGAAGCGAACTCCTAGGGTAACGATTTCCTGCTTGGACATGTGAAGTCCTTAATTCCTGTATTGCATAGGGAAAACCCTTCCCCGCGAGTGTGCGGTGGGTTGTGGCGTCCCTTGGGGTAGATATGTGAAGTCTCCCTTGTTAGAGTCCGGAATTGGAGTACGGATCTAGGCATGCTGTGTGAAGCCCATCTGGGCATGATCTGGATTGGTGATGCTTGTTTGCATATCGGAGAAGACTGCGTGATTTCTTGCTTGTAGGCAAGATGGATAAAGTACTGGAGGAAGTCCAGTAAATTAAGAGAGTTGAACTCTCCTGTAGCCGTGAGTTGCTACTTTGTGTGAGGTTGAGCCGTTGAGCCGTGGGGCTGCAACTGGGCAATGCCTTGGTGGTGGAACGGGCAAGGTGAAGCTGTACCCGCGTCAGTCCAGGCATGAGTCTGACGATGTGAGCAACGGGAAAGGTGGATCTGTACCCGCGTTATGGTTGTCTAACCTTGGGTGCTTAAGACCCTGTTAGGATCACATAGCGAGAGTCGACGGCCTGTGAGCCGATCAGACTAGAATGCTCATATGAAACCGTTATGTCTGGGACCTCTGAACGGTGGTGTGGCCGTGGAAATACGGAACACCGATAATGTGCCCTGAGTGCACGGAGCGTCGGGCCGTCGTGCCGGCGTTTGTGATATGTGACTGTGCGGGCGTGCACGTCTTGCTTAAATTGCTATATATATCATATTGGAAGATTGCTATGCAGGGATGGAATTCCGCTGCCCCGTGCCAGGGGCAGGGTCATTATAATTGGTCAGCTGAATGCTGACCGTTGCCCTGTTTGCCACCTCTTGGTGGATTGGTTATTACAGGTACTGGAGGTTCTAGTCCGAGCGGGACTTAGCGGGCTGAAGCCCAAAGCTGCGCTTTTGCCCTCGAAGGCATTATTTTGTTTCTTTTGTTCATGTGTGGCCGGCCTGCGTGCCGATGTATGTAATCCACACACTTGTTAAGAGAAACTGTTGTAAGGCCTTAAGGCCATACTCTTGTAAAGTTTATATATATTCCTAAGTTTTAGTGGACAATGTTTATTATCTTGAGTTCATTTATTCAACCGTGAAGCTTCCGCTAGGATGCTCTGTGTTAGGATGCGTGGTTTTGATATTATTTCGTAGCGTCTCCGCCTGTTTGTGGAATATGGTGTGGGGCCCTGGCCGGACCCTCTATTATATTCTTCTTGACGGGTAGAGGTGTTACAATTTGGTATCAACTTGTTGGTCGATCTCTTCCGAATTCGCGGACGAATTCTTTTGAGAGGTGGCGTGCACGTGTCAGTGCCGTCGTAATAACACTTAATTTGAACTCAAGATTGTCCACTTAGGAATTCAAATACACTTGTTTGTTGAACTTGTGTATTCTTTAGTATGGTTGCCATTTTCATTGGTCGTTAACCTGTGTATTTTACACATATAGGTGACCAGAAGTGTTGCGGGTCAATCCGAACCACAACGTTCTGTTGAGAGTGCGGCACCAGCCGAGGTGCCCACAACTCCTCCATCTGCTGAAACAGTCCGTCTCATCACAGAAACAGTACTTGCGATAATGAATGCTCAGCAAGCGGTGCAGGCACATCCTGCAGTGGTGCCAGCGCAAGCTGGGGTACGGCAAGAACCGGTAGAAGCCGAAGTTGATCCGCGGGTAGCAGATCAACAATGGAAGCAATTCTTGAGCTTCAACCCTCCGCAGTTTCATGGGGCGGGTACACCGGCCCAAGCAGAGGATTGGCTTGCAAGAATCAAGAGGATTATGAGGGCTATCAGGGTTGAGGAGGAACAGAAAGTTATGTTAGCCACTTTCCTACTGGAAGGAGAGGCGTGATTGTGGTGGGATGAGATTGAAATGCATCACTTGGCTAGTAGGCAATTGGCAGAGATTACAATGGACGAATTTTCTCGATTGTTCTTAGCACAACATCTGCCGGTGCAGCAAAGGATATCGATGGAAATGGAATTTCAACGGTTAGCGCAGGGAGATCGAAGTGTGGATGACTACCTGCATGAGTTCACCCGTTTGGGAAGATATGCGGGCACGATCTTCGCCGAAGAAGAGCGTAAGACTAGTCGGTTTTATGCGGGACTGCGAGATGAGCTGCGGTATTTGCTCTCGAGTTCTGTGAGTCAGGGATTCCAAGCCTTAGTCTGTACGGCTCGTTCTTTGGAGCTGGACATGAAACGGGGGCAAGCAAAGGGAAACTTGGCGGTTGTGAAGCCGGAGTTTAAGCCGCCGCGTCCGGACAAGTTTGGCTACCGAAAGAGATGGAATAAGAAGTCTAAGTCTTCTGGACAAGATCCTTCTGCGACTGTGACGGACATATCTGGGTATGGATCTCGTGCTTATTTTACGTGCGGGAAGGTTGTACACTTCGCACGTGAATGCCGATTTGGTCCTCCAAAGGGTGATAAGAAGACGGGAGCGTCTTATGCGGAGAAGGGGAAGGCTGTAGTGGAGTCTTCTGCCTCGCACGCGCAGCCCAGGGTCTTCAACCTTGGACAACAGGAGGCCATTAAGCAGACGGATGTCGTCACAGGTGCGCGTAGATTTTAATGTTCTTGTTTTGTTGTGCTGTGTTTGTTTTAATTGTAATGTTATAGTGTTTGTCCTTATAAGAGAGTATCCGGCGCGAGCACTGTTCGACACAGGTGCTTCACATTCGTTTCTATCTGAGGACTTTGTCGTTCGTATCGGGGTGCCTATCCGGACCACGACAGACAGAGTAAAGGTGTTGTTGCCTAACAGATGTTTGATGTGCGCGGATAGATCTTGCGGTCTTGAGGTCAAGATAGGAAGTCGGGAGTTCAAGTTGGAAACACTAGTATTACCGATCAAAGAGTTTGATATAATCTTTGGTATGGACTGGCTTTCAGAGCAGCGTGCCTGTATAGATTGCACTTCAAAAGAGGTCACACTTGGGCAAAATACCGAACAAGAGACCAAGTTCATTGGTATGCAAGGGATGAGTGGGATGTTGTTATCCGCTCTCCAAGTTGTTAAGGCAGTTCGGAAGGGTGCGGAGTTGTTCTTCACACTCATAGAGGCGGTGGCGCCGAAGGCCAGTATGAGTGAAGTGCCGATTGTGTCGGAGTATGCGGATGTGTTTCCAAAGGACCTTCCGGGGTTACCTCCCCAAAGGGAAATCGACTTCACTATCGAGCTGGTGCCGGGTGCGAAACCTGTGGCCCGTTCGCCGTATCGGGTAGCGCCAAAAGAAATGGCCGAACTGAAAGTTCAGTTACAAGAATTGTTGGAGCAGGGTTATATACGCCCAAGTATGTCACCTTGGAGCGCGCCTGTTCTTTTTGTGAAAATGAAAGACGGTGTTTTGTGACTATGTATTGATTATCGTGAACTGAACAAGCTGACGGAGAAAAACAAGTATCCAATTCCACGGATCGATGACTTGTTCGATCAGCTAGCGGGCTTAACCGTCTATTCGAAGTTGGATTTGAAGTCCGGGTATTACCAGTTGCGGATTAGGGAAGGTGACATTCCCAAGACAGCGTTTGGCACACGCTATGGTCATTATGAGTTCATAGTGATGTCGTTCGGCTTATGTAATGCGCCTTCGGTATTCATGGATCTCATGCATCGAACGTTCCGCGAATACCTAGATCTGTTTGTGATTGTGTTTATTGATGATATTCTGGTATATTCACAATCGGAGGAAGATCATGCAAACCATTTGCGATTAGTATTGCATACCTTGCGAAGGAATAAATTGTATGCCAAGTTCTCAAAGTGTGAGTTCTGGCTCTTGTCGGTGGCTTTTCTAGGCTATGTGGTAAGTGGAGAGGGCATAGCGGTGGATCCGTCAAAGATAAGTGCCATTCTTGATTGGCCAGTGTTGTCTTCGGTGGCCGAAGTCAGGAGTTTCCTTGGACTGGCGGGCTACTATAGAAGGTTCGTGGAGAACTTCTCCCGGATTGCTTTGCCTCTGACTACGTTGACGAGAAAGGATCAGAAGTTCGTTTGGACTCCGGAGTGCACACGAGCTTTTGATGAGCTGAAGAATCGTTTGACCACGGCGCCCGTGTTGACGTCGCCATGTGGTACAGATGGATTTGAAATATACAGCGATGCGTCAGGAAGCGGCTTAGGCTGCGTTCTCCTGCAGTTTGGTAAGGTGATCGCTTATGGCTCACGTCAATTGAAAGTCCATGAGCGTAATTACCCCGTCCATGATTTGGAGTTGGCGGCGGTGATCTTTTCGCTAAAGTTGTGGCGGCATTATCTGTATGGAGTGAAAGTGGATATTTATACAGATCATAAAAGCTTAAAGTATCTGCTTGATCAAAAAGAATTGAATATGCGACAAAGGAGGTGGATGGAATTCCTTGGGGATTTTACCTTTGACATTCACTATGTTCCCGGAAAGGGAAATGTGGTCGCTGATGCCTTGAGTCGTCGGGCTCCGGTGCAGGCAAATTGGTTGCGGATGCATGATGAGCGGTTAATCCAGGAGTTGGAAGCTTTGGAGATATCTTGTGTGGAAAGAGATTTTTCAACTGTTGCATGCGTGAGCTGGTTGGAGGTTCAATATGACCTTGCTGACAGGGTTCGGCGGGCAACGGAGTTGGATGAAAGTCTCCAACGCTATGCAAAGGAGGGGTCTGGTGATCAATTCTCCTGGGATGATGGGTTGTTACGGAAGGATGGCCGATTGTGCATCCCTAGTGCGGGTAAATTGCGAGAAGGGCTGCTATATGAAGCACACTTTACAAAGTATTCAATTCACCCTGGGAGCACAAAAATGTACAAGGACATGAAGAAACTGTTCTGGTGGCCTGGTTTAAAGAAGGACATAGCCGCGTATGTGGCTAAATGTCGCACTTGTGCTTTGGTTAAGGCAGAATGTCAACGGCCGAGTGGTTTCCTGAAGTCGTTGCCGGTTCCGCAATGGAAGTTTTGAGGATATTTCTATGGATTTCGTGCACGGATTGCCGAGATCTCAGCGTGGCCATGAATCGATCTGGGTGATTGTAGACCGGTTGACAAAGGTGGCTCATTTTATACCGAACAAGCGGGACGATTCAGTGGAAACGTTGGCAAAGCTTTATGTGGAGCAGATTGTTCGATTGCACGGTGTTCCCCGGAGCATCGTAAGTGACTGAGATGGGCGGTTTACCTCGAAAGATTGGAGATTAATTCATCAGATGTTGGGCACGAAGTTAGCATTCAGTACGGCTTTTCACCCGCAAACGGATGGCCAAACTGAACGAACCAACAGAACGATGGAGGATATGCTCCGTATGTGCGCCCTAGACTTCGGTAAGAATTGGGAAGAACATCTTGTTATGGTGGAGTTTGCCTATAATAATAGCCATCAAGCGAGTATAGGCATGGCCCCGTTTGAAGCGCTGTATGGTCGGAAGTGTCGTACACCGCTAGCTTGGGCAGAAACTGGCGAGACTAAACTTTTAGGCAAAAAGGAAGTCAAGGATGCTACCTCAACAATACGCTCTATTCGAGAGAGGCTCCTAATAGCCCAGGATCGGCAAGCCAAATATTACAATGCTAAGCACCGGAACGTGGAGTTCGCGGTGTGTGACTGGGTCTATTTAAAGATTAAGCCCTTCAAAGGCGTATCTCGGATTCGGCGGTTGAAAAAGCTAAGTCCGCGATACCTTGGTCTGTTTGAAGTGGTGGAGCGAGTTGGGGAAGCCGCCTATCGGCTAGCTCTTTCATCGGAATTGAGTGGATTGCATGATGTGTTTCACATCTCGGTGCTACGCAAAGCAGTCAAGGATCCAGCTCAAGTAATTGACAATGATCGAGTGCCGGTTGAGTATGGGCTAACAACAAAGGTGAAGCCTATACGGATTGAGGATCGAGCCGAGAAACAGTTGCGGAACAAAGTGATCGGGATGGTCAAAGTCCGGTGGGACAATTGTGGCCGAGAAGAGCTAACATGGGAGCGTGAGCAGACCATGCAAGCCGAGTTTCCCGAATTATTTTCGTAACTTGTTTGCTCGTTATATATGTAATAGAAACATATAAATGTTTTGTTAATTTCTCCCTACTGTCTTTAAATTTCGGGACGAAATTTTATTAAGGGGGGGAGGATTGTAACACCCCAAAAAGACTCAAAAGTGGATTTGAGGTTCAGGTTGCCTAACACGGCCTGGGATACGGGCGTGTCCCAGGGCGTGTCGGGGTACACGGCCTGGGACACGGGCGTGTCCCAGGGCGTGTTCAAGATAGTCGACGATCGGAGGTCGACGATAGTCGAGTCTGGGACACGGCCTTCGATACGGGCGTGTCCTAGGGCGTGTCACTCAATAAAATGCCGTATCGAGTCTGAATTGTACACGGCCCGGAACCAAGGCTTGAACACGGCCGTGTCAGCTTTGACACGGGCGTGTCAGAGGGCGTGTGCCTACCCGTGTACTGCTCTGACTGGATTCAACGCTCGATGAGTACCGTGTAACAGGTGTGACACGGGCGTGTCAAGTGACCGACACGGGCGTGTCAGGTTCGACACGGGCGTGTCGATGCCCGTGTTCTGGTAATTTTTAGGCGGTGCGAGCGCCGCGTGTTCCGCTTAAGGGTACACGGCCTGTGACACGGGCGTGTCACAGGCCGTGTTGGCCAAAAAGTTCAATATTTTGGGGCAGATCGTGGCCATTCATTTTCCTTAAAGAGGATCCTGTGGCTGGGGATCATTCCTGGGCTGATAAGGCCGGGAAAGAAGGAGGAAAGGCTCATTTTGAGTTTCATCTTCTCTTTCTAAATTTTAAGAGAGAGGTGAGAGCAAGGTGAGGAAGAAGAAGTGGAGTCCGGCTGCCGGTGGAGCTACGGTGGTCCAAATCGCGAGCCGAGTTCGGATCTGCGAAGGCAACGCTGCTGCGAAGGCTTTCATCCGTCTCAAATTTCTCTCCATGGCTCCGAAGCGAACTCCTAGGGTAACGATTTCCTGCTTGGACATGTGAAGTCCTTAATTCCTGCATTGCATAGGGAAAACCCTTCCCCGCGAGTGTGCGGTGGGTTGTGGCGTCCCTTGGGGTAGATATGTGAAGTCCCCCTTGTTAGAGTCCGGAATTGGAGTACGGATCTAGGCATGCTGTGTGAAGCCCATCTGGACATGATCTGGATTGGTGATGCTTGTTTGCATATCGGAGAAGACTCCGTGATTTCTTGCTTGTAGGCATGATGGATAAAGTACTAGAGGAAGTCCAGGAAATTAAGAGAGTTGAACTCTCCTGTAGCCGTGAGTTGCTACTTTGTGTGAGGTTGAGCCGTTGAGCCGTGGGGCTGCAACTGGCAATGCCTTGGTGGTGGAACGGGCAAGGTGAAGTTGTACCCGCGTCAGTCCAGGCATGAGTCTGACGATGTGAGCAACGGGAAAGGTGGATCTGTACCCGCGTTATGGTTGTCTAACCTTGGGTGCTTAAGACCCTGTTAGGATCACATAGCGAGAGTCGACGGCCTGTGAGCCGATCAGACTAGAATGCTCATATGGAACCGTTATGTCTGGGACCTCTGAACGGTGGTGTGGACGTGGAAATACGGAACACCGATAATGTGCCCTGAGTGCACGGAGCGTCGGGCCGTCGTGCCGGCGTTTGTGATATGTGACTGTGCGGGCGTGCACGTCTTGCTTAAATTGCTATATATATCATATTGGAAGATTGCTATGCAGGGATGGAATTCCGCTGCCCCGTGCCAGGGGCAGTGTTGTTATAATTGGTCAGCTGAATGCTGACCGTTGCCCTGTTTGCCACCTCTTGGTGTATTGGTTATTACAGGTACTGGAGGTGCTGGTCCGAGCGGGACTTAGCGGGCTGAAGCCCAAAGCTGCGCTGCTGCCCTCGAAGGCATTATTTTGTTTCTTTTGTTCATGTGTGGTCGGCCTGCGTGCCGATGTATGTAATCCACACGCTTGTTAAGAGAAACTGTTGTAAGGCCTTAAGGCCAGACTCTTGTAATGTTTATATATATTCCTAAGTTTTAGTGGACAATGTTTATTATCTTGAGTTCATTTATTCAACCGTGAAGCTTCCGCTAGAATGCTCTGTGTTAGGATGCGTGGTTTTGATATTATTTCGTAGCGTCTCCGCCTGTTTGTGGAATATGGTGTGGGGCCCCGGCCGGAACCTCTATTATATTCTTCTTGACGGGTAGAGGTGTTACAGTTGATCCCCGTTTCTTCTCTCTCCCATGACCCGGCCTCTCTGCGGGTCCCTTCTCCCTCCTAGCACTGCAAAATCCCCATGTCTCTTCCTATCCCGGACTGCAAGCTGGTTAGCCTACAGCTTCTTGGCCATCTCCAAGATCCTAGCCATGGTACCATCAGACACGAACAAGAGGGCCTGCCTCAGGTCATCACAGAGGCCCTTGTAGAACCTCTTAGCATAACCCACATCATCCAGCTTGTAAGAATCCGCAAACCGGGCGAAATGAGTAAACTCCCGGTAATATTCCAGCACTGTCATGTTCCCTTGCTTCAGCTGCAAGAATCTATCCTCCAATTCGTCCCTTGTAGACTGCGGCATAAAATGCTCTAGTAGTGCCGCCCTAAACTCCTCCCAAGTAATGTCCGCAATCTCCACTCCCGCATATCTAGTGTCCATCACCGACTTACACCACCTCTTTGCATGCGACTCCAAACAAGAAACCACCAAAGATACTGCCAGGTCCACCGGGAACTGTATTCCCACCAACATCTCGTACATAATATCTAGCCACTCCTCCGTACGCACTGGCGTTTTCGTCCCCAAGTACGATGGTGGGGCAAGGCCTTAGAATGCACTCAAATAGTTTGCTCCTGGGCTTGGTTGTGGAGCTGGAGCCTGTTGTGCCCTAAAGACCTCCAAGATGGTCGTCAAAGTTTGTCCCAGCTCCATCTGCTGCAACGGGGTCGGAGCTGGCGGGGGTGGAATCACATTCGGGGCCGGAGGTGTCCCCTACGGCAGGGGAGGATTCGTCTCACCCTACAAAAGATAGTCTTAAGTTTAGTAAATTGACCTAAAACTCTTTGTTATTTGTGAGCATTGCGCGTGATTCCTCCCATGGGCAAACCATTGCTTCCGCTGCTAGTTTGTCCTCAATCTAAGCCCGCGCGGGGTGTCCCATGTTTTGTGGACTACATTCTGTCGGATCGAGATTCCCTCTGATAACACTTGTAAGTCCCCATTTTTTTGCAACAACCACTGGGGTCTTAGGCCCAGAACCACCATTTTGCGGTGACACCATCCACCGGGATGGTCGACACCACAAAATGCCGATCCTGTCAGCAATCTCAATCACCATCGACAGAATGTATAACGAATGAAAGTGTAAGCATCCAAGTACACAATAATATAAAAGAGGAAATCATGCGATAAATCAAGTAAACACCAGAAGAAAGTCTAAGTACCAATGCCAGAAGGTAAATACGGGCTTAAGCACGGTACATGATAACCTCACTACAATCCACTCATAAAAGTAAAACTACTAATACTCGGCTCCACTCACGGATCGGGATTCCTGTCCACCCGAGCTAAACTGGCCCATCTCCATCTGCACCATACCCCGCTGGTGCTGCGTCTCCTGCGGCTGCTCCATGTCTCCCATCCGGAGCACCTAAAATATGGTGGTCAAACGAATGCCAGTCAAACTAAACTCAGTCAATAATCCCCAACCCCTCTACCCATGGCTCCTAGGCACCGGGCGGAAAGGAGTGAAAAGGAGGACCAAAATCAGGGCGTAATCAAGCAGGTGACATCTACCCTAAGGAATAAAATAATATGGTATGGCAGGGGTATCACAATAATTAAACATGTGTAAACAAGTGTGTAACAAAAGTAAACAATAACTAGTAGTAAGTAAGTAAAAGCAGTAAGAAGACTAAGTAAGAGCAACAAGAAAAGTAACCGTTGATTTATAGGGATTATCCCTATAGACCAAGGGGACGTTTTGCAGGGCCTATCGTATAAAACATCTCATACCATTTTATACGATAAGTGTCAGGGGTTAAATGCAATGATTATGCTATGACATGGAAGTATGTTATGGTATGCACATGCAAGTGCAACCCACACAGACGACTCTATGCGCACTGACCTTTAGTTCTCCTTTTTGGAGTTAGCTAAACTCTTAGGAGCCTCCGCCATGGCAAAACAGAGGCAGTGGGTTGGGCCTCTCCACTCCTAGACTCGTAAACACACTACTCAACCTAGCCCTTCTTGTACGTTCCCATACTATTCCTAGCAAACCAGCTAGTCTCCTCGAGTCAACGTACTGACGACGGTGTGTTCGATCGTCCAATACCGAGGACCAACCACTGTTATGCACATGCAACCATGATAGTTTGTATCTAATTATAGTACCGAGCCTCCAGCTCTCTAGACTACCGAGTCTACTAGTTCACCAAGTTCCCGAGCCCACGGCTCCCTGGACTAATCAAGTCTCCTTTTTCCAAGTCCTCGAGTTTCCAGCTCCCCGGACATCCAAGTCTATACCAAGTCCCCGAGCATCCAGCTCCCCGGACATCCAAATTAATACAAAGTACATTTAACTCTACCAGTAAGCTCTTAGGCCACGGGCCTACGCTATCCTTTAATTACCAATTTATCTCCCTACGTGTACAAGTGTGAGTGTAAGGTGAAGGTATTATTGAGGTTACTCTTATCCATATTATTCCTAGGTTTACGTTAGCCCAAGACTTCCCAATACATACCCCGTCAAGGGTTCTCGAGGGAACTAGAAACTACGATGGGCTGAAGCCCAAAGCTCCATTTCACAAGGCACTTAATGTTTTTGATTTCAACCCTTGATCAAACCTCTCTTTAATTTCAGTGTGATTGCCCTACGTGTGTTTAAGCTCTCCGTGTTAACCTATTTCAGACCTATCCACAATATGCAAACCATGCTAAGCTACATGGTGCTCCCATTACGGGGTACCCTAATTACTCTTCTAATAGATCCCTAACAATTACTGGGAGTCTACTATGACCTATTAAGACTAAATCGAGTCTCATAATTTTCCTAATTATGTGGGCATTTAATTTAATAAACCCTAGACTCCAAATGCCTTACTTTGAACATGAAGTGCTCTCTAAATTCAGAAACAAATCCCTACAAAATTATTATAAATACTAAGTGACATTTAAACAATAAATCCAACGTTTGAGAATTTTCAGAGGTGATTAGACTTATCTTTCATAGTTTAGAACTTAAGGTCAATAATACCATCTAATGAAGAAAAGGCCAGCAATGTTGTTCTAAAAATTTATAATAAAATTCCAGTAGGACTATCATGGCCTAAAAACACAGTAGATTTAGTCTCATAATTTTTACTATGAATAGTAACCCCTAATTTAATATATAACCATTAATTCCATAACCATTGGTTAATGAAGCAGGTACTGTAAAAACTCATCTAATAATTATAAAAAAAATCCAAAAGTCTGATAATGATCTAAAATCAATAGTAACCAAGTTTTACAGTTTTTCTCACACAATACGGGCTCTGAATCTAATTAAATGTAAACTTCCAAATTTACAGAATTGTGAAGTAAGTACTAGTTTTATCCATCTAAAAATCATGGGAAAATTACAGGATAATAATAATAGTCAGGAACACTCTCTGACCTAATTTCATAATTTTCTTGACAACATTGTGGCTCTGTTCCTATTTTAGATCAGAAACCACAAATCATAAGTTTATGAAGCAAGTACTTGAAAAAGTCATCTAAAAATTTAAACAAAAATATAGAAGGCTCTATCATGATATAAAATGTCCTATTCCAAGGTTTCACAATTTTACAATAAACAAAAATTTCACAATCAATATAATAATCTTTAAGGGCACATCTAGGGTTGAAAAGGAAGTACTGATTTATTAGCCCAAAAATTTCCACCAAAATTAATTTCGGAACATTCTACCACAGAACTACCCTGCCCAAATTTCAAGTGATTTTAAAGTTATTTGATAGCCTAATACTCCAAATTAGGTTTGGTGCCCTAAACTAGGGTTAGGGTTTTGAGGGGGTTAAGGGCTTCCAAATTCCCTAAAATTTTAACTAGATGACTATACTAAACCTATGGTCCTCTCCACCAATTTTCAAGTCATTCCAAGGTCATTTGACCCCATGACCTTCAAACCCTAAAAGTCCCCATTAAGGGACCTACCCTAGGGTTCTAGAGCTACCCTACTCCAAACCACCTCAAATTCCATTGGAGGGTGTGTCATACCATAAAAGGTTAGTGGACAAAATATCAGCCTCTGTTGAAAAAGGTTTTCCAAAATATATATTTAAGAACAGCCCATACCCAAAATTTTAGTTCATTTGGATGTCTGGTTTTGAGTGGGCATTTAAATTAAGCTCTGGACAGCCCTATGGATAAACCTCACCAAAATGAGAGCTGAGGTCTATCCAGGGCTCCAAATGACTTGAAATATTTTTAAAATAAACTAGAGACCTAGAGCTACAACGTTGATGTTGTTCACATTTCCATCAGGAGCCTCTAAGTATTTTTAAAAATTTAAACAAAACACTACTAATTCCTACACAAGAAAATACCAATAATAATAATAATTGAAGATCTAGCACAGATCTTAAAGAACGATCAGCGGTCTTGGATTCGTCTTCCTCCTTGAGACAACGGTTCAGATTAGCCGCGCTTAGAGCATTTTCCAGGACGAAATCGTCTGGCGGCTGCACGACCGCCGGAGGGGCCTATTCCGCCGAACCCGATAGTGCGATTTTCATGGATTTTCGGTGAGAAATTTCTCACCGCTCAATTGAGCCCGATTTCTCTAGCTAAGGGATCCTAGATCTAGTACAGACAGAGAGGAGGGGATTGGATCTCATTTGGAGCATTTCCTTGCTCCATCCGTCGACCGCCATTGTTCCACCTCAAAGCTTGGGTGTCATGGCTTTTCCTGCTCCGAGGGCTCTAAGTGTTCGGGAAATGGGGTAATTCTACTCCTCAGAGATCTTTAAAGATGATGGAGGGGTCGGTTGGGGGTGTGGGAGCTTTAATCCCCTTGGCCATTATTGACCTCTTCACCTCCCCTCCCATGGCTGACCCTATGCATCCCCCCTGCCCTAATTGCCCTTAGAAACGGCTAGAATCTTCTCAAATTCATCAGAGAAGATGAATGGGGGTGTAATGGAGGAAATGCCAAGGGGTGTCACCTTAATGGCCATGAATGACCACTTTCTCTCTCCTCAAAATTGGGGAAAACCCCTATTTCTCTCTCCTAATCACCATGGCCAAATTTCCACTCCCTGCAATGTTTAATATCAGTCCATTAGGGTGGTTGACCACTCACTTTGGGTCTAGCCCAAAGGGTTGGGCTAGGTTTAAGTGATTTGACCTAGGTTGACCAAGTTTGAATTTTGGTCAAATTAGTCTCTAGGGTTGACCAAACCATGGAATTTTTGTGCCATTGGGTCCCTTATGAGGTTATGACCCTAGGAGTGTGGTCAACATGAAGTTGTTTTGGTCTGTGTCAAGGTGGTTCCTAAGCTACTAAGGCCTTGTCATGACCCAATCATGACCAATTCACCCTGGGGTCTACTTGTCTGGGGGATGTTACATAAAGGGATAATGAATTTTATCATCTTATCCCCATGACTTATGATCTAAAAATAAAAATTAAAAACAAGGGAATGGCTAAACAAATTGGTAGATTAAATTAAAATAATTAGGGTGCAACTATAGTAAATTAAAATTTCGTAAGAATCTTAGAACATAAAGTGCATATAATAAAAATCTAGAAATTGTTAACAAAGTACTACAAATTGAAACTATTTAAGAAAGGGAGAGAAAGGGAGCTAAATAAATACTCTAAACAAATTTAATTCATAAAGTATTTTTTAAAATCAAATCACCTTAAAATTAAATCCAACTAACAATGTTGAAATAAAAGATTAGAAAATCAAAAATTATAAAAATTCTTATAAATAAACTCAAAATAAATTTCTAAAAATAATAAAAAATTAAGTTGGGGTTTATTACTTTTTTTGATTTTTTTTATTTAAACATAAATACATAAAACATAAATTATTATCCTAAATTTTTTTTGTTATTTCTTGGACTTCACGAGGACAACCCAGTGATGGGTTCTCAAGGTGCTAGGCGGTTTTGTGGGATGAATGCCCAATACGGCAATTTCCAAGAAGTTAATTTTCAATTTTCTAATAATATTTTTTGTATTTTTGGTTAAAAGAAAGAGAAAACAAATTTTTTTTAATATTTTTGAAGATTTTTTTTCATTTTTTTAGATTTTTAAATAAAAACAATAAAGGACATTCCACTCCCGTACTTAAAAATAAAAATTGTCCCCAATGTTTATTTGCCAAGTAAGGGTGGAAATAAAAAGGAAAATAGATTAATTGATTTTTAAAAAAAGAAAATGCAAGAAATAAATGGGTTAGCAAGTGGTGTCTGACAAGAGTGCTTTGCTTTTCCCATCTTGAAGCTAGATGGTTATTGTTAAGAAAAAAGAAAATAAAATTTTAAGTCAGCCGGCAACTCCCTTAATTCACGTTTCGGCGAATTCACTGATGTCTTATGCCCGGCTACTCCTTCGCTTACATGTTGATTTTCCTTCTTGTAGTTAATTTAAATTGTAGATTCAAATTACCTACATATACCTGAGGTGATTTAAATCAATGTAGATGAACGACAATTGGATCAGGGATGACGTTGTATTACAATGGTTCATCTTCTATTTAATGCCCCTGATTTTTTGGTGTTTATTTTAATTCCATAAGTGATGTATTTTAGACGTTAGGGCATAACATTGACGCATAGTTAACGGGTGTCATTTTTTGGAGCAGGGGTTTTCTCAGTGGGTTTTCAAATGTGGTTTGTTTTGGCTTGGTTGTGCACCTTCCCTCGCAAGCAGGATTTATTTTGGTGACTCGTTGGAGCTTTTTATAGGGATGTGGTGGCATTATATCTTTGGGTAGTGTTTTACCCGAGCTTGGGTTATTGGATTTGGATTTCGATTTTGCCGTTAGATTCATAGAATCGGTATTTAGCTATGGTGCAATTTTCATAAGATTCCGAGTTGGTTTGGATTTTCGGGTCATTTTGATGTTATTTAAATAATTAATATTATAATATATATATAAATATAAGTATAAAGAGGGAATCCGTCGTGTCAAACCCTATTCCTATTTATCTTCTTCCTGAACCCGAGCGGCGGCCATTTTTGCGAGATGAGAATCGGCGGGTGGCGCATATTTTTCCATATGCATGAGTTATCAACACCTCACCGAGTCTTTGGTATCAAGACTATGGAAGGAAGACCTGGTCTGCTTGCCCTTTTGACAAGCTGAACAAATTCCCTCCTTAATGCACTTAACTACAGGACCATTCCTTGCCAACTCTTCACTAAAGAGTCTACCTATGGTCTTGTAGTTCAGGTGAGCTAGCCTCTTGTGACATTTGACACAATGAGTAGCTTTCTCATCTGCAACTCGACATATAGGAGTGTCCTCACTCTCACACTCAAAGTCTAGACAATAAATATTTCCTCTCCTAGTGCCAGTCAAGATAACCTCTTGGTCAATTGACCTTCTTATTTGACACTCATCCTTGAGGAAGGAAATGTCACAGCCCAGATTAAAAAGTTCACTTATGCTTCTAAGGTTATGTTTCAAACCTTTCACATAAGCTACTTGTGTGATAGTTACTATGTCATTTGTTATCTTTCCCAAACCTTTAGTTACCCATTTATCTGAGCCCCCAAAGACAACTTTGGGACCATTCTCAATAGGAGTGAATTCCTTTAACATGCTTCTTATTCAAGACATGTGTTTGGAACATCCACTGTCTAAGTACCATGTAGGGGTATGTCCACTCTGACAAACCTGCAAAAAATATATTATCTAACCTTAGGACCCCAAATTTTATTGGGTCCTAGGTACAAGTTTGATCTAAACTGAAAATGTCTATCAGTAGTTCTTCTGACAGATATGCCACCATTACTCCTCTAGACACTTTTATTATGCCAGCAATCAATGGCATAGTGGTCCACTTTACCACAGCACCAGCACTCATGCACATTTTACCTTCTTTTAAGAACTGGCTTAACAGTAATGTTGTTTGCAGCTCTTAAATCAACTGGTACATCAGCTCCTTTCTTATGTCTTTCAGCCAGGGCATACTTAGGGACTTGTCTGGCAGCAGAAGTACTTGGGATATCTTGAATCCTATCTGCAGCTGCCTTCTTTTGAGATCGCATACTTCTGATAGCTTCAAGTATTCTTAAGTCTGCTTTGCTAATAGATTTTCCCTTAGCTTGATGATAGACTGACAGACTTTTTGAGTAATCTGATACCTTGTCCTTGAGTGTTGGGGCTGGTGCACCAAACACAAATGTTCCATTATGGGCTATTTGGGTTTTCTCATAGACTGCCTAAAAGGCACTAGCACCCTTGCCATCTCTACTATCTTGCTCATAGTGACCAAATATACTATCATGGTCATACTTATTAGAAGGTTGAACCATTTTCTTAAAATAACTAGGAGGCTTGGAAGCTAGTGGCTAAGCTGGAGCTTTACCTTACCTTTTAGAATTGGCAACTCTTGTTCTTCCTTTGAAACCTAATCCCTTCTTACCCTTTTGGGAAGAGAAGGAATCTATCAAAGGTAACACAGAAATGGGTTTTGAGAACTTGGCCACCAACTCTCTTTCCTTTTGGAGTTTACTTTCAAGATTCCTAATATGATTTTTCTTAAAAGTAATGGTATCCATCAGAATAAAAGTTATATTCTTCAATTTGCTAATTTATTTCAACTTCAGATCCAACACTTTTGCTGAATCTAAGGAAGCCAACTTCAGAGTGGAAATTTCCTTTACCAATTTTTTGGCTAGGTGCCTGCTTTCCTTAAAAGCTTGCAGGAGCTCTCCATAATCATCAATCAGGTTATTGATGTCTCCTTCAGATTCAGATCCACCTACATCTCTTGATGAAACTACTTCTGACTCTGGGCTAGTCACATAATCTGACACTAAAGGTGATAATTGTACCTTACTAGGACCAGGCTACTCCTAGTTATGTCCATCCTCAGCTATGGCCATCAGCACTATGCATTGGCTGTCTTTTTCTTTATTGTTATCATTCAGCAACTACAAGAATTCTATTTCTTTAGAATCTTCCTCAGTTAAGAACATCCCAATGTAGGCCTCAATATCCTCTTCATTTTCTGACTCTGATGAAGAAGAGTCAGTCCAACTTTTCTACTTCTTGGCCACAAAGGATTTCTCCTTCTTTCCTTTATGCTGGTGTTTCTTTTTCTCACCAGAGTCCTTTCTTTTGATAGGACAATCTGCTATTACAAGTCCTGGCTTGCTGCAACAATAACAAACAATTTTAGTAGAAGTTTGTTTACCAGGTTTAAAGTCATACCTTTCCTCTTTAGAGGATTTCTTCTTTCCCTTGGAGTAAGAAGAAGAAGATGGCCTGCTCCTCCTGTTCTTTTTATTTAGGAACCTCTAGAATTGCCTAGAAAAGGCAGCAAAATCCTCATCAGAGTAATGACAATCTGATGTACTTGAGTCTGAACTTTCTGAATCAGTATCAGCAACTTTTCTGGGAGGAGAAAGAGTCTTTCTTCTGCCCTTCATTATAGCTTCAACTTTGAAAGCCACAGACTTATCTTTGCTGTAAGACCTGCTACTCTTTTCCTCTTCCTTACTGGCAATCAACTACATTTCATAGGACAACAATTTTCCAAACAAGGTTGGTGGAGGAGTATCTGTAAGTCTTGTCACTTCTCTAATGGCACGGACCTTGGTATCCCAATCCTTGGTTAAAGACCAGAGAAACTTCTCATTCAGTTCATAAGTGCTGAAGACCCTTCCATAAGTCATCAGCTTATTAACGATTATGAAAAACTTTTCATAACACACAACTATGCTATCTGTCTTAGTTTGTTTGAAGCTTTCATACTATTGATTGAGCATGGACCTCCTATCCTCTCTTACTTTTGTAGTCCCTTCCATATAGACAATCAATGTGTCCCATATTTCCTTTGAGGTTTTGTAGTGGACCAAATTTTGAAATGTGGAATCATCTATGATACTAACAATTATGTTCTGTGCCCTCTTGTCCAAAGTTGCTAAGAAGATCTCATCTTTTGTCATCTCAGAATAATTCTTTGGAGTTTGTAAATTTGCATCAAGAACTGATGTCTTCATTGGGATGAATTGACCTTCCAGAACTGTGATGTAAATTCTTAAATCAGATGCCTCCATGAATAATCTGACCCTCTCTTTCCATATGCCTAAGGTTTCCTTTCTACATATAGGAAGCTTCATGGATCCAAGTTCTTTGTGATTTTCACCTGAACCCATCTTGGCTATCTTATTACTGTCTTGGAGATATACTCAGACTGTTAAGTCTATTTTGAGGAACCTCCCTCTGATACCACTTGAAAGGTGAGGTTTCAAGAATGTCGAAACAGCTAGAGGGGGGGGATGAATAGGTTCAATTCTTGATTCCTTTGGCAGTTAAAAATTTATTCACAGAATGACTAAAATTCTGTAGTAATCACGACATATAACACATCAATCACAACAAACACACAGATTTATAGTGGTTCCCCAAGAGATGGATACATCCAATTTCCCTCTTCGCGTATCTAGCAATACACTCAATTTTGCCAAACTTTCTTCCACCATCTCACATCCTTAGATCTTACAACTCAGAACCCAAACTGGTTCCTATAACTCAGACTTCAACAAGTCCTACACCTCAGGTTCTTTCCAAGAACCCTACCTCAGAGTGAGTACACACTCCTACCACTCAAGATATAAAGCCCTACCTCAGCCCTTATCACCAGGCCTACAGCTCAGAGAACTTAATATCCTACCTCAGGCAAATAGCCCTACCTCAGTCTTTATAATTATAGGCATACAACACTCAGATCTATAAATAGATCCTATAAAAATTGTATAAAGAATTACTTTTCTTCCTTCACCCTGATAGAGAGAAAAGATGGGTGAAGGAATCTTGATCAGATCTTGATTAATCTGCTTCCTTCAGATTATTGCTGCAATGGATCAAATTTAACCTTACTTAGCTTATTCAAAGCTTCTTGAAAGAAGGAACCTAGGTTGAATCTTCTTGAGAAGTTGATGTAGACACAACTTCTTCTTTCTAGCTGTCTTGATTCAGCAAACATTGACAGCTCCTAAGAGATACTATCTCCTTATCTAAATTAGAATCTGAACTATGTCTCTTCCTTTTTTATGAATGCTCGGCTCTATTTATAGATCACATAAGAGGCAACCAGCTGATCCAGTGGATGACTGACATCTGATAGTTCTGATATGTCTAACCGGCCTTATCAATTTTGGTAGCTGTCAAGCCTTCTATCTGGAGATCTAACACTCAGAGTTATTTAACTCAGCTGAATGTATAGAGACATAAGGATAGTATGTGTCGACACAGATGAAGTATATGTCGACACAATTACCCGGGTGTCAACACACTTCCTCTGGTGTTGTCGACAAACTTTAGAAACTGTCGACACAGCTTTATACAATGTGTTGACATAACTCCTTTGATGTTGTCAACACTCTTCAGAAACTGTCGGCATAGCTCTTCAACCAGTATCTACACTCCCTTTATAGAATGTGTCGACAAACTTCTTTTGATAGTGTCGACACTCTTCAGAAACTATCAGCACAACTGATGAAGACCGAACTTCTGTATGTCGACACAAGTCCTGTGTGTCGATATAGCTGTTGTAGACTTGAACTTTGAATGTCGACCCAAGTCCTGTGTGTCGACACAGTTGATGCCAACTTGAACTCTAGGTGTCGACTTAAACTCTGTGTGTCGACATAAGTCGTGTATGTCGACACATACTTGATTCTTGTCTCGACATAGCTACTTCAAAGATGTCGACACTAAATAAGTGTCTCGACCCTTTTTTACATAGAATAATTTCTGCAATCTTTCTCCTGCACAAATAAACTCAAAATGCCATCAAATACAAACTGACATATATTATTGAGTTATGTGAGCCTTCTCCAAATCAGGTACACAATCTCCAATGTACCCAATAGTAGGCTCAAACTTGGCTTGCAACGGTTAGCAGCTGGGACAAGGTAAACAAGGCTCAAACTAGCCAAATTGATGGCCTACGTCACGCACAGCTTGTGAGTCATTCGTACATATGTTTCAAGAGTCGCTTGAGGCAAGTTCTTAGCCCACGAGAAAGGTAAACTTTCCTCCCGACTCGAGAAACATATACCTTAGCGCTTTCCTACACACAACATCGTGCTACCATATGATTCAGCCATACTCACCAATTGAGTAAAATAAATTGAAATAAACGTAAATAAACTAATTATAAATTAGATGCTTAAATAAAATCTAATCCTACTCAAATACTTGATCCAAACTCTGGTACTCAATTAGAGCAATCACGAGTCAACATCGCAACCCAGCTTGCAATCTTCTATGCTACCATCCAACTTCACGACCACGACCCGAATATGAGTGTGCGGAAACACACAAACAAGAGAGTTCACGATTGTGTGGGTGATTCAGTTTGTGCTATAGTGATTTTGAAATAAATAAATAACAAACTGGTTTCTAAAAAATGTTTGCTCGTGTAGTGACCACAAGCATGCTCTCCCCCCAGACTTGAATACGATAACTCATAAAACTAAACATTCCAAATAATATAAAGTGCTAGGGGTAAGAAGTACCTATACTCAAAACTAAGCACACTAGTCATGCTGCGAGGTTGTATGTTAGCGGCTAGTTTGTCGTGCTTCAAAAATTTCCAGCACTTGCGAATAAGAGATCACACGCAAAATAAGAAAATAGAAATACACATATAAAAAGAAACACAACACACAAACTAGGACCAAGTGGTCCTACATGGCTTGTCTCCCAAGAGCCCTTTTGTTTACCGACTTTAAGGTGGACTGAATACCTGTATTAAGCACGATATACAGTTTTATGTACACAACAAACTAAATAAAAAAAAACTACGCAAGTCCACCAAGCAGTTACTAGCATAAACTATCCAACAAACTATCAACTAAACGTCGATTTATGATATAGCTCCCCACAAGTGTGAGAAAGGTCAGTGTTTGAAGTTTTAGGGTTCAAGTTGTTTTTACCCAACTGGCCCCAAACCCCTTGCTTCTCTCCCTGGAGAGCAACAAAGTGAGTAGATCACAAAAAATGTTCATTTTTATTTTTCTCCACCGTGGGGGAACGCCACATAGCGTAATCAACTAACTCTCCATCCAAGGTTTTAGGTTTCATCATCTCTGACGCCATAGTTGCAACTGGATCCGCCCACAAAACCTTACGATTAAACTGTTTATCCATAAATTCAGCATGAGGAGATGGAGAATCATGCTCCTATATAGATCTAAACTTTGGAATTTCATCAGCAGCCTCCTAACGAACCAATAGCTTCTTCTTCTCTTCCTCATCACCACACTCTTCTTCAGAGGTACTTCTTGTCTCCTTCTGCTTCCACGTATCCTGTTTATCTCTGTGATCCACATTACTAAACAATTCATCAGTGATAAAAATAGGAGGGGGGTACAGAGGTTCAGTCACGGTGCTAGGAACGCACGCTAATTTCACCACATTTGGTACAACCAAATGCCCCTTGGAAAAGTCCAAGATGGCGCTACTTTCCCTCAAAAATGGGACTCCCAATATTGGGATCGAAGTATTTTCAATAGGCCCCAATACTTTCAAATCCACTACAACCTTGGTTCCGTCCACTGTAACTTCAACCTTTTTCACCTCTCCTTAAATCACACCAGAACTCTGTTAGTTAAAAAAAGAGAGGTACGATCATCTGGATTTAATTTTAAATTAAACTTCTCGATGTCTTGAAAAGCGAGAATGTTTCTAGAAGATCCAGAATCACAAAGGGCAGAGGTCTCGATGTTGTTTATCATACAAGAAATCACTAGATCCCCACACACCCCCTTTTCCTTCTCAGCAAGACTCCTCCCCTATTCTACGGGGTTCTTTTCTATGTTGCTTGGAAGACTCCCTTGGAGACGCTCAGCTAGCACCTGGGCCAATTGTCCCAGTTGCACTTCAGAATTCCACATAGATGCGGTCTGATTAGCCATATTCGATTGAGAGACCTCAACGAACTTCTCCATCATTTCTTCTAAGTTACTCTTCCTAGGTGCCAAAGGGGTCTGATTATAACCCAGATTAAGTGGCCTCGGATGGCTCCCAGAGGCTGAAGCATCGAATTGAAGCGCCCTGGTTGCCATCGTTGGCCACCAGCATTTTGGTTCCATGAAAAGTTGGGGTAATTTCTCACACCTGGGTTATACGCATTCCAATATGGCAAAACCAATTTTGGTTAGCAACGAAATTCACGGATTAGTTCATATTTCGATTGTACAGCTCACCCGACAGTTTGTCTCCTGGGCATTCATATGTGTGATGGATGTTCCCGCCGCATCCTTGGCAAGAGGTTGCCATGACAGGTGTTGTAGTCGGTACAAATGATCCAAGAGCGAATATTTCATGGGTGTTCCTTTGGGTATTTCTTCCAGCAGTCCAATATATGATATGTGAGGCTGTATCTTGCAGAAGCCTACCTCAGGTGTAAGGTTCATCAATGAACCTCCTGCAGCGTCGTCAATTATAGCCCTATAATTGGGATCGATGGCAAAGCAGTACTGGCCCACCAAGTTCCAAGGCTGGAACTCATGGTTTGGGCATTTCCGCAGCAAGTCATTGAAGCGTTCCCACGCCTCCTCCAGGCTCTCTTG
This sequence comes from Platanthera zijinensis, assembly GCA_039513925.1. Lineage (NCBI taxonomy): Eukaryota > Viridiplantae > Streptophyta > Magnoliopsida > Asparagales > Orchidaceae > Platanthera > Platanthera zijinensis. The sequence continues at coordinate 138,930,020 of CM077096.1, forward strand.
ATTGAACTTGCGGAAGTTACCTATCTCCAGTGTAGGTTCACAATCTTGTCTAATAGATTGAACTTCTCTAGGAATCGCACGGTTAATGCATCCTATATTGTGGCAATTCCCGGAGGTAAGTTGTGCAGTCACGCCTTGGCTTTATCACGCAGTGAAAACGGGAATAGCTTCATCTTCACCGTTTCATCGGGTATTCCGTCGTAACGGAAGGTACCGCATATCTCAGAAAAATCTGAGAGATTCATGTGTGGGTCTCGCTCGGCAACCCGGAGAACTGAGCGCTGATGTGTATCATGTTAAAAAGGGCCGGTTTGATTTCAAACTGTAGCTTAGGGATGGACGGCCCAAAAGCTGGATACACACTCCCAACAGTGTGGGTAGTGTAGTCTCTTATCGTTCGAGGCCTCGTCCTATTTAGCTCATTCTCATCAACATGCTGCCCTCCAGTAGCAGCTCCATTCCCTCTCAGAACAGCCCTATGCATCGGCTGGCCCTGCCGGTTTCCAATGTTCTCATCAACGTTTGGCCCTAAGATGGTCTCTTCCCCTCTTCCATTGCCTCCAACATGAATTTTTGATCCATCTCTAGCCGAGTGTTTGCGGTACGCCTCCGTGCTCGAGCTGTCCTCTCTATTTCAGGATCGTAGGCAAGCAACTCTCCCGATCCTTGCCTCTGCATACACAAAAGATGACAAAAAAACAAAAAATCAAAAACAACAACTCTTGAGTAACTACCTTTGATAACCCAGATCACTTATGCCTGTATTCCCTTACAACGACTCCAAAAACTTGATGCGTCGGCAAGTGCACCGGTCGCAGTCAAGTAATAATTTTGGGAATAGCTTTCCCAAATGTCGATCACGAGGGAATACAGGTTGGGTATCGTGATAGCTTCATAGAAAGATCGTTACTAAGAGTTAAACGAAACAACAGAGGTTGGCTTTTGATTTCTAATGCTAAAAAAACAAAAAGAAAACTAATGCGGGTCGTAAGCACTGCTTCGCGTCGTTAAAGGAACTAGTGAGGACGATATGCCAAGCTTTGAGAGGCAAATGGATGGTGAGCAAGCGGATGGAATGACCGCACATGCGGAGAATGAGGGTCCTAATCACCTCTTCAACCACCAACACTAGCCTTTGCTAGAGTGGTTCTAGTGCGTGAGTGGAGTGGATTTTAATGGAGGCGAGTGCATCAAACCTAACAAAAGTGGATGTAACTAACCAAAGCAAACTTCTTTTATAGAAAAATAAAAGCAAGTTCAGTTTCATTACAAGCTTTAGAATATAATCCACTATGGAGAAGAGGTAGAATAAACCGAAAGGGGGAAAGCCTAGCCGTGGTTCTTGGACGGAATGGTGGGTTGTCATCCACTTCTCGACTCAGACCGTGGTTGCTTCCGGAGGTAAATGGGTTGTCAATCCATTAGTCTTCCTTCGCCTTCTTCCCTTTCCTTCAATCTTTTCTCCCTTTTTACCCAAATGAGTAGTACCGAAAGATCTCTGTTGCACACTGCTTGTTTCCGGGAACTCTCCGAAGGGTTGAAGATGACTTCGGATCACCGAAGATGGCTTCCCGAAGGGTGGAGATGAGTGGAGGACCTGTGGGGGAGAGAAACGACGTTGTGCGCGCAGCAGCGGGCCGGAAAATAAAATGGCATGCCCTAATTCTCGGGAGTACATGCTTAATTAAGGTCAGCAGAAAATCAGAGCGCACGATCAGTTGCGCATGATCGGTGGTCGTGCGCACTAACAGTTGATGATCTTGCGCTCTGCTCCAGAGAAACCTGTAGCTGGACAGAAAAAATTAATATATATGCGCACGATCAGTGGCGCATGACCATAGGTCGTGCGCACTGGATCCCATGATCGTGCGATTAGCAATTACAAAACTCCAGAAAAATGGTGTAGATACGCACAAGCAGTGGCGCATGACCAGAGGTCGTGCACACTATGTCCAATGGTCATACGATTGCCCCAGACAGAACTTGGAAAAATGGAGAATAGTGCACATGATCAGTGGCTCATAACCGGTGGTCATGCTCTATAGATCCAACGATCATGTGCAGTGTTCCTACACCGTTTAGGGTTCGATGAAATGACCGCGCACGACTAGCAGTCATGCGCTATAGAGTCCATAGACATTGCGCGTTTAAAAACGCACGATCAGTGGCCCCTAGGCGAAAAAACATTCCCAAACAATCCCGGAACACTCACACAAACTTTGTACCTGAGTAAGAACTGAAGAGCCACTGAAATGGGCATTACACATTCTCCAGACAAAAAAATACCAAGAATAGGGCAAAAGTACAATAACTACAAAATCACACTTAAAATGGCTCTAAAGTGCACTTAACAAAGAATGGACATAGTGCATCAACTGTAGTGCATCATCTAGATATCTGGCCTAGATGAGTCCAAAAATATGTATATAACTTGGGCTCATCAATGACATACAAGCCACCACATGGAACTCTTGCCAAGGCCCCACCTGCTCGTGGGTCTCAAAACTAGGCTTGCCTGCAAGCTCTGACTTCTCCTATCAGGATTCCATCTCACACAAACCGATTCTTAGAACCCTTGCTGGACCCCACCTGCTCGTGTGCTTCGTCGCCCGGGCTTGTCCTAAGCATGGCGTTCTCTTCAGTTTCACAGAAGGGGACTCATCTCGCCGGGACACTCTCCCCATGTGACGCATATCACGGGATAGCCAGCCGACCACGGAGACAGGACCACGCCTTAGCACATCACAAATACCATCTTGCCACAATAGATTTCTACAAAAAATCCTTATGATTTGTTATGCAACATACCGAGTCGGACTAACGGTCGCGATAATGGATTCACCCACAATTCCTAATCCACTAGCGGAGTGGATTTCTAATGCAAAATCATGTTATGATGGACACAATCGACCCGAGGGTTCCTCTTGAACCATGACAACCCAAACCCCTCTCATTTGAGAGATCTAGTGCCTAAATACTTGAAATAAAATCAAGAAAATGAAAATATATCTTGCAAACCTGATCTTCACGGATGAAAAGATGCACCTCGACGTACTCTCCACGGATCTGGCCTCAGAACGATGATCGGTGCTCCGAAGCTTCGTCAATGGCCAAAGAAAGCTTTCTTCTTCTTCTTATAAACTCTCTCTCTCTCTCTTAAACCATAAGTCAACTCCAAAATAAGCACAAATGAGGGAGAGAACCCCTCATCCATACTAAAACCCATCGGGCAGAAGATCCTGGGGTCAAAGATCAACTTTGAAAGTAAATCAAACGACTATGAAAAATGATCTACGGAACCCCGGAATTCGGCAATTTAATCGAACAGTTAAAAATTCGTCGTGCAGCCTAAGCTCGACAAATGGTCCAGGGCTCGACAAAAAATCCCTCAGCTCGACGAACAGCGCTGAGCTCGACGAAAATCCTGAGCTCGACGAATAGCACTGAGCTTGACGAAAAGCCTGAGCTCGACGAACAGCTCTGAGCTTGAAAAATAGTCGGAGCTCGACGAATGGCGCTGAGCTCGATGAACGGCGCTGAGCTCGACGAACAGCTTTGAGCTCGATAAATAGCCTGAGCTCGACGAAAAGCCTGAGCTCAATGAACAGTCGTGAGCTCGACGAAAAGGCCCGAGCTCGACGAATAGTCGTGAGCTTGACAAAAAGGCCCGAGCTCGATGAACAGTCATGAGCTCGACGGAGCTCGTCGAACAGTCATGAGCGGCCTTCTTTCACCACTTTAACCCGACAGCTAGCTCTTGAAAACCGAGGTGTTACAACTCCTCCCCCATTAAACAAATTTCGTCCTCGAAATTAATCTGCATACAGGAAAACAGTACGAAAATTATTGCAACAAATTAAAACATTGTTACAATAACTATACACAACCAATTTCATTCAGGCAAACAACAAGAATAATGTTGTTATATAGCAAAATATTGTTACCACAATGTTAAATGAACGACTCCATTCATAAAGATAGCAAAAAGATTGTTGCAACATATCAAAACACTATTCCAACAATACTATACAAACAACTCCGTATAGTCCTCGCGCATTCTTGATGACGCTCCCAAGAGAACTAACCTCTCCCACAGTTGTCCCAACGCACCTTTTTGAGCTTCACCTCTTTGTTCCGCAATTACCGAACTTCTGAATCCCTTATTTCCATCGGACAGACTTTCATCCTCAAGTCCTCTTCTATCAGCATCGTCGTCGGTTCGATCACCACACTAGCCTCCACCAAGGATTTCCTCAAGACGGAGACATGGAAAACATCATGTAATCCACTCAGCTCTAAGAACAATGCTAACCAGTATGCTGCTTCTCCAATAAGTTCTATAACCTCAAACGGTCCAAAAAATCTCGGACTCAACTTCTTGAGTGGGCGAATCCACGAAATGCCTTTGAACGGCTTCATCTTGATATAGACCCAGAAGCATACCGCAAACTCCACATTCCTAAGTCGAGCATTAAAATACTTTGCTTGCCGGTCCTGGGCAACCTTCATGCTCTCCTGAATGGTTCGCACCAAATCACAAGGATTAGCTACCACTTCTTTTCCCAAAAGTTTGGTGTCTCCCGCCTCTATCCTAGAGATTGGCGTTCGACACTGCCTTCCATACAAAGCTTCGTTTGGCACCATATTTATACTTGCCAGGTAACTATTGTTATAGGCAAACTCCACCATGAAGAGGTGGTCTTCCCACTTTTTCCCAAAGTCGAGGGTACACATGTCACAACCCGCATTTTCTCCGAAATTAAGAAGTATCAGAGTATGAGAAGACACACGCTGTGAAGCCATATCGATCTGGGGATAACTGCCGATGCCCAGGAAAAGCACCAACCACTTACTTTATGAAAAAAAACTTAAGCTTAAATGATTAGAAATTCAATTATATTTCAAGGCGGTATCCCTCGGCTCTGTGGATCAACTACTCAATAATTTAAATATACTTATACGCAGCGGAAAAATACTTTGCTTAAATAGCTTTTGACATCTTAAGAGAGAGCATAAGTGTCCCCTGGGGACAACTTATGGCAAGCAAGACTCTAGATTTAGTATAATATATACAAAAGATATTCTTCACGTTATTTGGAAAATAGTACTTTAGTTTGTGAAATATGCATGAAGTACATATAGTAATGCCTTTAGGTTTTAAAATAACTAACATCCTAGCATAAATCTTCCCAGAGAGCAAGTAAACACCTCAGAATAACTAAATAGCAGTTAAGTTACATATTCAGTTCCACAAAGGACATCACTAGTTGGCTTCAATAATCTGACACAAATCGACTGGTGAGTATATATGTCTGTAAGAAAGTGCAAGTAAACTACCTCACAAGTCAAGGAGAAAGATCTCAACAGTCCAAGAGATCACCAGTAACTTCAAATAAACCTAGCCACTCAATTGGCTACTGCTCTGGACCTGAGGCATTCAAAGATAGAACACCTCAGTAAGTAGAACAAATATCTGAATAAGAGTATTTGAACAAAAAGGTTCAAGCTAAAAGGAAGTAAACAAGACAGTAAAAGCAAACACTGTCAAAGGTAAGTAAAAGTGCACCAAGCACGAGAAATCAGCAGCAACCCTGCTAAAAACCTGTAGAGTCTACAAGGCTACCATATGCCCAAACAAATAGCCATATAAAAAAGAAAACATCCAACAATCCTAACTTGTGAGTTAATAGCAGTAGTAAATACAACAAGGATCTGAGTAGGTGACAAAATAGTACCCCAAACAAACAGTTCCCCAAAAAACTAATGCTCAAGGGTCTAACAGTGGAAGCACTAGGGTCCAACACACCAACATACCTAGCTCGTACCTTGGATAAAAAGGTGGTGGACACGGCCCATCACGTAACATCACCCCTATTTAAAGCCACAAAACACCACTACCTGCCATAACTAACGATTCGGCCTTTAGCAAAATTAGCCGACAAATAACCCCAAAACCAGAGAAATTCAATCAGGAGAGAAATTAAGACTAAGGCAAAAAAAATGTCGAGATCACTCGACGCTGCGTTGAGTGAGTGCTCCTCACTCAACGCCAGACTTTTAACTCAAGCACAGGCATTAAGTCCACTAAACGCTTAGGACTTAGCTGCAATCTCACCGGAACACGTCATTGAGTCCCAACGCTGTCAATGCCAGCTGCCAAAGGCGTTGAGTGACTTCAATGCACTCAACAGTTTTGGACTTGGAAGGAAAACAAAAGCCGATAGGGTTGAGTCCAACTCAATGCTATCAACGCCAGCTGCCAGAAGCGTTGATTGTCTTCAACGCACTCAACGCTTTTGGACAAAGCTTCAGAAGTTTGTAGCGTTGGGTGCACTCAACGCTATCAATGCCATAACTTAGCTAGACGACGTTGAGTGAGTCAAGGTCACTCAACGCTGTCAGCGCTTTTTATACTTAGGCAAATAAAAGCTAACATTTTCTGAACCACTCAACGCCTACAGCCAGAACCTTTGCAAAAAAATAAAAATCTAAAGCTTCCTAACTTATCTAGCTACAGCCACCATACAGGAAGGCCAACCCAAGCACTCATTTCACTACTCCTAACCCGAGAATAAGCCAACTTAATAGCAGGAAGAAAAAAAAATAATAGCAAGGCTGATTTTGGAAAAAAAAATCGTACAGGAAACTATCTACAGGCTTAAGCAAAACTTGGTTATGATCAAAAGAGAAGTTGGACCTTTTAGCAAGTGAAATCTGGAAAAACATAACAGTAAGGAACAAAATGAACAAGAAAAGCTACATGGCAAGGGCAAGAGCACCACTTGCCTCGATTTCAAGAAATTACTTGGCCGACACCCCACTCTCACTCGGATCTCGCCGTAACAGCACAAGCCAAGAAATCTAGAGATTTTGGGGTGGAAGAGGGGTCAAACCGAAAATCCGAAACTTATAAAAGACTACGAAATTCGGAAAACTTACCGTAGAAACATAGATCTATGCGAGAGCATTCCAGACCTACTCTCAGACTAGAATTCCGACCACCAAAGCTCCCGGAATCAGCGTCCGAAGACTAGGGCTATTCGCTCGTTTTTCTCTCGCACAGTCGGCGGTTACTTTCTGAAGGAGAAGGTGAACAGTGCCTAAATTTTCTAACCAAAGACTATTTATATGCACAGTCACATAAATAGATAAAGAATATTATATTATTAATTATTTACCCAATTACATAAAATATCAAAATGACGCAAAAACCGAACAGTCTCGGAATTCGACGAAATTCACACCGTAGCGAAATACCTATGCTACGAACGCAACTGCGACGTCGAAATCAATATTCAACGAACAAGACTCGGGTTATCACCACCCAAAGCCAAAACACAAGCATCCCCAGAGAGGCCTCACCGAGTCCCAAAACTTACCTGACCTGCTAGGGAATCTCGCCAATAGGCTACAAAACATGCCACTCAAGGAACATAAAGATCTAAGACCATGCTCCAACAAAAGGCACGAGCCAAAAACACGTCAATGTAATGCCAAACAAGGATTAAATAATCATAAAAAAACCGGGGGCGTTACAGCCACTCCCCCTAAAAGAAAGTTTCATCTCGAAACTTTACACACACTACTTCTACTATAGAAGAAAAGTTACAAACCAAGAGTTACAAGAAAGGAAACATACCAGTCAAATCAGGGAAAAAGGTGAGGGTGAGCCTCCCTCATAGCCGACTCTAATTCCCAAGTCGCGCTCTCCATGTCCTAATTCTTCCACAAAACTTTAACCATCGGGATGGACTTTCTCCGCAGCACCCGATCTTGAGTATCCAAAATGCGGACCGACACCTCAACATAAGAAAGATTTGGCTCCAACTGGGGCACAGAATTCAAGACTTGTCCACTGCTTTGCACACACTTCCGTAATTGGCTTACATGAAAAACATTGTGAACACCAGGAAAGTTAGCTGGCAAATCCAGCCTGTCTGCTGACACACAAATCTGCTCAACAATCTTTAATGGCCCCACATACCTTGGGTCCAACTTCCAGTTCTTACCAAACCGCTTAACACCAACTATCGAGGAAACCTTAAGAAACACAAGGTCCCCTACAACAAACTCCAAGTCAGATCTACGTCAGTTGGCGTTCTTCTCATATCTCTCCTTAGCTATTTGAAGCTTTTCTCGAATCAACTTCACCGCAACTTCCATTTCCTCAAGTGCGTCTGGACCCAACAATGGCTTCTCACCAACCTCAGTCCAAAATAGGGGAGTTCTGCAGCGTCTCCCATACAAGGGCTCGAAAGGAGCCATTTGCAATCTTTCTTGGTAACTATTATTATATGCAAACTCCATAAGCCCCAAATGCTCATCCCACGCTCCTCCGTGGTCTAAAATATAACACCTGATCATATCCTTAACTATCTGATTCACTCGCTTTGTCTGACCATTAGTCTGCGGATGGTAAGCGGTAGAATACCTCAAATCTGTACCCAATCCCTCTTGCAAACTCTTCTAGAAGCGGGATGTAAACCGAAAGTCTCGGTCTGAAATAATGCAGACTGGTACACCATGCAATCGGATGACCTCACTCAAATATTGCTCTACTATCTTGTTCATCGGGTAATCGATCTTATAAGTTACGAAGTGAGCACACTTCGTCAATCGCTCCACAAAAACCCAAACTGAGTCATAACCCCTGGGAGATCTTGGTAAGCCCGTAATGAAATCCATGGAAATGCTCTCACACTTCCTAGTCGGGATCTCCAATGGAGTCAACTTGCCACTAGGCCTTCCATGATCGGCCTTAACCCGCTTGCAGGTGTAACATTCAGAAACAAACCGTGCTATGTCTCCCTTCATCCCATACCACCAGGCAATCTGCTTTAAATCATGATACATCTTAGTAGATCCTGGATGGTAGGCAACACTAGATCCATGGGCTTCACTGCACACCATCACCCGGATATCTCCAACGGCGGGGATGCAAAACCTGTCGCGGTACCCACTAGTGAGTATATATAGTAATGCCTTTAGGTTTTAAAATAACTAACATCATAGCATAAATCTTCCCAGAGAGCAAGTAAACACCTCAGAATAACTAAATAGTAGTTAAGTTACATATTCAGTTCCACAAAGGACACCACCAGTGGGCGTCAACAACCTGACACGAACCCACTAGTGAGTATATATGTCTGTAAGAAAGAGAAAGTAAACTACCTCACAAGTCAAGGAGAAAGATCTCAACAGTCCAAGAGATCACCACCAACTTCAAAGAAACCTAGCCACTCAATTGGCTACTGCTCTGGACCTGAGGCATTCAAAGAAAGAACACCTCAGCAAGTAGAACAAATATCTGAATAAGAGTATTAGATCAAAAAGGTGCAAGCTAAAAGGAAGTAAACAAGACAGTAAAAGCAAACACTATCAAAGGTAAGTAAAAGTGCACCAAGCACGAGAAATCAGCAGCAACCCTGCTAAAAACCGGTAGAGGCTACAAGGATACCATATGCCCAAACAAATAACCATAAAAAAAGAAAACATTTAACAATCCTAACTTGTGAGCAAATAGCAGTAGTAAATACAACAAGGATCTGAGTAGGTGACAAAATATTCCCCCAAACAAACAGTTCCCCAAAAAAACTAATGCTCAAGGGTCTAATAGTGGAAGCACTAGGGTCCAACACACCAACATACCCAGCTCGTTCCTGGGATAAAAAGGTGGTGGCCACGGCCCATCACGTAACATCACCCCTATTTAGAGCCCCAAAACACCACTACCTGCCATAACTCACGATTCGGCCTTCAGCAAAATTAGCCGTCAAATAACCCCAAAACCAGAGCAATTCAATATGGAGAGAAATTAAGACTAAGGAAAAAAAAAATGTCGAGATCACTCGACGCCGCGTTGAGTGAGTGCTCCTCACTCAACGCCAGACTTTTAGCTCAAGCACAGGCATTAAGTCCACTCAACGCTTAGGACTTAGCTGCTATCTCACCGGAAGACGGCATTGAGTCCCAACGCTGTCAATGCCAGCTGCCAAAGGCGTTGAGTGACTTCAATGCACTCAAAAATTTTGGACTTGGAAGGAAAACAAAAGCCGGTAGCGTTGAGTCCAACTCAATGCTATCAACGCCAGCTGCCAGAAGCATTGAGTGTCTTCAACGCACTCAAGGCTTTTGGAAAAAGCTTCAGAAGTTTGTAGAATTGGGTGCACTCAACGCTATCAATGCCACAACTTAGCTAGACGGCGTTGAGTGAGTCAAGGTCACTCAATGCTGTCAGCGCTTTTTATACTTAGGCAAATAAAAGCTAACATTTTCTGAACCACTCAACGCCTATAGCCAGAACCTTTACAAAAAAATAAAAATCTAAAGCTTCCTAACTTATCTAGCTACAGCCACCATACAGGAAGGCCAACCCAAGCACTCATTTCACTACTCCTAACCCGAGAACAAGCCAACTTAATAGCAGGAAGCAAAAAAAATAATAGCAAGGCTGATTTTGGAAAAAAAAATCCGTACAGGAAACTATCTACAGGCTTAAGCAAAACTTGGTTATGATCAAAAGAGAAGTTGGACCTTTTAGCAAGAGAAATCTGGAAAAACATAACAGTAAGGAACAAAATGAACAAGAAAAGCTACATGGCAAGGGCAAGAGCACCACCCCCCTCGATTTCAAGAAATTACTTGGCCGACACACCACTCTCACTCGGATCTCGCCGTAACAGCACAAGCCAAGAAATCTAGAGATTTTGGGGTGGAAGAGGGGTCAAACCGAAAATCAGAAACTTATAAAAGACTACGAAATTCGGAAAACATACCGTAGAAACATAGATCTATGCGAGAGTATTCCAGACCTACTCTAAGACTAGAATTCCGACCACCAAAGCTCCCGGAATCAGCGTCCGAAGGCTAGTGCTGTTCGCTCGTTTTTCTCTCGCACAGTCGGCGGTTACTTTTTGAAGGAGAAGGTGAACAGTGCCTAAATTTTCTAACCTAAGGCTATTTATAAGCACAGGCACATAAATAGATAAATAATATTATATTATTAATTATTTACCCAATTACATAAAATATCAAAATGACGCAAAAACCGAACAGTCTCGGAATTCGACGAAATTCACACCGTAGCGAAATACCTATGCTACGAACGCAACTGCGACGTCGAAATCAATATTCAACGAACAAGACTCGGGTTATCACCACCCAAAGCCAAAACACAAGCATCCCCAGAGAGGCCTCACCGATTCCCAAAACTTACCTGACTTGCTAGTGAATCTCGCCAATAGGCTACAAAACAAGCCACTCAAGGAACCTAAAGAGCTAAGACCATGCTCCTACAAAAGGCACGAGCCAAAAACGCATCAACGTAATGCCAAACAAGGATTAAATAATCATAAAAAACCCGGGGGCATTACAGCCACTCCCCCTAAAAGAAAGTTTCGTCTCGAAACTTTATGCACACTACTTCTACTATAGAAGAAAAGTTACAAACCAAGAGTTACAAGAAAGGAAACATACCAGTCAAATCAGGGAAAAAGGTGAGGGTGAGCCTCCCTCATAGCCGACTCTAATTCCCAAGTCGCGCTCTCCATGTCCTGATTCTTCCACAAAACTTTAACCATCGGGATGGACTTTCTCCGCAGCACCCGATCTTGAGTATCCAAAATGCGGACCGGCACCTCAACATAAGAAAGATTTGGCTCCAACTGGGGCACAGAATTCAAGACTTGTCCACTACTTTGCACACACTTCCGTAATTGGCTTACATGAAAATATTGTGAACACAAGGAAAGTTAGCTGGCAAATCCAGCCTGTCTGCTGACATACAAATCTGCTCAACAATCTTTAATGGCCCCACATACCTTGGGTCCAACTTCCAGTTCTTACCAAACCGCTTAACACCAACCATCGAGGAAACCTTAAGAAACAGAAGGTCCCCTACAACAAACTCCAAGTTAGATCTACGCCGGTTACGTTCTTCTCATATCTCTCCTGAGCTATTTGAAGCTTTTCTCGAATCAACTTCACCGCAACTTCCATTTCCTCAAGTGCGTCTGGACCCAACAATGACTTCTCACCGACCTCAGTCCAAAATAGGGGAGTTCTGCAGCGTCTCCCATACAAGGGCTCGAAAGGAGCCATTTGCAATCTTTCTTGGTAACTATTATTATATGCAAACTCCATAAGCCCCAAATGCTCATCCCACGCTCCTCCGCGGTCTAAAATATAACACCTGATCATATCCTCAACTATCTGATTCACTCGCTTTGTCTGACCATTAGTATGCGGATGGTAAGCGGTAGAATACCTCAAATCTGTACCCAATCCCTCTTGCAAACTCTTCCAGAAGCAGGATGTAAGCCGGAAGTCTCGGTCTGAAATAATGCTGACTGGTACACCATGCAATCGGATGACCTCACTCAAATATAGCTCTGCTATCTTCTTCATCAGGTAATCGATCTTATAAGGTACGAAGTGAGCACACTTCGTCAATCGCTCCACAATAACCCAAACTGAGTCATAACCCTTGGGAGATCTTGGTAAGCCCGTAATGAAATCCATGGAAATGCTCTCACACTTCCAAGTTGGGATCTCCAATGGAGTCAACTTGCCACTAGGCCTTCCATGATCGGCCTTAATCCGCTTGCAGGTGTAACACTCAGAAACAAACCGTGCTATGTCTCCCTTCATCCCATACCACCAGACAATCTGCTTTAAATCATAATACAACTTAGTAGATCCTGGATGGTAGGCAACACTAGATCCATGGGCTTCCCTGCACACCATCACCCGGATATCTCCAACGACGGGGATGCAAAACCTGTCGCGGTACCTCAAGGTACCCGCATCATCAATAGAAAAGTCTGGCAATTCCCCCCTTTCAGTTCTGAGATACAGGTGCAAAAGATCCGGATCATCCTTCTTGTGTAGCCTAGTAAGCGAAATCCAAGAAGGCTCTGCCACGGTCAAACTGGTCTGCAAGTCACAGCACCCTACAGAGATGTCCATTAAGAGGAACTCTTCCACTAAACGCTTAACGTAGAGGTTAAAGATCTTCCCCGTCTTACGGCTCAGGGCGTCAGCCACCACATTGGCCTTGCCCGGATGATACTGGATCTCCACTTCATAATCTGCAACATAATCTAACCAACGCCGCTGGGGCAAATTCAGCTCCTTCTGGGTGAAGACATACTTTAGGCTCTTAAGACCGGTGAAGATCTTGCACTATGCGCCATAAAGTAAATGTCTCCATAGCTTCAGGGCATAGATCACTGCTGCGAACTCTAGATCATGTGTAGGGTAATTCCTCTCATGAGTCTTCAATTACCTTGACCCATACACAATCACTTTTTCCCCTTTCATCAATACGCCTCCGAGCCCAACATGCGAGGCATCCACATACACGTCATAGTCCATGCCTTCCGTAGGCAATGTCAAAACATGGGCAGTGCACAACCTGCTCTTTAACTCCAGAAAGGCCCCCTCATATTTCTCACTCCAACTGAAAGTCGCATTCTTCTACGTCAGCTTAGTCAAGTGCACAGCCAGGGTATAAAAACCCTCCATGAATCTTCCATAGTAGCCGGCCAACCCCAAGAAGCTCCTAATCTCCTTGGGTGTGCTCGGCCTACGCCAATCCATCACTGCAGCTATCTTTTCCGGGTCAACTGAAATGTCGTCTTTATTAACAACATGACCCAGGAAGGAAACCTGGGGCAACCAGAACTCACATTTGCTCAGCTTGGCGAATAACTGATTGTCTCGCAGAGCAGATAAAACCAAGCGCAAATGCTGACCATGATCCTCTGCATTTCGAGAATATATCAGAACGTCGTCTATAAATACGACTATGAATTTATCCAGAAAATCCTTGAACACACGGTTCATCATGTCCATTAATGCTGAGGGTGCGTTGGTCAAACCAAACGACATAAACAGGTATTCGAAATGCCCATGCCTCGATAGAAAAGTAGTCCGCGGAATGTCCGCCTCGCAGATCCTGAGCTGATGATAGCCTGAATGAAGGTTAATCTTGGAAAATACAGCTCTATCGCGCAACTGATCGAACAAGTAATCGACCCTAGGCAGAGGATACCTATTATTAATGATGACCTTGTTCAGCTCTCTATTATCGATGCAAATCCGCATCGATCCATCTTTCTTCTTTACAAAGAGAACAGGAGCACCCCACGGCGACGAACTCGGACTTATGAAACGTTTTTCTAACAACTCATCCAGCTGGGTACGCAACTCCTCAAGCTCTCGCGGGGCCATCTGGTACGACACCTTAGCAATAGGACGTGTACCCGACTCCAAATCAATCACAAAGTCGACATCTCTATCTGGAGGAAGACCTGGAAGATCACTAAGAAACACATCAGAACACTCATGTGCAACAGGAATCTTATCTAAACGCGGCAAACTGCTAACAGTCCCCAAAACTGAGACCAAGCAAGCAAAATAATCAGAATCAAACTGTCTCTAAACACATACCATAGAAATTGACGGAGAGACTGGTGCAGATCACTATAAATACTCCCAAGCAGACCGTTGTCCTTCTTGAAGTCCAAGCGCTTACCCTTGCACTAGATCATAGCATCATATCGGGACAACCAATCTATGTCTAGGATAACATCAAAATCCTCCAAGTCAATCACCTTTAGATCTGCCTTAGCTAGAAAATCCCCCAAAACAACAGGACAATCCTGAATTCCCTGATCTGATATCACAGAATCACCCGAGGGGAACTTGACGCAAAAGGCATCAACAACACGATCTAGATCCAACTGGAACTGCTCTACAAAGGCCCTAGCCATAAATGAGTGGGTGGCACCCGATTCGAAGAGAATGCGTGCCCAACGGTTCTTTACCTTAAAACTCCCTATAAAAATTGCACACGCATTTAATGAAATAATTACAAAACTATAACTGCAACTAAAGCATAAAGACTAGCGAGAAAGTCTAACCTGAAATGATTTGGGTCGAATTCTGAGCCTCTGCTTATGAAATCACGTTCATCTTTCCCTTGTCTTTATCCTTATGCTCAGGCAGTGGCAAAGCCTGAAGTGGAACTGGTTGAAGCACAGACTGGAGCTGCGGGCACTTTGTCTTGATATGACCCTTTTGTCCACACTGAAAGCAAACTTTATCTTTTAACCAATAACGGGCAACATCATGCCCCTCTTTCTTACACAAGGCACACACCAAGTCCTTCCTGGGAGCACCCTGAATAGCATGAACTTGCTCCTTTTAGGCTTCCAACCTCTTGAAGCATTTCTCCACGGGATGGCCCGACCGACCACAGAAGCTACAAACCTCCTTGCTCTTCTTACTTATGGAGCACCGGGTACCTGGGGGGCCTTTCCTTCAATAGCTTTCCTCTTATCATTTCTCACCTGCTGCCCTCTTTGATTAGCATTTCAATGGCCTCCACATTCAATGTAGCTTCTACTATACTAACATAACTCACTGCTCCATGAGCAACAGCTAGCTGCTAAACATCACTCCTCAGGCCACTAAGGAATCTCTTCGCTCTATCCGCCTCAGAACTCACCAAACTGGGGGCAAACCGACTGAGTTTGCTGAACTCAATCTCATACTCACTAACGGTGAGCTGCCTCTGCTTCAGATGCAAGAAATCGTTCATCGACTGGTCCCGCTCAACTGTAGGTAGAAACTTCCTCATCAATATCTCTTTGAAGGAATCCCAAGAGCATCCTCCTACCATGCCTACCTTCTCTATCAACCAC
Organism: Platanthera zijinensis; assembly: GCA_039513925.1. NCBI lineage: Eukaryota > Viridiplantae > Streptophyta > Magnoliopsida > Asparagales > Orchidaceae > Platanthera > Platanthera zijinensis. The sequence goes on from CM077096.1 coordinate 138,945,727, forward strand.
CAACTCTTTGCTAACCCCTTTAGCTGGTAGGCGGCAAGCATCACCTTATGATCATTAGAAACTCCAGAATAGTGAAACATCTTCTCAATTGAAATCAGCCAATCATCCAAGATCATAAAATCCGTCTTCCCATCATAGGTAGGGGTCGAAGCCGCTGGAACTGAGATATGAAGGTCATCTCTGGGGGCACCACAACTGGAGGCACCAAAGGGGCAGGAGGTGCAGGAGGTGCAGGAGGTGCAGGGGGGCTGGAATAGCTATACCCACAGCAAGATCTTGCGCTCTCGGGGCTAGCCCTGCCACTACAGATATCAAGGCCTGGATCTGGGACTGATCATCCACCATCTGTCTTGACAAAGCCTCATTGCTCTGCCTCAGACTTGCTACAACTACATCACTTTGCGCTTCAAAAGACTCACCCTCTGATTGGGGAGTCGACCTCATCACTCTACGCTTAGGCACCATGCTAAAAAGAACAAACAAATCGATAATCAAAACCTAATTCAACTACTAGGACTAAACAATCAAGTACAGACTAAATATACTTAAATATGAACTTTAACTGCTACACTTGCTCTGGGATTTTGTTTTTACAATGATAATTTCATGCTTAACCTAGGATGGTTCACCACCATCATACTAGCTCATGTGCCTAAATCAGGAATGCATGAATTTATATTCTTTTTGACTCAAAACCCATGTATGTACATATGTCATCATGCAAATCTTTAGCTTGGCACGTTGTGCTTATGCAATGTTATGCTATGCATTCTAAAAAAACCCTAATGCATGTCATGAGCAGCGTACACATGAAAATATTATGCATCCCATACTACATAACATTTCCATTCAACGAAAAATAAAACGTGCTAGCCGCATTCATGTGGTGAGGTTATGCATCCCATACTACATAACCCTCACATGTTTCCTCCTATGGTGGATCCATATACGAACACATATTATGCATTCCATACTACATAATATGCCCCGTATACTTCTATTCATGCTTATGAGTGTAGTGTTCGTGCTTCAGCCAAGATGTACGGATGATATATCGGTTTGTGTATGGTATGACGCTAAACTACTAATACAATCAAGGGAGAGGTTGCCCGACCAATTGTCAAGCAACCTCCCTCTGATACCAACTGTCACAACCCACATTTTCTCCGAAATTAAGAAGTATCAGAGTATGAGAAGACACGTGCTGTGATACCACATCGAGTAGGGGATAACTGCCGATGCTCAGGCAAAGCACCAACCACTTACTTTATGAAAAAAGTTAAGCTTAAATGATTAGAAATTCAATTATATTTAAAGGTCGTATCCCTCGGCTCTGTGGATCAACTACTCCACAATTTAAAATATACTTATACGCAGCGGAAATATACTTTGCTTAAATAGCTTTTTACATCCTAAGAGAGAGCATAAGTGTCCCATGGGGACAACTTTGACAAGCAAGACTCTAGATTTAGTATAATATATACAAAAGACATTCTTCACGTTATTTGGAAAATAGTACTTTAGTTTGTGAAATATGCAGGGCATGAAGTACATATAGTAATGCCTTTAGGTTTTAAAATAACTAACATCGTAGCATAAATCTTCCCAGAGAGCAAGTAAACACCTCAGAATAACTAAATAGCAGTTAAGTTACATATTCAGTTCCACAAAGGACACCACCAGTGGGCGTCAACAACCTGACGCGAACCCACTAGTGAGTATATATGTCTGTAAGAAAGAGCAAGTAAACTACCTCACAAGTCAAGGAGAAAGATCTCAATAGTCCAAGAGATCACCACCAACTTCAAAGAAACCTAGCCACTCAATTGGCTACTGCTCTGGACCTGAGGAATTCAAAAAAAGAACACCTCAGCAAGTAGAACAAATATCTGAATCAGAGTATTAGATCAAAAAGGTGCAAGCTAAAAGGAAGTAAACAAGACAGTAAAAGCAAACACTATCCAAGGTAAGTCAAAGTGCACCAAGCGCGAGAAATCAGAAGCAACCCTGCTAAAAACCTGTAGAGGCTATAAGGCTACCAAATGCGCACACAAATAGACATAAAAAAGAAAACATCTAACAATCAAAACTTGTGAGTTAATAGCAGTAGCAAATACAACAAGGATCTTAGTTGGTGACAAAACAGTCCCCTAAACAAACTGTTCCAAAAAAAACTAATGCTCAAGGGTCTCACAGTGGATGCACTAGGGTCCAACGCACCAACATACCCAGCCCGTACTTGGGATAAAAAGGTGGTGGCCATGGCTCAACACGTAACATCAGCCCTATTCAGAGCCATACAACACCACTACCTGCCATAACTCACGATTCGGCCTTCAACAAAAATAGCCGACAAATAACCCCAAAACCAGAGGAAATTCACACGGGAGAGAAATTTAGACTAAGGCAAAAAAATGTCGTGATCACTTGATGCCGCGTTGATTGAGTGCTCCTCACTCAATGCCAAACTTTTAACTCAAGCACAGGCATTGAGTCCACTCAACGCTTAGGACTTAGCCGCAATCTCATTGCAAGAAGGCGTTGAGTCCCAACGCTGTCAACGCCAGCTGCCAAAGGAGTTGAGTGACTTAAACACACTCAACGCTTTTGGATGTGGAAGGAAAACAAAAGCCGGCAGCGTTGTGTCCAACTCGACGCTATCAACGCCAGCTGCCAGAAGCGTTGAGTGTCTTCAACGCACTCAACGCTTTTGGACAAAGCTTCAGAAGTTTACAGCGTTGAGTGCACTCAACGCTGTCAACGCCACAGCTTAGCTAGACGGCATTGAGTGATTCCAGGTCACTCAACGCTGCCAGCGCTTTTTATACTTAGGCAAATAAAAGCTAACATTTTCTGAACCGCTCAACGCCTACAGCCAGAACCTTTACAAAAAAATCTAAAGCTTCCTAACTTATCTAGCTACAGCCACCATACAGGAAGGCCAACCCCAACACTCATTTCACTACTCCCAACCCGAGAACAAGCCAACTTAACAGTTGGAAGGAAAAAAAATTAATAGCAAAGCTGATTTTGGAAAAAAAAATCCGTACAGGAAACTATCTACAGGCTTAAGCAAAACTTGGTTATGATCAAAAGAGAAGTTGGACCTTTTAGCAAGAGAAATCTGGAAAACCATTAACAATAAGGAACAAATTGAACAAGAAAAGCTACAGGGCAAGGGCAAGAGCACCACTTGCCTCGATTTCCAAAAATTACTTTGCCGGCACCCCACTCTAACTCAGATCTGGCCGCAACAACACAAGCCAAGAAATCTTGAGACTTTGGGGTGGAAGAGGGGTCAAACCGAAAATCCGAAACTACTAAAAGACTACAAAATTCGGAAAACTTACCGTAGAAACGTAGATTTATGCGAGAGCAATCCAGACCTACTCTTAGACTAGAATTCCGACCACCAAAGCTCCCGAATTCAGCGTCCGAAGGCTAGGGCTGTCCGCTCATTTTTCTCTCGCATAGGCGGCGGTTACTTTCCGAAGGAGAAGGTGAATAGAGCCTAAATTTTTTAACTTAAGGCAATTTATAAGCACAGCCACATAAATAGATAAATAATATTATATTATTAATTATTTACCCAATTACATAAAATATCAAAACGACGCGAAAACCGAACAGTCTCGGAATTCGAAAAAATTCACACAGTAGCTAAATACCTACGTGACGAACGCAACTGCGAAGTCGAAATCAACATTCGACGAACAAGACTCGGGTTATCACCACCCGAAGACAAAACACAAGCATCCCCCCGAGAGGACTCACTGAGTCCCAAAACTGACCCGACTTACTAGGGAATTGATGGGTTCCACGAGCAGACTATTATTTGGGTGGTTGGTTCGATTAGTCGACCATCGTGGACCTACTATAAAATTGAAGTGTCTAATAAAAGGAAGCAAGTGAACCTATCGCAAGTAGTACTCGATATTCGGGAGAATACCAATGTCGTATTGTTCTTGTGGTCGGGTTGATTATTCTTTCTCCTCCTGGAGGACTATTATTTTACTGAAAGTAAGGTGGATATTTGTTTGTCACTAACAACGGAAATAAAAGAAAGCAACAAATCACTAGATTATTCGATGAAAGGTTAACACTTGGCACCGAATCAGATTAAGACAAAAATAATTCTTAATAATTATTGAACTTAGTTTTCAAGTTAATAAAAGGCACTTGGCCGTGGAGGTTCCATAAATATGAGCGCACCTATCTCTAGGTAATATCGCTCACCTGAACGCTAAGACTATTCGACCGAACGTTAGTCCAACGAAGGATTCCTCTTAACGCCCGCTTTACGCTAAGAACCCCAATATTGGGTGGGGAACCCAATCCGGTAGAACTACGCTTCTCCTCTCTCGAGGGTATGTACGCAATTCTATTTACCTAAGGGGGATCGTTCCATACGCGCAGCCTCTCGACTAGCAAGCGTATGGATAACGGAAATAGAGCCCACACATCGATTATGTGGTCCTACGCATTGTTAACCCGGGGTAAACCCAAAGTCCTTAAATTAAAATGAAAATAAAGAACTTTAATTATTTCAAATCATTTTATTTGTCCCAATGCTCTTCGATGCCAATGGCTAAAAATGATTAGCCACTCATCGATATGGGGACGGCTTTATGGTTTTAATGAAGCGCGAGTTCGAAATTAAGCACTAAATAGTTATAAGAAGAAAACAAAAACAATAGTGCGTTTAGATAAATTAAAATGCTAACTAAAACAAGAACTCACGCACACTTCAAAACCATAAATAAATTGAAAAAAACACAAGACCTACTCAAACTAGTAGGCGGGAAATGAAAGCGCGCCATTGAACTCTTAACGACTAGGTTGAAATAAATGCGAGTACAAGTTCTACTCAAATGAGTAGACGGTAAATGACAAATCCTACTCAAATGAGTAGGAGGAAAATTAAATCAATAAAAAGACAAGTCCCACTCAAACGAGTGGGCGGGAAATGAAAGCGCGCCATTTAACTCTTAACGAGTAGGCAGAAATAAATGCGCACATTCACACACTCTTCATAATTGAAGAAAGCAAGAAAACAAAGCAATAAAATTATCATCTACACGCACACACTCTACAAGATTGAGAAAGCGATAAAATTGCGAGTCCCGGCTCAAATGAGTGGGCGGGAGAATGAAAGCAATAAAATCTCCTTTTACGGATTATGAAGCCAGTCCTTGGTAGACATTATGGCTATTGTGAGATGCGAGCTCTTAAAAGGCTTCTTGTCGAACAGGAAAGGTGAAGCCGACCCGCGCCATTAATTGTACCCGCAAGTACGATGTGCTTGGTGATGGCAAGGCAATTTGAGCAACGGGGGGTGGTGGATCTGTACCTGCATTATGTTGGTTGTACAAGAGAGTGCCAAGGAATTGGGCTTTTGTCAGCAGCATAATGAGAGTCTTAGGCCTGCATGCCATCAAGACTAAATGCTCAATAGTTTTGATCCCGGTTCGCCGGTGTACCCAAAAGTATGCCTGAGAGCACAGATCGTCGGGCCTGCTGGCTGACTGTTGTGATGGATTGCTTGTGCGTGAGAGCACATTATATATGATATCTGTCTATGCATTGCTATGCCTGCAGGGAAGGAATGCCACTGCCCCGGGAAAAGGGGTAGGATTGTTATAAATTGGTCAGCTGAATGCTGACAGTTGCCTTTACCACCTTCTTGGAGGGCTGTCCTTGTGCAGGTGCTGGTGAGACGAGTGGGAAGTGAAAGGGCTGAAGTCCATGCGGATGCTACTGCTGCTAGCCCTTGAAGGCTTTCTCTTGTATTTTTTCATGTGAGGCCGGCCTGCACGCCGATGTATGTAATCCACACTTTGAAAAGAGGAACTGTAAGGCCTTAAGGCCAGCTTGTGTGTATTTGCTGTGCCATCTTTTATGAATTGATATATAAATGTGGTTTATATATTTATAGTGGACATTTCTTGTATGATTTCATCGGTTGTGTTATAATCTTCCACTAGCATGCTCTGAGTTAGGTTGCGTTGGTGGAGTGGTATTAACCTGTGACATCGTCGTCTGTTTGTTGCATATAGTGTGGGGCCCCGGCCAGACCTTCTATTATATGTTTTTTAACGGGTGGAGTTGTTACATTTTGTTATCAGCTTGTCTCGGTCTTCCTCTTTAGAATTCGTGGTCAAATTCTTTTTTGGGGTGGCGAACACGTGTCTGTGCAAACCGCTTTAACACAAATGAACTCTTGAATGTCCACTAAGTAATACAAATACACTTGTTTGAGGGACCTGTGCATTCCTATCTTGTTGTTATTGCTTACGCGAGGTCACTAATGTGTGTCTTATCCAACTATTGGTGACTCATAGTGGTGTTGGGCAGTCTGAGCCCCAGCGATCTGATGAGATTAAGACACCAGCTGAGGTGCCTATACCTCCTCCTTCTACGGAAACTGTCCGCTTAGTTGCTTAGGCCCTCTTTGCAATGTTTCAAGCACAGCCTGTTGGGCAAGCACAGTCGACAGCAGTGCTAGAATAGGTTGCTATAAGGCCCAAACCTGTTGTGGTTGTGGATCCTCAAGCAGCTGAATGACAGTTAAAACACTTCATGAGTTTCAATCCACCTACGTACACGAGCGAGGGATACCCAACACAGGCTGAGGATTGGTTATCGCGTGTCAAGCGTATATTAACGGCGATCGGGATAGAGGAAAATCAGTAGGTCACCTTGGCTACCTTCTTGCTAGAAGGTGAGGCTCGATTATGGTGGGACGAGGTTGAGTTACACCATTAAGCGGGCAGACAGTTGACTCAGGTGTCGATGGAGGAATTCTCTCGACTGTTCTTGGCAAAGCATTTGCCAGTGGCTAAACGTATTGCTATGGAGAACGAGTTCCAACGATTAACGCAAGGAGAAAGTAACGCTGATACGTACTTGCATGAGTTTACCAGGTTGGGACGATATGCGGGGTCGATCTTCGCTGATGAACAACAAAAAACAAATCGTTTCTATGAAGGTTTGTGGGACGAGTTGAGGTTCCTGCTCTCCAGTTCGGTGACCCAAGGGTTCCAAGCCTTGGTTGATACTGTGCGTGCGCTGGACAAGGATATGAAGTGGGTGCAAGGAAAAAGGGACTTGGCTGTGACAAAGCCAGAGTTCAAAGCACCCCGCTCTGGAAAAGCATACTACCAGAAGAAGTGGGGCAAGAGGTCCAAGCCTTCTGGGAAAACTTCTGCGACTGTGATTTCGGGAGAAACTTCAAGGCAGAAGACTCGCACATTCTTTACCTGTGGAAAAGTGGGGCATATAGCCCGTGATTGTAGGGTTGCTCAGCAAAAGGGGGACAAGAAGACGAGCGCATCTTATGCTGAGAAGGGCAAAGCAGTGGTAGAGTCCTCTACATCCCAAGCGCAACCCATAGTTTATAATCTTGGCCAGCAGGAGGCTATAAAGCAGAGTGACGTCGTCACATGTACGATTTAAGTTATTGCTTGCTTTAGTTTGATTGCATAAATTGTTGGTAGCTTGTGTGTGATATATGTGCTACAAGCTTTGTCCTAATTTTGAACAACCCGACGAGAGCACTGTTTGATACGGGTACTTCGGACTCCTTTCTGTCAAAAGACTTCATTGCTCGGATTAGAGTACTGAGTCATGGGGCGACAGATAGGGTAAAGGTATTATTACCTAATGGTTGCGTGATGCTCGCGGACCGGGTTTGCGATGTAGTTGTGCATATAGGAAGTCAGGATTTTAGATTAAGTGCATAAGTGCTACCGATATCAGAGTTTGACGTGATCTTTGGCATGGATTGGCTCTCGGAGCAGCGTGTCTGTATTGATTGCAATTCAAAGGAGATCACACTAGGCTAGAATACCGAGCTTGAGACTAAGTTCACTGGTATGCGAGGGGTAAGCGGGATCTTGATGTCTGCACTCCAAGTCGTCAATGCTGTTCGGAAGGCCGCGAAGTTATTCTTCACGCTTGTTCAGGCTGTTGAGATAAAGGCTAGTGTAAGTGAAGTTCCGATTGTGTCGGAGTTTGCCAATGTATTTCCTAAGGATCTTCCTGGGTTACCGCCCCAGCAGGAGATTAACTTCTCTATTGAGTTGGTGCCAGGTGCGAAACCTGTGGCCTGCTCACAATATAGTGTCGCGCCAAAAGAGATGGCTGAACTTAAAGTCCAATTGCGGGAATTGTTGGAGCAGGGATACATACGCCTAAGTATGTCACCTTGAAGCGCGCCTGTTCTTTTTGTGAAAAAGAAAGACGGTAGTCTACGGTTGTGCATCGACTATCGTGATTTAAATAAGTTGACGGAGAAAAATAAGTATCCGATTCCACGGATAGATGACTTGTTTGATAAACTTGCGGGGTCAACCGTTTATTCCAAATTGTATTTGAAATCGGGGTATTATCAATTGCGGATCCGGGAAGGTGACATTCCCAAGACATCGTTTGGAACACGCTACGGTCATTATGAGTTCACAGTAATGCCGTTTCGGCTATGTAATGCGCCTTCGGTATTCATGGATCTAATGCACCGAATGTTCCGAGAGTACTTGGATCTCTTTGTGATAGTATTCATTGATGTTATATTGGTGTACTCTCAGTCGGAAGTTTATTATGCGAATCATTTGCGGATGGTGTTGCACACCTTGCGGAGGAACAAGCTGTATGCCAAGTTCTCAAAGTGTGAGTTCTTGCTATTGTCAGTGGCTTTTCATGGACACGTGGTAAGTGGAGAGGGCATAGCAGTGGATTCGTCAAAGATAAGATCCATAAAGGAGTGGCCAGTGTTGTTCTCAGTGGCTAAAATTAGAAGTTTCCTTGGTTTGGCAGGGTACTATATGAGGTTTGTAGAAAACTTCTCACAGATCACTTTGCCTCTTACCACAATGACGAGAAAGGATCAGAAGTTTGTTTGGACGCCAGAGTGCGTGCGAGCATTTGAAGAGATGAAGAGTCGTTTGACCACGACGCCTCTGTTGACATCGCCATGTGGTCCAGACGGCTATAAGATCTATAGTGATGCATCAAGGAGCGGCTTAGGCTGCGTTCTTCTGCAGTTTGGTAAAGTGATTGCTTATGGCTCACACCAGTCAAAAGTGCATGAGCAGAATTATCCCGTCCACGATTTGGAGTTGGCAGCGGTGATCTTTGCTCTTAAATTGTGGCGGCACTATCTCTATGGCATTAAAGTGGATATATATACAGATCATAAGAGCCTAAAGTATCTGTTGGACCAGAAAGAGATGAATATGCGATAACGGAGGTGGATGGAGTTCCTTGGAGACTACACCTTCGATATTTACTATACCCCCATGAAGGGAAATGTGGTCGCTGATGCTTTGAGCTGGAGGACTCCAATGCAGGCAAGTTGGTTGCAGCTGCATGATGAGCGTCTGATCTAGGAGCTGGAAGCGTTAGAGATTTCTTGTGTTGACAAGAATTCCATAGCCGATTCATGCTTGAACTGGACGGAGGTACAGTATGACCTTGCGGATAGGGTTCGGCGAGCAACGGAGCTTGATGAAAGTCTCCAACGCTATGCAAAGGATGGGTCAGATGGCCAATTCTCCTAGGATGATGGCTTGTTTTGCAAAGATGGCCGATTGTGTGTCCCAAGTGAAGGTAAATTGAGAGAAGAGTTGATGTACGAAGCGCACTTTGCAAAGTACTCAATTCACCCTAGGAGCACAAAAATGTATAAGGACATGAAGAAGCTATTCTGGTGGCCAGGCTCAAAGAGGGACATAGCTCGTTATGTGGCTAAATGTCAAACTTTTGCTTTGATGAAAGCAGAATGCAAGAAGCCTGGCAGTTTCCTGAAGTCGTTACCGATTCCGGAATGGAAGTTTGATGATATCTCAATGGATTTCGTGCACGGGTTACCGAGATCTCAATGCTGGAATGATTCAATCTGGGTGATTGTAGACCAGTTGACAAAAGTGGCTCACATCATACCGAATAAGAGGGACGATTCAGTAGAAACCTTGGAACAGATCTATGTAGAGCAGATTATCCGATTACATGGTGTTCCCCGAAGCATCGTCAGCGATCGTGATGGGCGATTTACGTCAAATGATTGGAGGCTAATCCACAAGTTGTTGGGCACAAAATTAGCATTCAATACAACCTTTAATCCACAAACGGATGGCCAAACTGAGCGGACCATCAGGACAATGGAAGATATGCTCCGAATGTGCGCCCTGGACTTTGGTAAGAGATGGGAAGATCATCTCTATATGGTGGAGTTTACCTACAATAATAGCTACCAAGCGAGCATCGGTATGGCTCCATATGAAGCTTTGTACGATCGAAAGTGCCGTACACCGCTAGCTTGGGCGGAAGCAAGCGAATCTAAGGTATATCCGCGTAAGGATGTCGAAGAAGCTACTTCAACGATACGCTCTATTCGTGAGAGGCTACTGATAGCCCAGGATCGACAAGCAAAGTACTACAATGCCAAACAACGGAATGTGGAGTTCGTGGTGGGAGATTTGGTATATTTGAAGGTCAAACCATTCGAAGGCGTGTCCAGGATTCGGTGGTTGAAAAAGCTAAGTCTGCGATACCTTGGTCCATTTGAAGTGGTGGTGCTAGTTGGGGAAGCTGCCTATCGGCTAGCGCTTTCAGTAGAGTTGAGTGCATTGCATGATGTATTCCACATCTCAGTACTTCGCAAAGCCGTCAAGGATCCAGCTCCAGTATTTGAGAATGATCGTGTACCGGTAGAATATCGGCTAACGACAAAAGTTAGTCCCATTCAGATCGAAGACAGAGCCGAGAAACAGTTGCGGAATAAGACAATCGGGATGGTCAAGGTCTGGTGGGAAAGTTATGGTTGTGAAGAGATAACATGGGAGCGAGAGCAGACCATGCTCGCGGAGTTTCCCGAGTTGTTTGTTTAAACTGTATAATCGTGCATCTTTTGTTGATCGTACATTTTGTTATATATCATATATCTTTATTGATTGCTGGGTTTCATTGTTGTGCCTAAATTTCGGGATAAAATTTTTATTAAGGAGGGGAGGGTTGTAACACCCCAAAAATCACAGAATTTCTATGTTTGGAATTCATGATTAGAGACACAACCTAGGACACGGGCGTGTCCCAGGACATGTCCTGCTCGGTCTTCTCGAAGAGGCATTGAGTGTGGTTTGGTCGAGAAGGTGTTAAGTGCGGCACACGGCCTGGGACACGGGCGTGTCCCAGGGTGTGTTCTTCTCGGTATGCACTCAATGCCATGCTCTCAACACTCAACGCCATGTGCTCGATAATCGTTGAGTGAAGCACATGCCAAGCCACACGGGCGTGTCAGAGGGCATGTCCCTCTCGGGTTGTGGCCAAGGTTATGCAGCCTGTTGAATACGGGCTAGACATGGGCGTGTCTGAAGCCGTGTCGGGACACACGGCCTGTGACACGGGCGTGTCACAGGGCCATCTCCTGTTTTGGGTGAGTCAGTTCATGTACCGCTTACAATATACAGCCTGTGACACGGGTGTGTCACAGGCCGTGTCAGCCACAAATTTAGACTTTTTAGCCAATTTGTGGCCGTTCGTTTCCCTCATCCTTAATCCAATGGCCCCAGGTATTTTCAGCTAGGTTTATCTCCGAGATTGAGTGAGGATATCATTCTTCACTTAGCTATTATCTCTCTCAAGAGCTTAGTGAAAGAGGAGAGTTAGGAGGAGGAAGAGGAGAAGATCCAGTCACCGTGGGAGTGTTAGAGTTCTATTTAGAGATCTGAGGCTAGATTTGTGGAGGTAAGATCATTACAGTCCTTTCCACCGGCTAAGATTTCTTTGGATCCCAAGAGATCGTCAAGGGTAACGATCTTCGTTCTTTGGACAAGTGAAGTCCTCCTTTATGCATGGCATGAGATCCTCCACCCAAAGTGGTGGAAGTGTAAGTGATCCTCGTGGGTTGATAGTTGTTATCCCTAGATGAGTTTGTATTTAGACCCGGAAGTGTGTAGTATGGGATAGGCATGCTGTGTGAAGCCCATCTTGATAGGTTTGTCTGGATTGGTGATGTTGCATATTGCGCACCAGAGAAGACCCCACATATAAACATGTAGTTTATGGAGTCATTGGGTTGTGCCTGTGAACGGAAGTAGCAGGAAGTACTGGAATGAGGAATTCCAGGAAAACACCCTTGTAATGCTTGTGTTGAAAAGACAAGTTTTCTGGCACTGCATGAATTGAAGGGTTTGGGTTGATTTTGGGTGCAGATAGAGAGTTCTGTTGAACCAGCCAAGCATCCACGAAGGACGCCGGCATTGACTCCCCTTTTGGATTGTGAAGCAAGTCCTTGGTGGACATTATGGCTATTATGAGCTGCGAGCTCTTAAAAGGTTTCTTGCCGAACAGGAAAGATGAAGCCGACCTGCGCCTTTTATTGTAGCCGCAAGTACTATGTGCTTGGTGATGGCAAGGCGATTTGAGCAATGGGGGCTGGTGGATCTTTACCTGCGTTATGTTGGATGTACAAGAGAGTGCCAAGGAGTTGGGCTTTTGTCAGCACATAATGAGAGTCTTAGGCCTGCGCCATCAAGACTAAATGCTCAATGGTGTGATCCCGGTTCGCCGGTGTACCCAAAAGTGTGCCTGAGAGCACAGATCGTCAGGCTGGGTGGCTGACGGTTATGATGGATTGCTTGTGTGTGATAGCACATTATATTTGATATCTGTCTATACATTGCTATGCCTGCAGGGAAGGAATGCCACTGCCCCGGGAAAAGGGGTAGGATTGTTATAAATTGGTCAGCTGAATGCTGAACATTGCCTTGTTTACCACCTTCTGGTTGGGCTGTCCCTGTGCAGGTGCTGGTGAGCCGAGTGGGAAGTGAAAGGGCTTAAGTCCATTCAGATGCTGCTGCTGCTAGCCTTTGAAGGCTTTCTCTTGTATTTTGTTCATGTGTGGCCAGCCTGCGCGCCGATGTATGCAAACCACACTTTGAAAAGAGGAACTGTAAGGCCTTAAGGCCTTAAGGCCACCTTGTGTGTATTTGCTATACACTCTTTTACGAGTTGATGTATAAATGTGGTTTATATATTTAATATGGACATTTCAGGTAGAGTTCATCGCTTGTGTTATAATCTTCCACAAGCATGCTTTGAGTTAGGTTGCGTTTGTGGAGTGGTATTAACCTGTGACATCGCCGTCTGTTGTTGGCATATAGTGTGGGGCCCCGGCCGGACCTTCTATTATATGTTGTTTAACGGGTGGAGTTGTTACATAATTCCTCTCGTGCGGCTTCAACTGTCTGGACCCAAAGGCTATCACACTCTCATGTCGCACCAACACGCAACCTAACCCGCATCCAAATGTGTCACTGAAAATCTTAAATCCTTCAGTCCCTTTAGGCAGACATAGGATTGGAGCTGTCATCAGCCTTCCCTTCAGGGTGTCAAATGCCTGACTACACTCCTGAGTCTACACAAACTTCTGGTCCTTACGAGTTAGAGAGGTGAGAGGTAGAGATATCTGTGAAAACTTTTCCACCAACCTTCTACAATACCTGGCTAGTCCAAGGAAACCCCGGACTTCTGCCACGATTCTCAAGATTGGCCATTCCCTGATGGCCTCAACTTTTTCCAGATCCACCGCCACCCCATCACCACTAATTACATGGCCTAAAAAGGTACTATATTTGCTTAATGGCATACAAACCACCACACGGAACTCTTGTCAAGGCCCCACCCTCTCCTGGGTCTCAAACGCGAGCTTGCCTGCAAGCTCTAAATTCTCCTATCAGGATTCTCTTTCTCACACAGACCAATTCTAAGAACCCTTGCTGGACCCCACCCGCTCGTGGGCTTCATCACTCGGGCTTGTCCTAAGCTTGGCATTCTCGTCAGTTTCACAGAAAGGGACTCGTCTAGTTAGGACACTCTCCCCACATGACTTGCACATCACGGGATAGCCAACCGACCACGGAGACAAGAACACGCCTTAGCACATCACAAATAGCATCTTGCCGCAACAGATTTCTTAAAAAATCCTTAATTTTTGCTATGTATCATCACCGAGTCAGACTAACGGTCGCGACAACGGCTTCACCCGTAATGCCTAATCCACTAGCGAAGCGGATTTATAATGCAAAATCATGCTGGGGACGGACACAATCGACCCCTTGGTTCCTCTTGAACCATGACAACCCAAACCCCTCTCATTTGAGAGATCTGGTGCGTAAATATTTGAAATAAAATCAAGAAAAGGAAAAGATGTCATGCACGCATCCTATAACCGAGAGGAGAAGTATCATTACCTTACGACCCCTATTCCTTGCCATAGGAACCAGATTTTCACAGATGAATTAATGCGCCTCCACGTCCCTTCCACGGATCTGGCCTCAGAACGATGATCGAAGCTCCGATGCTTCGTCAATGGCCGAAGAAAGCTTCCTTCTACTTCTGAACTCTCTCTCAAACCCTATGTCAACTCCAAAATGAGCACAAATGAGGGAGAGAACCACTCAGCCCTACTAAAACCCGTTGGGAAGAAGATCCTTGGGTCCAGGATCAACTTTTAAATTAAATCAAATGACAAAGAAAAACGATCTACGAAACCCGAAATTCGGCAATTTAATAAAATAGTTCAGAATTCGTCGAGCGGCCTGAGCTCGACGAATGGTCCAGGCTTCGATGAAAAAGCCCTCAGCTCGACGAACAATGTTGAGGTCGATGAAAAGCCTGAGGTCGAAGAACAGCGTTGAGCTCGACAAAGAGCCTTAGCTCGACGAACAACTCTGTGCTCGACAAACAGCCTGAGCTCGACGAATGGCGTTGAGCTCGACGAACAGCTTTTAGCTCGACAAATAGTCTGAGCTCGACGAACGGTACTGAGCTCGACGAACAGCTCTGAGATTAACAAATAGCCTGAGCTCGACAAAAAGACTGAGCTTGACGAACAGTCGTGAGCTCGACGAAAAGGACCGAGCTTGACGAACAGTCGTGAGCTCGACGAAAAGGCACGAGCTCGCTGAACAGTCGTGAGCGGCCTTCTTTCACCACTTTAACCCGATAGTTGGTTTTTAAAACCAGGGTGTTACACCATAACCATCATAAGTGGGTACCTCGTTCCTAGTAGGAGGAAAAGTGTGTGGACGGTTGGTTTTCTTATGGCATGTATGCAAAGTTGGGGTGTGATTAGCCATAATTTGAGCATACAAATAGTCTAATCGTGAAACATAAACGTCATGGGCCATACTCAGAGTGAGTAGAGAAAATTTTATAAGTTATAACAAGTGAAGTGTCGTGTGCCCAAGTCTAGTGTGCATGCAATGATAGAAAATTGATTTTGTCCTGATTTAATTTATGAAAGATAGATTTGTTCCCGCTTAATAAATAGGGTTGTTAAAATATTTTTTTGATTTTATTGACGAAAATAATAGGAAGATTATTTAAAAAAATTTGTTTGATTTTTTTACAGAACAATAAAAATTTTAGGCCGCTATTTGTAGACCAAAAATTAGAAAAAAAATTTCAACGAATCGTGCTAGTGCGTGTCGGCGTTCTAAGAAAATTTTATTATGGTGCCAATTAATAAATCGGCACGAACCTTGCTCTGATACCAAATTAATGCAGGCTACGTCTCCCGACAAACCACAATGAACTAAAGAACACTGATTCGTTCTCTCACGTTCCAATTCTACGCTCGCACAAACTAAAACGCAGCACACCCAATTTTGCAATTTTATTATTCCAATGCTAATGTACGGGTTCGCCACACCCTTGGAGATCGAATAGAAGCTATAAGCTAATATCCTCTCAAGAGAAAGAGATATACCTGATCCGGTTTAGTGTGTGTTGTACCAAAAGAGATCCACCGAAAATAAATGATTCGAAAATGGTAGATCTCTCCCAACAAAAGGAAAACGAGGACCGCCAAGCCTCTCAAATTTAAATTGATTTAAAGAAACAACAAAATCGATTGGATCTAAAACCACGAAGAAATCAAAATTTCACAAATAATGCCAAAGTAAACCACCACAAGAAAAATTTAGAGAGAGAATCTCATAACGGTAGAAATTTTGTTACCCCAATCAGAATAGATGATTCTGATTTACTAAATTGGTTCTCTCTAAGACTGTTCCACCGGAGTCGTGCCGAATGGAGAGAAACTCGTCTGTCTTTATTGCTTTACATCGCAGAAGGTTCATCATCGTCGTTGATCTTGTTATCCTAGGCCCAAATCTATTGTTATCCTTAGCCCAAATCCACCACGGAGGGGAAAACATGGATGGCCGAAATCTCAAATGGAGATCCAAGGGTTGGCCGAAATAATTCAAAGAGAAGAAGGAGTCTTCATTCTTGACGTAGTTGGAGAGGAGAGGGGTTTTAGGGTTGAGAAGGGAGGATGGGAGATGGAGAGGGGGTGGCCGAACCACAAGGAGTGCATAGGGGGGCCGGCTGCCAAGAGAAAGAGCAAGAAGAGCGGGAAAACTCAATTTAGGTTTTAATTCTTTTCATTCATCAATACATAAATCCTACAACACATGGCCATATATAAGGCTAACAGAATTCAAGGCTACATGCAGCCCAATTCGAAATAATAAATGGCTAAACACAGGCAAAAATTAAAAACATGAAATTATTAAACCCAAAATAAAAGCTGAAATATAAAGCAATTAAAATTTATATTTTATAAATTTTTATCATTTAATGGGGATTTAAATTTATAACCTATATATTTTAATATGAGGGTAACATATGGCGACGTCTTTGAGATGGTGTTGGCGGTGGATGTTGCGGAAGTAATCCCAGTATTCAAGTAGCCCAACAACTTGCAGCTATACCCATCATAATCGTCAAACTCTATGTAGCGGAGGTCATCGACAACATCATCATCACGAACATAAGGCGGGATATCATCGCCATCACAAACACATATTATGCATCCCATAGTACATAATTTACCCCGTATACTTCTTATCATGTTTATGAGTCTAGTGTTCATGCTTCTGCCAAGACGTACTGATGACACATCAGTGTGTGTATGAAATAAAACTAGATAAATAAAAAGAACCTGAGATAGTTGTTCGACCAATTGTCAAACAACCTATCCCTCTAATACCAACTATCATGACCCGCATTTTCTCCGCAATCAATGATATATCAGAATTAGGGAAAATGCGCGTCATGATGCCACATCGTTAGGAGATAACTACATATGCTCAGACAAAACACCAACTTAACACTTTATGAATGATCTGTAAGTTATTTAGAGAAAATCCAGTTTGTTGGAACCCCTGCTTTGATTTGGGCTAGGTTAACTTCTTAGGTTTTTGTTGACCCATGATGTATAGTTACGGTCACTATTTTTCATTCTAGGTTTTAGGCCAGTCCCCGAGTGTCAAACTTCATGGAACTGCTTGATGTGGACTACAGATTGAAGACTTTAAAGATTTTTAGTTATCTCGAAATTAGTTCGACATTCGTCAAACTCAGCTCGACGAACTTAGAGCTCTGGTCAACGATATTAATCAGAAGGATATATTCTGTGGTCGACGTTTTCTCCCAAACAGATTCGCAGCTCGACTAATTATGTTTGTTCAAGTTCTGTTGTCGATGATCTTTGAGTGTAGAACAGATTCTCAGGTCGACGTTCTTGGAGCACAGAATCAGTTGTTTATATTCAGTGTTTGCTTCGCAGAGCTCAGGTCGACGTTCTTGGAGCACAAAATCAGTTGTTTATATTCAGTGTTGGCTTCGTAGAGCTCAGGTCGACGAACAGGATTTATCAGGTCGACTTTCTCTGAGTGCAGCTCGACGAAATCTGTTCTCTGGCCGATTAATTCTGTAAGTTGTCTGTTCTTTGTTCTTTCCTTATTTGTTATCTCTTTATTATAATTTTAAGTCATAAATTCCCCGAGTAATCAATGCTTATATTCCCTATGAATATAGTTGTTCCTGACAACATTGATTATAGTATTCATCAGAGGATTTATTTGACATATTTCTCGGGACAATTGAGGAAATGAATAAAGAAAGATATGATAGCTGTTTTCCTTCCCAGGTTTCCAGCAAGGCATTAATTGCAGTTATTCAAATTTCTAAGAAAGATTGGTTGTCTAAGTGAATACATAGAGAATATTTTTAAAAAGCGATAGAGACTGAGAACATAAGTTCATTCTTTCAGACTAGAAAAATCGTAGAGAGATATTCTTAGCAAGAGCAGAAAACTCACAGCAACTCTCAATCTTCATCTCTCACTTTACTCTCAATAAGATAGAAGAAGAGCAACACAAGCTGATTAAGAGTCTTTTTCATCTTCTCTTTCCAGGAATTTGCTGAGAGGATAAAGATCTATCTATCTAAAGTTCCTGGATCTGTTTTACACAAGCTGAAGACCTACACACTCCTGAATAAAGCTTCTCAATCATGAATAACTCTATATCTCAGGGGTAGCTTTGACAAGATCTGGAATCCACACAAAGTCTTCTCATATTGTTTTTGAGAGAAGAGAAGACTAACATAACTTTCTTTCCCATCCCACTATATAGGGTTTTAACTCCCTTCAAAAGTTAGCCTGGTTCACAAGTCACCTTCCAAAAGACTTGAGTTTGGTTTTTGGGCACCTGATCAAAATCTCAAAGGGTTGCAATATCTCCCTACAAATAGATATTGTGGTGGCAGACACCTAATCAAAACCTATAGTGGATTCCTACCAGGGTGGTAGAAGAGTGGATGTACCCAGTTGGGGAACCACTATAATATTCTTGTGTTGTTTATGTGTTTGTTGTTTTCTTTTTGTTTTGTGTTGTGGTAGCTTAGTGTAGCTTTTCTTTGCTTCTGTTAACATCTCTTAGCTATTACAATATCACCTATTTTATCACTTAACTTTATATTTGTAAAAAGTTGCAAAGGAATTTTTTATTAAACTCTATTCACCCCCCTCTATAGTTAATCAGAGCTTACTCTCTCATTTCTTTCAATTGGTATCAAAGGGAGGTTAGTCATTTTTATTTAAACTAGCTTACTCCTGGACTAACCAAGATCCTAAGATAATCTCATATTAATTCTTATTCCTTTCATATTTTATATCATGACACAAAATAAGAATTATGCTAGCACCAGACCTCCGGTTTGCAACTTAACCAAGTTTTCCATCTGGAAGGCAAGAATAAAAATCTATATGAACTCTATTGATGTATACATATTTATTTCACTTTTGACAGGACCACCAACTCCAGTGGCCTCCACTCCTTCTACTTCAACAAATTTTAGTGTTATTCCACCTCCAGATTGGACAGATGTATAGAGGAAAGCTAAGATTGCAGATGCCAAAGCCATGAACATCCTATCTCAGACTATGTCTGATGATAAATTTCAAAAGGTGGCTGAGTGCACTTTAGCCAAAGCCATCTGGGATTCTCTAAATCAAATGGTGGCTGGATCTGCTGATTAGAGATTGGATAGGGATCCAATCTCATCTCACAATATGAGAACTTCAAGATGGATGAAGCTGAGTTAGTGAGTGATATATACAACAAGCTTAGCTCAATCTTCAATGAGCTAAAGACCTTGTACAAGGACATCACTCTGACAAAAGTCAATGATAAAATCCTCATGTGCTTCCCTAGCTCATGGGATTCAAGAATCTGGCCAATCATAGAAGACAGAAGCATGACAGAAATCTCTACTGAATCACTTCTTGGAAAGCTCAAATCCTATGAACAATTAATGAAGACTTGAGGAGCAGTAACGTAATAGAAGACTCCAACACCTATCAGGAAGGAGCACAACATTGCATTCAAGGCTGCTGAAGAATCTGAAGGGACTCCAGTCAATGAAGAACTGATGAGCGTCTTTGCCAAAAGATTCTTCAAGATGGCAAAGAAGGACTTCAGAAGAAAGTCATCAAGGCAAGATGACAAGCCAAGGTATGACAAGACTCCATCTAAAGAAATTGTTTTCTTTGGTTGCAGGAAGCCTGGACATTTCATCTCAGAATATCCAGAAACTCAAAAAAAGGAAAGGAGAAGAGAAAAGGATTCTAGAAGAACACATCACAGCAAGCCCTCCTCCAGCAAATACAAGAGGAAGGAAAAAGGGTTTGTTGTAGTAACTTGGAGTGATACTGAGGAAGAGTCATCATCCTCTAGCTCTAGTGATGATGAAGAAGAAGAGAAGGCAAAGGAGGTTTGCCTAATGGCAATATATGATTCGAGCAGTCAGTTAGAGGGTTAAGCTTCAGAAGATGAAGAAACTCTATCTGCAGAGGGCCAGGTAATAGGATCCTATGATTTTTATTCTGAAGAATTTAAAACTGAATTTAAAGATCTATACTTAGATCTAATTGGATCTGAGAAGGAAATTCAACTTCTCAAAGAAAGATTAACTGAACAAGATAAGTACATTACTAAAAATACTAAACTAACAAATGAACTTACCTCAGCAAATGAACAAATTGCTTTCTTAAAAACTGAATTAAGCAAATCAAAGAAATTAGAAGAATTACTTAACTGTAGAAGCTTACGACTGTTAGATATAACTAGTACTCTAATTTCTAGGGCAAATAACAGCAAACTAGGACTAGGTGCATCATCTAGTGAACCACCTATAATCCAAAAAAATAACTTATCTAAACCTGTAAATTTCATTTCAGATAAGGGTAAGAAGAATACTGAACAAGTAGACAAAGTAAATGAAGTCTTAAAATAAATGAAACTAAAACAAAAATCTAAGAACAAGAAGAAAAATAACTTCAACAATGTCCAACAGATTTCATCAAACTCAGATCGACAAAATGTGTACAGTTTGTCGACCTCAGAATGACGAACTTCGAACGCCAACTATAATAATATTTATTCTTCGATCCACGATTGACGAAACCAATCTGGTTCGTCGACCAGAGATCGACGATATTAGTGCCCTGAGAATGAATGCCTTCATTCTTTGAGCAGAGATCGAATATCTTTTTCTTAATTCGTCCACCTCAGGTCGACGAACTTACCAGAGTTCGTCGATCCCAGATCAATCTTACAGAAACTTAAACTCTAAAAGATACTCTAATAATAACCTTAACCAACCTAGGGAAAATATTAATCCATTCACCCAAAATGGATAATTCCTCCCAGAAGATTTCACCCCTTAGGTTATAAAAGCCAACCTCAATGTTCTTACTTTTCCAGCTTTTCTTATGAAAAGATACAAGGACCCAATATTACTTGGGTCAAGAACATCTAACTTGTTTCCTTGCAGGTGAAGAACTATCCTATCACTCAGAATAAGTGGTATCTGGATAGTAGGTGCTCAAATCACATGACTGGATGCAAGGACAACCTAATCAATTTCAAGGCAAAGCTGGGTCCAAGAGTGATCTTTGGAGATTCCAGCTTTGAACAAACTGAAGGGTATGGAGACTTTAATAGTGGAGCTATCACTTTCAGAAAAGTGGCATATGTAAATGGTCTCAAACATAACCTAATATCCATAAGTCAGTTATCTGATGCAGGTTATCAGGTTTGCTTTACTAATTCTAAATATATTATTTCTTCAAATAACAAAACTGTTTTAACAGGATGTAGACAAGGGAATATATACCTAGTAAACTTTTACTCTGCTAGTTCAGAACTATGCTTATTCAATCAAGTTAGTAATAACAATATTCTATGGCATAAGAGACTAGGTCATGTTAACCTTAGAAACATCTCTAAGCTATCTAGGGATAACCTTGTCAAAGGATTGCCTTCTGGCCCCTACAAAAAGGAAAGCCTATGGAAGACTTGTCAAGAAGGCAAGCAAACTAAAAATAGCTTTAAGTCAATTAACAAGAGTGACTCACCTAAGATTCTGTACTTGCTACATATGGATCTTTTTGGACCCATTGCTGTACAAAGCTTAGGAGGGAAGTCTTACACTCTAGTTATTGTAGATGACTTCTCTAGATTCTCTTGGGTGTTCTTCTTGAGAGACAAGTCAGATAACTTTAAAGTCCTTACAGACTTTCTTAAGAGCATAAGGATTGAGTATTGTACTCCAGTTGTGTTGATCATAAGTGATCATGGTACTGAGTTTTAATCTCTTCCCATGCAAATATTCTGTGAGGAGGAAGGTATCATTCATTATTTCTCTGCTCCTAGAACTCCACAACAAAATGGGGTAGCAGAAAGGAAAAACAGAACTCTCATTGAATCTGCAGGAACTTTGCTTGTAGATGCACACATGCCCCTATCCTTTTGGGCAGAGGCTGTGAGCACAGTAAACTATGTTCTGAATAGAAGTTTGATACACAAACTTAAGGGTAAGACCCCTTATGAATTACTCAAAGGGAAGAAACCAAAAATTGATTACTTTAGAATGTTTTGGTGTAGATGTTTCATTCATAACAATAATAAGAAACACATTAAAAAATTTGAAGAAAAAGCTACAGAGGGAATTTTTCTTGGATATTCCAAAGATAGTAAGGCTTATAGGGTATTCAATAAATTGTCTTCAAAAATGGAAGAATCTGTACATATTTCATTTGATGAAGCTAACATGTATTATAAGGAGAAGGATTCTTCTACCATATATTTATTGCAGGTACCTCGCTTGTGTGAGAAATTGGGTGAGTTAAACCTTACACAAAAGGTCATATCACATCCTCCTCCACAAGGTGATGAAGATAGTGAAGAAGAAATTTTGGAAGTGGTTGAACTTCCTCCAACAACAGACATTATTCCACAAGAGGAATTAATTCCAAATGTGGTTGCTGAACAAACTCCACCCACTGACCTTGTCACACTAAGGGATCACCCTATATCTCAAGTGATTGGGGACATGTTAGTAGGTGTACAAACAAGGAATCAACTCAACCAAGATGTGATGCATGCTTGTTTCCTCTCTCAAGTTGAGCCTCAATCCATAAATGATGCAGAGCAAGATCCCCACTGGATTATTACAATACAAGAGGAGCTCAATCAATTTGAGAGATGCAGAGTTTGTGACTTGGTTCCAAGGCCCAAAGGATATCTGATAGTTCATTTTGTAGCCTAAACTATTATGGTATTTTCTAATTTTTAATTTACAAATCATGTCTTGTATGCTTATATGTTGGCCTCTTTTTGTATATATTATTGTCACTAACATTTTTCCTTCTTTTTGCAAGTTTTTGCCAAGTTTTGCTATTACACGCCCCTGGTCACGCTCTCCCAGGGCGTGTAACCCAGTGGAATGAAGCCAGCAGTCCGAAGACAGAATCTAGAAATTTCCACCCGGCACGCCCGAGATACGGGCATGTCACATTCGACATGGGCGTGTACGTCAGGCGTGACCTGTATGTCCACAAAATTCTATGCCGCCAGCGCCTTTCCATCCTTCACCAACATGTCACGGGCATGTCATCCTAGTCATGGGCGTGTACATAGGGCGTGACCTGCAAAATTCACAATTTTGGCTCCAAAAGCAACTTTGACTTATCTGCCCACAGCCACAGTCAACATGCCCCCGACACGGGCATGACAAGGGGCGTTTCATCCCAAGTTTCGAGAAAAAGCTGTCAGCAGTTGTTTCCTTCCAGAGTTATTATTGCGATTTCGTACCTAACCCGACACGCCCCCGACACGGGCGTGACAAGGGGCGTGACTCGGTCGAAAAAATTTCTATAAATAACAACCCCTCTCCTTGAGTCTGGATCCATATTTTTGGTGAGAGGTGCTACTATTTTAGAGTTGTTCATGTTTTAAGCTTTTCTCTTCCTCCTTCTCATTTCAAGTATTTATAATTTTAGTTTTCATGCAAGTCCTTATAGTGTTCCTATACATACTTTTTATAGCACTTGTAATCATCGTGGAAGCTTTTCTTATAATATCTGTGTGCCCTGGTTGTGACACCTTTTCATTAAGAAATAAAATAGCTCGTTATTCTCTTTCCCTTCTGCTCGGTCTTATTTTTCATATTCTTAATATGATTTTCATTTTCTACACCATGAGTAACTAAATCCTCCTTGTACTCGATCTTGATGATCTGAGGTTTGAGTTGATTAAGTTATGATGCTGTATTTTTCTTTTCCTTTGAAAAGCTTAGACCTTGATTTATTCTCGATTTATCATGTTTGGGGGTGTATCATCGATATACATTTTCCATCTTTGTTTCCACTCTTAGCTAGCCGAGAGGCTCGTAGTTTGGAGTGAAAATTCAAGAATAAATAGATTTGCACGCACCCCTCAAGAGAGGCAGACGTTAAATCTCCTGGATTGGAGTTAAATCTAATAGCGGGGTTCACAGCGTAAAGCGAGTTTTAGGCCTCCGACTTGGGTGAGAGTTCGGTCGGACCTTCCTAAACTCATTGAGAACAACTTCGAGAGAAGCGTGTTCGTGCTTTAGGAACCTCCATGGCCAAGGTCATTTGCTTTATCAAGTTAAAGTTTATTATCGCATTTTTTAGTCAACTCTTGCTTAGGTGACTCTCGATCGAGTGCTTTTCTTTATAATTTTTAAACCTCTCATTTTCATAACTATTTGTGCTCTTTCTGTTTAAGTCGTATTGTTTTCTTTATGCAACTAATCTCTTCTTGTGATACAAACTATAAAATAATCTTTCGATAAGATAATAGTGTTCGTGTGAGTAAAATTACTCAACGGTTCCCGGATTTAAATACGACACTTGTGTCCCCTAGCTACAGTTTGATAGGTACACTTGCCTTATCTTTATTGCTAGTTCTGTTTTTATTTTCATCACGATTAGTAGACATCAAGTTTTTTGCGCCGTTGCCGGGGAAGACACTTTTGTTGATAATTTGAAATCACGAACCTGTTACTCTTATGATATATATATATATATATATATATCGTTCTTAATAGAAACCCACATCACAAGTTTCCTACACCAACAAATTCTCTCAAAAAGGGCAAAGCGGCTTTAAGTGCCACTATCTTGTCTAGTACCTTGCGAACCCTTTATTGGGTAGTCCTTGGGAAGTTTGGGAGCTAAAACATCTTTAAAAAAAATCTATTTTTAAAACCCAATACTTCTCTCTATCTTCTTCCAGTGCACGACCCGGGGAAGTCCTTCGGTTATTTTGGACTTGGACCACGAAATTGAGCGTACTCTTCGGAGAAGATCGCCATTTCAAGGCCCTACTCTCCAAATACCAGTTGAGCATTCTGAGTCATATTCTACCTTAAGAATGGAAATACCCAATGCAGAGGAAGTCTTGCAAAGACCCAACCAAGAGGAAGCCATGCAGAGGACTATGTCCTATTATGCAAGACCAAACCTGGAGGGTACAAAATCTAGCATAGTTCGCCCCGCTATTGCTAACAATAACTTCGAACTAAAGCCTAGCATAATTCAAATGGTGCAGCAGTATGTGCAATATGACGTACTTCAAGACGAAGATACGAACGCGCATATAGCTAGCTTTCTTGAGATCTGTGACACCTTCAAAATTAATGGTGTCACAAATGATGCTATTAGGCTAAGACTCTTCCCTTTCTCCCTAAGAACCAAAGCTAAACAGTGGCTAAAAGCTGTACCAAAAAATAGTATCACCACCTGGAATCAACTAACTGAAAAATTCCTAGCGAAGTATTTTCCTCCTGCTAAAACTACAAAACTTAGGAACAACAATTTAGCCTTTGGGAAAATAGATTCTAAAACATTATATGAAACCTTGGAAAGGTTTAAAGAACTTTTAAGACGATGCCCACATCACGCGTTACCTATATGGTAACAAGTGCATACGTTTTATAACGGGCTAAATCAAAGCACAAAGAAAATGATAAACGCAGCTTCTAGTGGTACCTTAAACCATAAAACCCTAGAAGCAGCTCTTGAGCTCTTCGAGGACATGGCCATGAACACATATCAGTGGAATGTACCTAGATCTTGCCCGAACAAACCTGCAGGTATCTATGAAGTGAACAATGTCTCCCAGTTAGCTCTGCAAGTGGAAATTTTAAGCAAGAAGATAGCGGAGATGACGACATCCTCCGCCCCTCAGGTATGGGAATCTGCAACTCCCCCTCCCCCCGAACAATTGGACCTTGTTAATAATATGTCTAAAAACACTCTGCATAATTTTTCTGCTCCTAATTATCCTGCTCCTGGTTTTTCTTTTCCGAATAGCTATAATCCTGGTTTACGTAATCACTCGAACTTTTCATGGAGTAATCCCTCCAACGCAATACGTTCTCCACCACAAAATGATTTTTCTACACCACCACCACCACCTAGCCAAAATTTTCCCAAACCTCCAAGTTTGTAGGAAACGTCTGCTAAATACATGAATATAAATGATGCTACAAAAAGAACCCTTGTCAGGACTGTTAAAAGTTTAGAAAACAAAGTAGGACAACTCGCAAAAAATTTTTCTGAGCGACCCACTGGGTCTCTTCCTACGAATATCGAGCCCAACCCAAGAGAGATAGCGAAAGCTATAACTCTTCAGAGTGGAAAGCAAAGTTTTGGCATGGTTTGCACAGAGCTCGAGGCAAGCTCCGTCCCCATTTCAAAAATTACACCCTCTGCTGAAGAAGTTATCACCCCTGTTTTAGAAAAGGATCTCACTCCACCATCTATCTTTAAAAATAATCCAACCATGCCATACCATTCTAAACTTAATAAATAACGTCAGGATGATCAGTACTCCCGCTTCCTAGAGATGTTCAAGCAAACCCTCATAAATCTGCCTGTCCACGAAGCTATTTCCCAAATGCCGAAATATGCCAAGTATCTTAAGGACCTCCTCACCAACAAGAAGAAGTTAGAGAACCTTTCACACATCATGCTAAACGCCGAGTGCTCTACTATTTTGACGAACAGTTTGCTGAAGAAGATCAGTGATTCGGGTAGTTTTTCTATTCCGTGTGTCTTCGGTGAACTTTTTGTCAAGCACACATTAGACGACTTAGGTGCAAGCATAAACCTGATGCCCCTCTCATTGTTTAAGAAGCTAGGAATTGGTAGCCTCAACCCACACACATGAGTATCAAGCTCGCTGATAGATCCGTCAAGTACCCGTTAGGAATAGTGGAGGATGTCTTAGTAAAAGTCGACAAGTTCATCTTCCCCGTGGACTTTGTCATTTTGGACATCGAAGAAGACGTCGATGTTCCCCTGATCCTTGGCCAACCCTTCCTTGCCACCTCCCGAGCCATCATTGACGTAAGCAATGGTAAGATCTTCCTTCGAGTAGGCGACGATGAATTAACTTTCTCTATCACCCCTTCAATGAAAAATATCCTAGCAAATGATGACTCATATTTTTTCGTAGATGTCGTAAGTGAAGAATCCCTTGATTGCCTCTCTGAATTTGAGAAAGAATTTTCTGATTTTTATTCCTCCTCTAATATTCCAATGGAATCTCTGCAAGAAGCCGCCATGGCCGCTAGCCCCACCCCTTTTAATTATCCGTTTAAAAAAGTCTATGAAGATATAGTATTTGAAAATGAAAGAATTTCTAAAATCTCTTATGAAGAGCCCCCTACCCTAGAACTTAAAGAACTTCCTGAACATGTCAAGTATGCTTTCTTAGAAAAAGATTGCAAGTTACCAGTTATAGTTTCGGCCTTCCTCACGGATGCACAAAATGATAAACTTCTTTTAGCTTTACTTAAGCATTGCCGAGCTATTGCTTGGCAAATTTCCGATATCAAGGGCATAAGCCCCTCTTTCTGCACTCATAAAATTTTAATAGAAGATAATTCGCGTAACTCCATACATCCTTAGCGCCGTATAAACCCAAACATGAAAGAAGTAGTTAAGGGCGAGGTTACGAAATTATTAAACGCAGAAATTATCTACCCGATATCAGATAATAAGTGGGTTAGCCCTTTTTAGGTAGTGCCGAAGAAGGGAGGGATATCAGTAGTTAGTAATGAGAATAACAAATTAATCCTGACGCGGATGGTGACGGGTTAGCGCATTTGTATAGATTATCGTAAGTTAAATGACGCCACCCGCAAGGATCACTTCCCCTTGCCGTTTATCGATAAGATTTTAGAACGATTATCTAGCCATAGCTTTTATTGTTTTCTCGATGGCCTCTCAGGGTCTTTTCAAATCCCCATTTCTCCTGAGGACTAGGGGAAAACTACGTTTACTTATCCCTTCAGCACCTTTTCCTACCGAAGAATGCCGTTTAGATTGTGCAACGCACAATCTACATTACAACAATGTATGCTTGCTATCTTTGACAAATATGTAGAAAGCATTATGGAGCTATTCATGGATGATTTTTCCGTGTTCGGTGACGCATTTGATAGTTGTTTAGAAAACCTCGAAAAAGTCTTAGAGCGATGCGAAGAAACAAACCTTGCCTTAAACTAGGAAAAATGCCATTTTATGGTGAGGGAAGGATTAGTTTTGGGTCATAAAAGTTCTGCGAAAGGTATTGAGGTAGACATAGCCAAGATAGAAGTTATAGAAAAGATGCTGCCGCCTACGAACATAAAAGCTATAAGAAGTTTCCTAGGGCACGTTTGTTTCTACTGTCATTTCATAAAGGACTTCTCCAAGATCACCAAACCCCTTACCCATCTCTTAGAAAAAGACGCCCTATTCATTTTTGATTACTCTTGTCTTTCTGCCTTTGAATTAATTAAAGAAAAGTTAATTAACGCACCCATTATGATAGCTCCGGTGTGGGACCTTCCTTTTGAGATAATGTGCAATGCGAGTAGTTTCGCGGTGGGAGCCGTATTAGGTCAACGTATATCTAAAAACTTCAACCCCATCTATTACGCTAGTAAAATGCTCACATCTGTACAAGAAAATTACACCACGACCGAGAAGGAGCTCCTCATTGTAGTATTTGCTTTTGATAAAATCTGCCCCTACATTACACTTTCGAAAATTATTGTTTTTACGGACCACTCGACCCTCAAATATCTTCTTTATAAAACGGATGCCAAGCCACGCTTGATTCGCTGGGTCTTAGTCTTCTAGTAGTTTGACTTAGAGATCCGTTGTAAGCGAGGAGCCGAGAACCTGGCCGCCGACCATCTCTCCAGATTGGATAATCCGTTTATTGAAAAATTAGATGAAAAATCTTTTAACGATTATTTTCCCGATGAAAAGCTGCTTTCAATTAACACATCAACTTCTCCTTAGTTCGCACACATCGCCAACTACTTAGTGGCTCGTGTGCTCCTAAAAGAGTTCTCCTCTCGGCAAAAGAAGAAATTCTTTTCTGAGTTGAAGAACTATTTTTCGGAGGACCCGCACCTTTTCAGAATCTGTGCGGACCATGTGATAAGAAGATGTTTTTCTTTAGAAGAAGGTTTCGATATTTTAAAACACTTACATGAAGGGCCGACAAGTGGGCACTATCAAGCTGCTCGCACTGCTCATAAAGTGCTAAGTGAGGGTTTTTACTGGCCCAGCCTGTTTAAATACGCGCAATCCTTTGTGAGTAGGTTTGATAGTTGCCAACGGTCGGACAACATTTCCAATAAAACTGAAATGCCACAAAATTATTTCCTTGAGTGCGAAGTTTTCGACCTCTAGAGAATATATTTTGTTGGCCCTCTTCCTTCTAGCTTCAGGAATAAGTATATTTTAGTTGCCGTGGATTATGTTTCACATTGGAACGAAGCCCAAGCTTTTCCTAGGAACGACGCCCGAGTCATAATTACGTTCTTAAAAAAATTATTTTATCGATTCGGGACGCCGCGCGCCATCGTTAGCGATAGGGGTTCCCATTTCCGTAACGCTCAGTTTTCTTAAATCCTTACTAAATACGGCGTTACGCATAAGCTTTCAACTGCCTACCACCCCCAAACTAACGGACAAGTCGAGGTAGTGAATAGAGAAATAAAAAGAATATTAGAAAAGACTGTTTTAACATCTAGAAAAGACTGGTCAACCAAATTAGATGATGCTCTATGGGCCTACCGAATAGCGTACAAAACCGCCCTCGGATGTACGCCGTATTGGTTGGTTTATGGAAAATCGTGCCATTTACCCGTAGAACTCGAACACTGCATTTTTTGGGCCTTAAGATTTTTAAACTTCGATCCCCACTCTGTCGGCAACTTTAGAAAATTTTAACTCAACGAACTCGATGAGTGGCGCTCTTACGCCTATGAAAATAACAAATTTTATAAAGAGCAGACGAAGCGTTTTCACGACAAACACTTAAGGCACCAAAAAACTTTAAGCCGGGCGACCAAGTTCTTTTGTATAACTCTCAATTACGTTTATTTACGAGCAAGTTAAAATCACATTGGTCTGGGCCCTTTACTGTTTTAGAAGTTTTTCCGTATGGAACTTTTTTGATTTCACACCCTGATAAGGGTAATTTCAAAGTAAATGGTCAGCGTCTTAAACAATGTTTCTGTGTTGATGTCAGTCCTAACTGTGTTAACTCTATTCTCCATGATTTGATTTTCGAATAGTTTAAAACTTTGTTTTATTATTAGAACTTTTAACATTATTATTTTGGACAAAATAATAAGGGACATCAAATTTTTTTTTGATGCGTCGAGCTCAAACGACGCTTTAAACAAAGGGCGCTCTTGGGAGGCAACCCAAGTTATTTTTCTATTTTCTTTATTTTACACTTTTTTTGGTTGCCCCGGATGACTATGACAAGCCAAATCTTCTACAATCACCCGCTCCAATGCTGTTGAATCTATCATAAAGTCCGAAAAAGATTTTGCTAGAATTTCCAAAGCGCAAGTATGGGGGAGAAGCATTAATCAGCATTCGCAACGCATAAATCCGGGGAAGTACCTGTTTTTCAATTCTGTACTTTCATTTCTGTTTAATTTTCTCTCTCTCTCTAACCCCTTTCTCCATTGAGGACAATGTCCATTTTAAGCTTGGGGGAGGATTTCCTCCTTTTTGCTATTCGTGTATATATTTGTCTTTACTTTAATAGTTTAAGCAATAGTACCCCTCGCTTTTTGTTTTGTTTTTCCAAAAATCCCATATAAACAACTTAGCTAATTATAATATTTCTAATCATTTTTTTAATTATGTTTCACAAGTAAAATATTGGCCATGCTGTGTTTCTAATTCACTGTAGCATGTTAATGTTGAAACATTTTTTTATAAAAACTTATTTTTTTTAAGGTTTTCATCCTTTATTTTCTTTACTTTCTCGAAAATTCGTCATCCACTATTTTACTTTTCATAATTTTTGTAATATCAACTTTTGATTAGCATAGTAGATGTGAACGATCCAAGTCGCCTTTTATTTCTATTTTCAAGACAATTTCATCAATCTTCTTTTATTATTTAGGACTTGCTTTTTGAAAATTTTCAAATCTGTGCTTTAAATGAATTTAAAAGCATGAAAATGATCTAGGCCGTTTTTGTTTTCGTTTGAGACTTCTTGCCAACCTAATTTTTTTTACTCCTAGTAAGCCGCTTTTGAGACTTTTTCTAATTTCAATTGATCGCTCCACTTATCATTTCATTTTCACCAAAGCCAACTTTTCCAACCTATCTAATCGCGCTACACTTTTTGAGTTTCAATAAAAATTTTCATGATCATGATAGGTTGTTTTGTGATATTCTTGGAAATTTTTTTGAAAAAAAGTATGCTCAAAAGAATTGTTTGATTTTTATTGGCCAATTTCAAAATAAAAATAAAAATATTATGGTCTTTGTAAGAAAAAAAATTTAAAAGAAAGAAAAAAAATATTTTGTTTATTATAAATTTTTTGAAACTCTTTGTTTTGGTTTAGTGTGATTTTTTAAAACCTCCTTGTTTATCTTTGAATTCCACTCCTAATCATAATCCTAAACCAAACATTTCGGTCCTAATAAGTCCTTTTGATTCATGTTTTTGATTTCTTGTTTATTAGCTAAGAAAAAACGAAAAGTAGACTAGTAAAGTTTTGGATTTAAATTTAGATTTTTGATATTTGATTGATATGGTTATAATATGTCCCTTGGATCTAGTAACAACTCAATGCGTTTTTTTTCATTTTGTTGATTTGCTTAAAGAATTTTGTTGAAATTTTTGATGATTTATTTTCGTTAGTAAAGCCTATAAAATTGTAAACAATGTTTATGTAATTATTTTTGGTTTACGACTCACGTTCTCCCTACTTAGAATTTCGCATGATACTTGTGTTGACATAATTATAATTCTCCTGATTAATCACCTGTTATTTTAGCTAGTTTTTATATCTTTGCTTGGGGAAAAGCAAAGCTTAAACTTGGGGGAATTTGATAGTTCATTTTGTAGCCTAAACTATTATGGTATTTTCTAATTTTTAATTTACAAATCATGTCTTTTATGCTTATATGTTGGCCTCTTTTTGTATATATTATTGTCACTAACGTTTTTCCTTCTTTTTGCAGGTTTTTGCCAAGTTTTGCTGTTACACGCCCCTTGGGCGCGCCCTCCCAGGGAGTGTACCTAGGGCATGTAACCCAGTGGAATGAAGCCACCGGTCCGAAGAAAGAATCCAGAAATTTCCACCCGACACTCTCGAGACACGGGCGTGTCACATTCGACACGGGCATGTACGTCGGGCGTGACTCGCATGTCCACCAAATTCTACGCCGCTAGTGCCTTTCCATCCTTCACCAACAAGTCACGGGCGGGTCATCCTAGTCACGGGCGTGTACTAAGGGCGTGACCTGCAAAATTCACAATTTCGGCGCCA
Organism: Platanthera zijinensis; assembly: GCA_039513925.1. NCBI lineage: Eukaryota > Viridiplantae > Streptophyta > Magnoliopsida > Asparagales > Orchidaceae > Platanthera > Platanthera zijinensis. The sequence continues at coordinate 138,978,259 of CM077096.1, forward strand.
ACACAACTTTGACTTATCTGCCCATAGCCACAGTCGACATGCTCCCGACACAGACATGACAAGTGTGCGTGACATCCCAATTTTCGAGAAAAAGCTGTCAGCAGCTGTTTCCTGCCAGAGTTATTACTGCGATTTCGTACCTAACCCGACATGCCCCCGACGCGGACGTGATAGGGGGCGTGACTCGGCCGAAAAATTTCTATAAATAGCAACCCCTCTCCTTGAGTCCGGATCCATATTTTGGGTGAGAGGTGCTGCTATTTTAGAGTTGTTCATGCTTTAACCTTTTCTCTTCCTCCTTCTCATTTCAAGTCTTTATAATTTTAGTTTTCATGCAATTCCTTGTAGTGTTCCTGTACTTCCTTTTTATAGCACTTGTAATCATCGTGGAAGCTTTTCTTATAGTATCTGTGTGCCCTGGTTGTGACACCTTTTCTTTAAGAAATAAAATAACTAGTTATTCTCTTTCCCTTCTGCTCGGTCTTAGTTTTCATATTCTTAATTTCATTTTCATTTTCTACACCATGAGTAACTAAATGCTCTTTGTACTCGATCTTGATGATCCGAGGTTTGATTTGATTAAGTTATGATGCTGTAATTTTCTTTTTCTTTGAAAAGCTTAGACCTTGATTTATTCTTGATTTTTCATGTTTGGGGGTGTATCATCGATGTACATTTTCCATCTTTGTTTCCTCTCTTAGCTAGCCGAGAGGCTCGTAGTTTGGTGTGAACATTCAAGAATAAAGAGATTTGCACGCACCTCTCGAGAGAGGCAGACGTTAAATCTCCTGGATTGGAGTGAAATCTAATAGCGGGGTTCATAGCGTAAAGCGAGTTTTAGGCCTCTAACTTGGGTGAGAGTTCGGTCGGACCTTCCTAAACTCAGGTGAGCACAACTTCGAGAGAAGCGTGTTTGTGCTTTAGGAACATCCACAGTCAAGGTCCTTTGCTTTATCAAGTTAAAGTTTATTATCACATTTTTTAGTCAACTATTGCTAAGGTGACTCTCGATCGAGTGCTTTTCTTTATCATTGTTTAACCTCTCATTTTCATAACTATTTGTGCTCTTTCTGTTTAAGTAATATTATTTTTCTTTATGGAACCAATCTCTTATTGCGATTTAGTTAACATAATATTTCGATAAGATAATAGTCTTCGTGTGAGTAAAATTACTCAATGGTTCCTGGATTTAAATACAACACTTGTGTCCCCAAGCTACAATTCGATAGGTACACTTGCCTTATCCGGATTGCTAGTTCGGTTTTTATTTTCTTCACGATTAGTAGACATCACTATCCAGTAATTGGAACCATGTGGGTATTCAGAAACAAACTTGATTCCCAAGGTGTAATTGTGAGAAACAAGGCTAGGCTTTTTGCTCAAGACTATAGTCAAGAGGAAGGCATTGACTATGATCAAACCTTTGCTCTTGTTGCAAGGCTAGAAGCAATCAAGATTTTTCTTTCTTATGCTGCTTTTAAAAAGTTTAAAGTCTACCAGATGGATGTCAAGAGTACTTTCTTGAATGGAGAACTAAAGGAAGAGGTTTATGTTGAACAACCTCCAGGTTTTATCTCCTCTAGTCATCCCTCATATGTTTTTAAATTGCATAAAGCTCTCTATGGTCTAAAGCAAGCTCCAATAGCTTGGTATGAAACCTTAGCTAGCTTCCTTTTAGAACACAAGTTCTCTAGAGGCATGGTAGATAGGACTCTTTTTACTAAGATGCATCATGATAAAATTTTAGTTGTACAAATATATGTAGATGACATCATATTTGGCTCTACTAATCCCAAACTATGCAAGATATTCTCTGATCTAATGCATTCAAAGTTTTAGATGAGTAGCATGGAGAGCTATCATACTTCCTTGGCCTACAAGTGAAGCAATCCCCTGATGGCATATTCGTATCCCAATCTAAATATGCAAATGAGCTTATTAATAAATTTGGGATGATAGATGCCTCCTCAATGAAAACTCCCATGGCTATCAATGCTGTGATTTACTCTGATGAACATGGAAAACCAATTGATCAGACCAAGTATAGCGCTATTATTGGATCCCTTCTTTATCTCACATCAAGTAGACCAGACATCATATTTGCTACATATCTTTGTGCTAGGTTCCAAGTGAGCCCTAAGGAATCTCATCTTATTTTCATTAAAAAATTTTAGGATATATAAAGGGTTGTCCTAATCTAGGACTTTGGTATCCAATAGAGTCAGCATTTGAGCTTACTGGATTTTCTGATGCTAACTATGCTGGATGTAGAGTGGACAGGAAAAGCACATCAGGAACATGTCAGTTCCTTGGTGATAGGCTTGTGTCCTGGTTTTGCAAGAAGAAAACATTTGTGTCCACATCAACTGCTGAGGCTGAATACACCAGCTGCTGCTCACAGATCTTGGGATACAAAACTAACTCCTGGATTATGGGTTCAATATAAATAATTCAACCATATTTTGTGATAGTACCAGTGCAATCTCTATTGCACATAATCCAGTGCATCATAGTAGGACAAAACATATAGATATAAGACATCATTTCATAAGAGATTGCGTGGACAAACAAAAAATTAATCTTGAATTTATCTCCACTGATTTGCAAAGGGCAGATATTTTCACCAAACCCTTGGATGAATCTAAATATTTGTTCTTTCTGAATCAGTTAGGAATGATAGATGGAAAGACTTAATATTAAATCTGTTCTTATTGTAAATGATCTGAAAACAATTCGTCGGCCTGAGATCGACGATTTGAAAACTTTTCGTCGGGATTTAGTCGACCGTATATCGACGAAATCTCTATGTGAAGTCAGTTTCGTCGACCTGAGATCGATGATCCTGTTTCAGGGAATATTTTTGAGGACGACGAAATATCTCCATATCTTTAGTCTGAGATCGACGAACTTATCTATTCATGAAATTTTTCATCGACCTGAGATTGAAGAATTTTCTTTTTTTTGTCGGGCTGAGCTTGTAGATTCATATTCTGAAAACCTTTATTAGGCCTTTTTTTCGAGCTCTATCCCGCGCTTTCAGAATTTCCTTTTGCACTTGATCGCTATTGTTCTTGCAGAAGTTTTCTCCGAGCTATGGCGACCTTTGGATCTTCTCTCGCCATGATGAAGTATGATACTGGTTTTGATATTGATTTCGATTCCTTCAGTCAGTCGGACAAAATCTTCACCGACATTCTCTAGCTTTTTGAGGAACAGAATATGAAGAAACTCATGACCACCAGAATAAGGTTGCTGACGGTATAAATTTGAGAATGGGTATATTCATCTACTGCTTTAGAAATAGAAATGATTGGCACTATCTCAGGAATACAAGTTACTCTATCTCCTGCTATTCTGTCTGAAGTTTTCGGTTTTGTAAATGGTGTAGATGATATAAAATTAGATTCTACTGAGTATGAGAACATGTTGACTGTTATGGGTCACTCCGATGGAAACCCTAGTAAGCTGTTAAAGAAAAACTTGTCAGCGGTTTACATGTTTTTGGCCGATGTCGTGGGCAAAGTGCTCTTTGGGAAACACACTTCTCACGACTACATTACAAAGCAACAGTTCCTTGTGATGCGTTTCCTGGTAAACAAAAGGAAGGTTAACTGGGGGCATGTTCTGTTTGATCTGATAAGAAGGAAGAACTCCAAGAAGGAAGTATGTTTTGCCAGGATATTAGGTCTCTTCTTGCAGGCCAAGGCAAATGAACTACTAGTCTCACCGACTATGTTCATTAATGCCTCTAAGAGGCTGACGCCTGCCCTATTTGATAGATGGGAGAGGACTATCTCAAAGCCCTCAAAGGCTCCCTCCTCTTTAAATTTTTCTGAAAGCACAAGGGTGGTAATAACCTCTCCCTCACTGGTTGAAGAAACCCTTTCATCTGTTCCTTCACCACCTCCTTCCCCTCTTCCTCCTCATCTGGAAAACTTCTCATCCTCCAACATCCTCTCATCCCCAACATTTGAACTTATAACACCAGGTTCATATCCTCAACAATCCTCTCACCAATCCCCTCAACATATTTCATCCCCAGAAATCCCATCTTTTTCCCCCTCATCATCACCACCTAGAACACCACCTCACATCCCTACCTCAGCTATCATTCCTCCATCATCTCTCCTCATCTAGGATGAAATCATGATAGATTTCATTCCTCCTCCAGTAGACATTCCATCATCAACCCCTATACCATCTCCTTTGGATAATAACTCCCTCTCCATCCTTATATCTCACCTAACCCCTCTTCTAAATCAACTCATAGCAGAGGCAATTTCACCTCTTGCTATATCGATCAACTCCTTTTTTGCCCTCCTTTCTGCTTCCTCAATCCCCCCTCCTTCTTCAACGAGGAGCCTGGTTCCAGTATCTACTGAATCCATGCAGGGGGAGATGCTTGATGAAGAAGTAGTAGCAAAAGAAGCAGCAGTCTTTGTAGCAGCAGTAGAAGAAGTTGATTCTATTTTTCCTAAGATTTTGACTGTTGGTGATTGTATCATCAATCCCACAGTAGATTTAGTTGATTTATTACATTCCATTGATTATTTATTCTTTAGTCATCTTCTAGTAGCAGAAGCAGGCTCTACTAAGGACATTGTGTGCTATTCTCCTCCAGCAAGCTCTGACATCATAGCTTTAATTAAGCCTGTTTAGTAGTTTTTTTGGAGCCTGATACAGTTGAATTTGAAAGGGTATCAGTGGATGAGTCAAAGGCTATGTCTCCACCTACTTTTGTAATGGATGACTCTCCAATGCCTGATTTGGACTCTTTTCTATCTGACGACACAGAAGATGCTGCTTTGCTTGTGTCAGATCCAGTTGAAACTTCTCCAGCAGAAGTTCTTGTCCTAGTTCCAGTTCAAGTTCCTGCTCCTCATGTTCCTCCTCCTAAAATCATAGCAGAACAACTGAAAGAGATAGATGGCCTATATGATTTTCAAGAATTAGATGATGAAAATGATGTTGATGATGATGAAGATGATGATCCAAGTACTAAGAAGAGAAAGCTTTAGAAGAAAGCTCCTCAGCCTGCTCCAAAACCCAATCCAAACAAAGACACCCAATTTTACATTTTGAACAATATCAAACCTTACCCAGGGATGCCTCAATGGATTAAGCTATCAAAAAATTAATAGAAATCAAGGAAGAAATCCAGGAGATACTCTCCTCCTCCTCCTCCAAAAGGGATCGGAGTGTTCCTCCTCCTCCTCCTCCAGCTGCTGGTGCAACTGGAAATGTTAGCTAGGGATCCTCATCAGTTACTAAAACCTATCAGAGGAAAGGTAGACCCCATCAATCTTTTGGAAGCAGATATCCCCAACAGCAACATCATCACTCTTCTATAAGCCATACTCCTCCACCTACCAAGCATCCAAGCCCTCCAAGAACATCTTCATCTCCTAAAAGAGACAATAGTCCTGAAATCCCTCCTATTGAAGCCTATGATCCTGAAATGGATCCTAATACAAAAATGGCTAGGTTTAATGAGCTGGTTGCTCCATCTCAGATCAGGAAAGCAAGAGAGGAAGGTAAGGATACTTCCCAATTCTCTACTATGTCTTCCTACATGAAGAAAGAGCTTGAGAAATATAAGGTGGGGAAGCTTTTCAATGCAGATGAATACATGCATCTCCATCCTAAAGCTGTTGTTCTAAGGGCAGTTTCTCAAAAGACTCTTGGTGATGCAGACATGAAGATGACTGTCAGAGAAGCAATTAATCCTAATAGGACAATCATTTTTGCAAAATATTTTGCCCCTCCAAAAGACTCTTAATTTTTTCTCTATTGTCTGTTTTCATTTTTTGAACAATATCTGTACCATAGCTTTAATCTTTTGTTGATAGCTTTTTCATTCTATCAGCTCTATATTTTCTGCTATGCTTTTGTCTCTATTATTTTTGAAGTAACCTCACCCAAATAGGGGGAGATTGTTGGAACCCCTATTTTGATTTGGGTTAGGTTCACTTCTTAGGTTTTTTTTGACCCATGATGTATAGTTAGGGTCATTATTTTTCATTCAAGGTTTTAGGTCAGTCCCCAAGTGTCAAACTTCTTGGAGCTGCTTGATGTGGACTTCAGATTCAAGAATTTGATGATTTTCAGTTGTCTTGAAATTAGTTCAACGTTCGTCGAACTCAGCTCGACTAACTTAGAGCTCAGGTCGACAAACTTAGAGCTCAGGTCGACGATATTCATCAGAAGGATATATTTTGTGGTCGACGTTTTCTCCCAGATAGATTCTCAGCTCAACTAATTTTGTTTGTTCAAGTTCTGTGGTTGACGATCTTTGAGTGTAGAATAGATTCTCAGGTCGACGTTCTTGGAACACAGAATCAGTTATTTATATTCAGTGTTTGCTTCGCAGAGCTCAGGTCGACGAACAAGATTTCTCACGTCGACGTTCTCTGAGTGCAGCTCAACGAAATCTGTTCTCTGGTCGACGAATTCTATAAGCTATTTGCTCTTTAATCTTTCCTTATCTGTTCCCTCTTTATTATTATTTTAAGTCATAAATTCCCTGAGTAATCAATGCTTATATTCCTTATGAATATATCCGTTCCTGGGAGCATTGATTATGGTATTCATCAGAGGATTTATTTGAACTATTTCTCGGGATAGTTGAGGAAATGAATAATGACAGATATGCTAGCCGTTTTCCTTCCCAGTTTTCCAGAGAGCCATTAATTGCAGTTATTCAAATTTCTAAGGAAGATTGGTTGTCAAAGAGAATACAGAGAGAATATTTTTAAAAAGCGGTAGAGACTGAGAACAGAAGTTCCTTCTTTCAGAGCAGAAAAATCACAGAGAGATATTCTTAGCAAGAGAAGAAAATTCACAGCAGCTCTCAATCTTCATATCTCACTTTTCTCTCAAGAAGATAGAATAAGAGCAACACAAACTGATCAAGAGTCTTCTTCATCTTTTCTTTCCAGGAATTTGCTGAGACAATAAAGTTCCATCTGTCTAAAGTTCCTGGATCTATTTTACACAAGCTGAAGACCTACACACTCCTGAACAAAGCTTCTCAATCCTGAACAACTCTGCATCTCAAGGGGATCTTTGACAAGATCTGGAATCCACACAAAGTCTTCTCATATTGTTTTTGAGAAAAGAAAAGACTAACATCACTTTCTTTCCCACTCCACTGTACAGGGTTTTAACTCCCTTTAAAAGTTAGCCTGGTTCACAAGTTTCCTTCCAAAAGACTTGAGTTTTGTTTTTGGGCACCTGATTATAAACTCAAAGGGTTGCAATATCACCATACAAATAGATATTGTGGTGGTAAGAAGCTGATAAAAACCTGTAGTGGATTCCTACCAGGGTGGTAGAAGAGTGGATATACCCAGTTAGGGAACCACTATAATATTCTTGTGTTGTTTGTGTGTTTGTTGTTTTCTTTTTGTCTTGTGTTGTGGTAGCTTAGTTTAGCTTTTCTTTGCTCCTGTTAACATCTCTTAGCTATTACTATATCACCTATTTTATCACTTAACTTTATATTTGTAAAAAGTTGCAAAGGATTTTTTTATTAAAATCTATTCACCCCCCCCCCCTCTAGAGTTAATCAGATCTTACTCTCCCATTTCATTCACAGTTTAAGTTAAGCAATTAGCCGTATCCCTCGTCTTAGTGGCTCATCTAGTCCACGAGAAAAGATAGTTATACGCTGCTGAAAAATACTTTATTTATAAGATTAGACGTCCTACATGAGTATAAACATCCCTAGAGGATAACTCATGGTATGCAAGACTCTAGATTTATAATAGTTACGAAAGTAGCTTTTACGATCGTTAATGTAGTGCTTTAGATTTCAAATAAGGAATGTATAAAATAGTAATAGTAATTTTTATAATTTAAAGAACCTAACATGCAACATAGCAACAAACCTTCCCAGAGAGCAAATAAAAATAACCACAAAGAGGCAAACTAGCAGCTAGGAAAGTATTTAATATTTCCAAATGAGACTACCAGTGGGCGTCAACAACCTGACACGAACCCACAGAAAGTATGCAAGTCTAAACTAAAAGTTGAAAACAAGAACTACCTCACAATGGTGAGGAAACTACTACAACAACTATAGTCCAAAAGCTACCACCCAACACAGCCTCTCCACCGGCTATAACCCTTAACATGAGGCATTCAAAAGAAGAACACCTCGGCAAGAAAATACAAGGTGCAATGAAAATAAGCAGGCAATATGTAAAAGGGCAGTAAAGGGTTCACCAAACCCCACTATAAAAAAAGCTGAAACCACAGCTGATTACACAAATAAAAACAAGTAATGTAAAAGCCTGCAATAAAGAAGTTAAAAGAGCATTGCACCAAGTGCGGAACGAAGCCATCCTTCGAAAAAATCTGCAAGGACTAGCATGAAGTAGAAAAAAACTAATTTAGGAAGCAAACTGGGCAAAAAATAGCTAGAAAACATGTAACAACTCCATCCGTTAAATAACATATAATAGAAGGTCCGGCAGGGGACCCACACTATATGCCACAAATAGGTGGCGAGGTCACAGGTTAATACCAAAATAGATACGCATCCTAACACAGAGCATACTAGCGGAAGATTTTAATGTTAAAACTGAACTCAAACCATGAATGTCCACTATATATAAACAACCATATTTATATATATATAAATGAAGGAATGTACAACACATACTCAAGAGTTTGGCCATAAGGCCTTACAGTTACGCTTTATAAGTGTGGATTATAAACATCGGCGCACAGGACAGCCACACATGAACATAAAAAAAGCCATTGCTCAGCCTTCGAGGGCAAGCAGCAGCAGTAGGGGATTCAACCCTTTATTTCCCGCTCGACTCTCCAGCACCTGCATAGGGAAAACCCACCATTTTGGTGGCAAACAAAGTAATGGTTAGCATTCAGCTGACCAATTTATAACAACCCTCACCCTTTCCTAGGGCAGTGTTATTCCATCCCTGCAGGCATAGCTTTTCACAAGCAGATATATCATATAATGTGCACTAACGCACAATCAAAATAACATAACCGTCGACCACGTGGCCCGACGATTCGTGCACTCTGGGCATATTCTTGGTGTACCGGCGAACAAGGGTCCCACATCCGTTCAAGGTCTGAAAACCAACGATATTGTGCATTTAGTCTTAATGGCGCACAGGCCTAAGACTCTCATTATGCGCTTTAACAAGACCAATAACTAGGTCTACCAGTTGGTTAGACATAGTGCAGGTACCGATCAGCCACCCCCTATTACTCAAGTCGCCATGCCATCATCGAATATCGAAGTAATCATGGCTAATTTACAGACGCGGGTCATTTTCACTTTTCCTGTTCGGCACAAAGCATTTTTAAGAGCACAAAGCTCACAATAGCCACACTGTCCAACAAGGACTGGCTTCACAATCCAAAATGGTGAGATAATGCCAGTGTTCCTCATAGTCGCTTGGCGGGTTCAGCAGAACTCACTTTCTGCATCAAAACTCAACCCAAACGTATCACGAGGGTATTTTCCTGGATTTTCATTCCAGTACATCCTATTACTACCCTTCACAGGTATAACACATTGACTCCACAAACTATATATTTATACGCGTAGTCTTCTCCGGTGCGTAAAATGCAACATCACCAATCCATACCAACCTGTCTAGATGGCCTTCACACAGCATGCATATTCCGTACTACACACTTCCGAATTTATATGCAAGTCTGGGGATTTCAAAAATCAACCCAAAGAAATCCCTCAACAACCATCTTTTGGTGGGGGAAATCCATAGACATTCCAAAATGAGGACTTTGCATGTCCAAGAAGGAAGATCGTTACCCTTGACGATCTCTTTGGAGCCATGGAATTCTAGCTGGATAGCAAGCACTACAACGCTCTCGCCTCCAAAAATCTGAACTCGGCTCACAATTCCGAACGATGAAGCTCCACCGATGGCCGGATCTCTTCTCTTCTTCCTCCTTGATCTCCCTTCTCTCTATCTCTTTTAGAAAGAGAATAGCCAAGAGTAAATGAGAGATAACTCTCAAGTCCTGGACTTAACTAAGCAAAGAGAAGCTTAGACTCTTAGATCCCATCTAAAGGAAATGAATAGCTACCAATCGCCCTGAAATAACATTTCCTAGGATGAACACGGCATGTGACACACCCGTATCATAGGCCGTGTACCTTAAACGTTACAAAAACCGACTGATCTAGAACAAGACACGGCCATGTGACTCGCCCGTGTCACAGGCCGTGTGCACTGACACGGCTTCGGACACGCCTGTGTCCATGCCGTGTTCACCAGGCCTCAATGCCCTGGACAATTCCATAGAAGGAAACGAACCTGTGATACGCCCGTGTGCCTAGACATAGCTTCGGACACGCCCGTTTCCATCCCGTGTTCAATAGGCCTCACAAACCTTGCCAAAACCCGGGGAGGTCATGGCCTCTGACACGCCCGTATCTCAGGTCATGTACCCTCTCGACAAACATCGAGTGCATTTCGTCGAGTACTCGAGACAATATAGAGAAGTACACGGCTTGGGACACGCCCGTATTGCAAGCCGTGTGCCTCACTCGATACACACTAGAGACCCAATCCACACTCGAGTAAATAGAGCAGGACACGGCTTGGGATACGCCCTTGTCCTAGGCTGTGTTGCCCTGCCTGAACTCAAATTTGGGATTTGGGGTGTTACAACCCTCCCCTCCTTACAATAAATTTTGTCCCAAAATTTGCACACAATAAGTAAAAATAACAATCAAGATGTTATAACTTCACAAAAGTTTGATACAACTTGACGCACACTATACAACATTTTACACAAAAAACTCGGGAAACTTAGCCCGCATGGTCTGCTCTCACTCACATGTTAGCTCCTCACAACCACAATTGTCCCATCGGACCTTGACCATTCCAATAATCTTGTTCCGCAACTTTTTATCGGCTTTATCCTCGATCCGAACGGGCCTAACCTTCGTTGTTAGCCCAAATTCCACAAGTACACGATCGTTTGTAATCACTTGAGATGGATCTTTCACGGCTTTTCGAAGCACTGATATATGGAACACATCATGCAATCAACTCAATTCTATCGAAGGAGCTAGCCGATAGGCAGCTTCCCCAACTGCTCACCCACTTCAAACGAACCAAGATATCTCGGACTTAACTTTTTCAAACGCCGAATCCTGGACACACCTTTGAAGGGTTTGATTTTCAAGTAGATCTAATCGCCCATTGCAAACTCAACATTTCGGTGCTTGGAGTTATAATATTTGGCTTGTCTATCTTAGGCTATCAATAGCCTCTCCCAAATAGAGCGTATCGTCGAATTAGATTCATCGACTTCTTTATAACCATATAGTTTAGATTCTCCTGTTTCCGCCGAAGCAAACGCTGTACGGCATTTCCGACCATAAAAAACTTCAAACGGTGCCATACTGATACTTGCTTGGTAGCTATTATTGTAACACCCATATCCGTCTGATAGCATATAATAGTAGGTCCGGCTGGGGCCCGACGCCATATACCACGGACAGACTGGTGAGTTACGAGATGAAACCATTCAACCAATACAAACGTCCTACACAAGGAATCTAGCGGAAGCAAATAATTAAGTTGCAAAGGCAAGAACCCAGCCACAAGCACGAATGTCCACTAACAAAACCCAGTAGGAATCAACTACATAATACACAAAAGTACTGGCCTTATGGCCTTACATGAGTTCACAATAATTAATCAGTGTCTTACAAACTTTGGCTCGCAGGCCGACCACACATGAATTAAATAAGTAAACAAACAAGGACTTTGAGGGTCGGCTCAGCAACTTGAGCTTTGGCCCGCTATTTGCCACTTGACTCCGTAACACCTCCAAGCACAATTCACTACAATGGTGCAAGAATAACGTTCAGCTAAAGCTGACCAAATTATAACGATTCCACCCCCAATTTCGGGGCGGCAAAGCTCCTTCCCTACACTTATTAGCAAAACAAGAAATATAGTAAATAAACACAACATCACAGGTGCACGTACACATGGCCATACACTCTGTGCTATCAGGGTACTTACTTGGTGAAGCCAGTCTGAACCCGGTCCGTTCCTTAGCTCCACCACCACCCCCAGGGCGGCAAACCTCATGAGCATTTAGTCCTTTCAGCGGAAGTCTAGACTCGTTCTCCAAATCATCGATAAGTGCCACGTAAATTTTGGTCTCTTTAACTGAAGCAGATGGAGCGGGTAGGGTTCCACAAGCCCGTTACTCACTCCATCGCGACCCTTTAACCTATGACGCGGGCCCAACTTCCCCCAGTCCCAACTTTCGATCAAACATAGTACATAGCCCCGCTGTGTTCCCGGTTGGCTCCCAGGCCACCAAAATGGCAGGAATGCATTTCCGCCCAGACTTTCTGGGTGCACCATGGGGTTAATCCCCAAGATTCCCTGATGCATTCTACCGCATAGCAAACCTGAAAACAACCAAAACGCACGGAGTCTTCTCCGGCTAAATATGCATAGTAAATCATCACCGATCCAGACCATCTTGTCCGAGTAGACTTCACACACCATGACTATGTCCGTTACACAATATCATAATCTACAATGCAAACAAGGGTGACTTTACATATCTACTCCATGGAACACCGCAACTCACCGCACACTCGCGGGAGAGGGTTTTCCCTATGCAAAATAAGAAGAGCTTCACATGCTCAAGATGAGAATCGTTACCCTAGCATTCCTCTTCGGCACCATGGAAAACTATGCGGATGAAAAGCACCGCGATGATCTTCCCTCCACAGATCTGGGCTCGGTTTGCGATTTGGCGCTCCGAATCTCCTCCGGTGATTGGATCTCCCTCTTCCTTCTTCCTCCTTGCTCTCTATTCTCTCTAGGATTTAGAAAGAGAATTGCCAAAGGAATATGAGAGTTTATAAACCCCCAATCCCGGCCTTAACCCTAGCATGGAGAGGACTGAGATGTTAGATCCCAAAATAACGAAACAAACGGCCACGATTCAGCCCGAAAATAAACTTCCTGGGCCGAACACGGCTTGCGATACGCCCGTATCCAAGGTCGTGTAACTCATTCGCCGCCAAAACCGTCGTGTCCCGAAAAAAACACGGGCACTTTACACGCCCATGTCAGGCTTGACACGCTCGTGTCATTAAGTACATACCCGTATAGCTGGGCGTGTCCTCTATTGACTCAGGACGAAAACGTCCAGAGCACGATACGGCCATGTGACATGCCCGTATCACATGTCATTTGCTAGACACGCCCTGGGACACGCCCGTGTCCCAGGCTGTGTAGCTTCCTCAACACAAATCCGCAAATCACCCAAGCATGACACGGCCATTGACACGCCCGTGTCGCAAGCTGCGTGCCCTCACTCGACACTCGTTGAGTGAAAAGCGTTGAGTACTGAGGCGTCGAGTGGCTGACATGCCCTGGGACACGCCCGTGTCCCAAGCCGTGTTCACTACCCCGACGACCGTTGACTGCAATTTCGTCGACCACACGACCTGGCATCGAACACGCCCCTGGGACACGCCCGTTTCCCATGCTGTGTGACCTGTATCAAGGTCCAAACATGCCTCATACGTTTCTCGTTCCTCTTTTGAGTTTCGGGGCATTACAACTCTCTCCCTCTTAAAAGAATTTCGTCCACGAAATTACCAAAGGAAAAGAAAATAGAAAACAAAAAGCGGTACCTGAGTGAAATTACTCTGGGTACTCCCCAAGCATGGTCTGCTCCCATTCCCAAGAGAGCTCCTCCCGATCACAATTGTCCCTTCGGACCTTGACCATCCTGATCTCCTTGTTACGAAGTTGCTTGACTTCAGAGTCCTCAATAAGAATGGGCTTGACCCTCGTCGTCAACCCTTCGTCCACCGGTACTTGATCAACCGCGATCACCTGCGAAGGCTCTTGCACTGCCTTCCACAACACTGATATGTGGAATATGTCGTGTAGACCACTCAACTCATCTGATAGCCTTAGACAATAGGCCGCTTCATCGATCCGCTCCAGAATCTCAAATGGTCCAAAGTATCTCGGGCTCAGCTTCTTCAAGCGTCGTACCCGTGAAACACCCTTGAACGGCTTTATCTTAAAATACACCGAATCGCCAACCGCGAACTCAATATTCCGATGCTTGGCATTGTAGTATTTAGCTTGTCTATCCTAAGTGATCAACAAACGCTCCCGAATGGTTCACACCAATGAAGTGGCACATTCCACCTCTAGCTTTTTGTACAACCTCGCCTCACCCGTTTCACACCATGACAATGACGTGCAACATATTCTACCCTATAGGGCCTCGAAGGGCGCCATTTGTATGCTCGCTTCGTAGCTGTTATTGTACGCAAACTCCACCAAATACAGATGATCTTCCCACTGCTTTTCGAAGTCCAGGAAACATATGCGAAGCATGTCCTCCATCGTCCTATTGACCCTCTCGGTCTGCCCATCCGTTTGCTGATGAAAGGCTATGCTGAACTTCAACTTAGTTTCTAACATTAGCTGCACCAACCTTCAGTCATTGGATGTAAAACGTCCATCTCTATCATTCACGATGCTGCGGGGTACACCGTGCAGTCTAACAATATTATCCACGTAAAGCTTCGCTAGTTTCTCCACCGAATCATCCTTCCTATGCAAAATGAAGTGCAACACTTTTGTCAACCGATCTACGATCATCCAGATGGCGTCGTTTCCGTTCTACTACCTTGGTAAACCATGCACAAAGTCCATCGAAATGTCGTCGAACTTCCACTCCGGAATAGGCAAAGTTTTCAAGAAACCCCTAGCTTTTGGAACTCTGCCTTCACTAAGGCACAAGTCTGACATTTAGCCACATATAGTGCCATATCCTTCTTTAGTCCTGGCGACCAGAACAACTTCTTTAGATCTCAGTACATCTTTGTGCTCCCTGGGTGAATTGATTACTTGGTATGATGAGCCTTTTACATCAACTCCGCTTGTAGATTTCCAACGTTTGGGACGCACAAACTTATGTCCTTCCTTAGCAGCCCATCTTCAATTGAAAACTGGGAATTTGACCCATCCAAAGCTGCGTCCATGATCTCCATCATGCTGCTATCAAAACCCATAGCCTGCCGAATCCGATCAGCCAGGTCATACTGAACTTCCGTCCAGTTCAATAATGCTTCATCGCTAGTCTGCTTGTCAACACAACAGATATCTAACGCCTTCAATTCCCAAATTAACCTCTCACCATGAACCGACAACGAATTTCCTTGCGTGGGAGCTCGTCTACTCAATGCATTCACAAATTCATTGCCTTTTCCGGGCACATAATGAATTTTGAGTGTATGGTCCCCCAAGAACTCCATCCATCTCTGCTGCCTCATGTTTAGATCCTTCTGATCCAACAGGTACTTCAGGCTCTTGTGGTCGGTATAGACATCGACCTTTACGCCATCCAAATAATGCTCCCATAGCTATAACGCAAAATTCACGGCCGCCAACTCCAAGTCATGAACAGGATAATTCCTTTCGTGCACTTTCAGCTGACGTGAGTCATACGCTATCATTCTCCCATATTACGGTAGGACACACCCTGAACCACTGCCCAAATCATCTCCATAGATCTTGAAACCTTCGGTCCCAACCGGTGAACATAGAATAAGAGCCATGGTCAACCGTCTCTCCAGCTCCTCGAAAGCTTGTGTGCACGCAGGCGCCCAAACAACTTTTGTTCTTTCCTCGTCAAAGTCGTGAGGGGTAACTCTATCTACGAGAAGTTCTCTACGAAGCGCCTGTAGTAGCCAGCCAGCCCAAGAAACCTATGGTCTTCCGCTCCCGAACACAACACAGGCCACTCGCGTATCATAACTATCTTCGCTGAATCCACTGTAACACCCACTCTGCTAACTATATGACCGAGGAACGCTACCTAGGATAACCCAAAACTCGCGTTTGGAGAACTTGGCGTAGAGATGGTTCCTCCTTAGCATTTCCAACACCAAAAGCAGATGCTTGAAGTGATCCTCTTTGCTCGGTGAGTACACCAATATGTCATCGATGAATACAACCATAAAATGGTCTAGGTACTCCCTGAACGTTCTATTCATCAAATCCATGAACACTGATGGTGCATTAGTCAGCCCGAACGACATGACCGTAAACTCGAAATGCCCATACCATGCGCTGAACGTTGTCATTGGGACATCGCTTTCCCTTATCCTCAGCTGATTGTAACTGAACATAAGATCCCATTTTAAGTATACCGATGAACCGACCAACTGATCAAAAGATCATCAATCATTGGGATCGGGTACTTGCACTTTTCCGTTAACTTGTTCAGTTCTCCATAGTCGATTCAGAGCCGCAAACTCCTGTCCTTCTTCTTAACGACAAGGACTGGTGCACTCCAAGGAGACAAACTTGGATGCACATAACCCTGCTCCAACAACTGGTCGAGTTGAACCTTTAGCTCCTCCATTTCCTTAGGCACCAACCTATAAGGAGAGCGTGACACAGGTTTGGCACCTAACACTAACTCAATCATGAAATCAATCTCTCGCTACGGTTGGGCTCCAGGGAGACTGTTTGGGAAACACATCAGGATATTCGGATACACTCAAGATACTATCCAATGTAGGATTAGGCTTCGAAGCCTCTATTGTGGCAGTAATTACACTTGCAAGTCGAACTCCTGACTCCAAAACCGTAACTTGCGACACAGACTCTCTCTCTCTCTGCACGCATCGAATGACCACTGGGTAATAACACATCCAAATTGTCCTTTACCTTCGAAGGAGATACTCTGATGTGCGATACAAATCCTTCGGACAAAAGTAGTGCGAAGTTCCCGTATCGAAACTATGCCCTCGCCGGATTACAAAAAATTAAAAACAAAGTCTAGAACTTCCAGTCCTAAGCTAACACGCATATGGTAATAGGTATAAGAAGCTAAATTGCTATCAATTAAACCATACCTGGCATCCTGACGGCCGGCCACAAGACCTCCTGCTGGCCAAGGATGTCCACTCTCGGTTGGGCCGAAGTATACAGTGATGCGGTGGGCTCCACCACCTTGTCCTTCTCCTCAGATATTGCCCCGGTCTTCTTGTCAGAAATTTGGCATCCACTCCGACAATCCCGGGCATAGTGTCCCGGCTTTCTACAGTTATAGCATGCACCCGGGGTTTGTCCTGTAGTCTCTTCGGATGCGGTAGAGGAAGGGACTAGACCCGATTTCCTAGCCTTCTTGTACCACCTACGGCACAAAGATTTTGAGGAGCTCGGAATTTTGGAATCCGTCTCCTTTGTACTAGAGTTTTCAACTGCCCCTGCCATAACTTTCATTGTCTTCTGAGCACCCTCCCGACAATCTCGGACAAAATGCCCTTTCTTGCCACAAGAATGGCAATTGTAAGTAGCCTGGCTAGTAGATGATCTAGCCACTTTTCTCAACGTTCTGCGGTAGGCAGTCTTTATAGGATCTGCAGGGTTTGGTACCCTATTCACTGGTATTTGATGAGTTTTCCCCAACCTTACTTCCAAAGTTCTGTCCAACTCAACCAAGGCTCGGAATCCCAATAGCTTTGATCCTAACAGTAGGATACACAACTCGCTACGCAGACCATTATAAAATCTATCGACTATAGACTGCTCGCTTTCCCACTCAAAGCCTGGGTAATGCCTTATCATAAGGAACATTTGCAATTATTCTTCAACTGAGTGTGCTCCCTGCAACACAATCAGGTTCATTTGCTGCCCTAATGGGCCTCGAAATGTCATTTGCTCCATCACACCGCCCGGTGTTAGGGCCATCTCAGGGACAGAGGGTTGCATAGTTCTTCCATATTGTGTGTTGGTCAGAGCAAACACCGCTTCAACTACCCTTTTTATGATTCAAAAGAAGTAAGGGTCTCAGGAACGTCGCATGGTGCAGTACTTCTCTCAGAGAACGTGCGTTCAGACTGCCACGCTCCACTCCCGGACACCTAAAGTCGTAAAAAACACCAATAAGTGACCGAAAAAATTGCAAAAAGCAATTATAGGAACACGCAGGTTCCTCAAACATGTGTATTTTCATTCCTAAGTGGACATTCATGGATTCTTTTCATGTTATAATGATGACGCACATGCATGTGCTCACCACCCCTTAAAGTGAATTAGCCCAGGAATACATTTAAGCCTGACCGAAATCGATAGTCTGATACCAAATTGTAACACCCCTATCCGTATGATAGCATATAACAGTAGGTCGGGTCGGGGCCCGATGCCATATACCACGGATAGACCAGTGAGTTACGAGATGAAACCTTTCAACCAATACAAACGTCCTACACAGAGCATCTAGCAGAAGCAAATTATTAAGTTGTAAAGGCAAGAACCCAACCACAAGCACGAATGTCCACTAACAAAACCCAGTAGGAATGAACTACATAATACACAAAAGTACTGGCCTTATGGCCTTACATGAGTTCACAATAATTAATCAGTGTCTTACAAACTTCGGCTCGTAGGCCGGCCACATATTAATTAAATAAGTAAACAAACAAGGCCTTTGAGGGAAGGCTCGCAACTTGGGCTTTGACCCGCTATTGTCCGCTCGGCTCCGCAGCACCTGCAAGCACAATTCTCCGCAATGGTGGTAAACAAGAATAACGGTCAGCTAAAGCTGACCAAATTATAACGATTTTGCCCCCAATCTTGGGGCCACAAAGCTCCTTCCCTATACTTGTTAGCAAAACAAGCAATATAATGAATAAACACAAAATCACAGGTGCACGCACACATGGCCATACATCCCGTGCTCTTAGGGCACTTACTCGGTGAAGCCAGTCCGAACCTGGTCTGTTCCTTGGCTCCACCACCGCCCAAGGGAGGCAAACCTCATGAACATTTAGTCCTTTCAGCCGCAGCCTAGACTCGTTCTCCAAATCATCGGTAAGTGCCACGTAACTTTTGGTTTCTTTAACCGAAACAGATGGAGCGGGTAGGGTTCCACCAGCCCGTTGCTCACCCCGTCGCAGCCCTTTATCCAATGACGCGGGCCTAGCTTCCCCCAGTCCAACCTTTCGATCAAACACGGTACATAGCCCCGCTGTGTACCCTGTTGGCTCCTAGGCCACCAAAATGGCAGGAATGCGTTTTCGCCCAGATTTTCCGGGTGCACCTTGCGGTTAATTCCCAAGATTCCGTAATGCATTCTGCCGTATAGCAAACCCAAAAACCACCAAAACGCATGGATTCTTGTTCGGCTAAATATGTATAGTAAAATATCACCGATCCAGACCAACTTGTCCGGGTAGGCTTCGCACAACATGCCTATGTCCGTTACATGAAATCAGACTCTACAATGCAAATAAGGGGGACTTTACATATCTACCCCAAGGAACACCGCAACTCACCGCACACTCGCGGGAGAGGGTTTTCCCTATGCAAAAGAACAAGAGCTTCACATGCTCAAGATGAGAATCGTTACACTAACATTCCTCTTCGGCGCCACAAAAAACTACGCGGATGAAAAGAACCGCGATGATCTTGCCTCAACAGATCTGCCCTCGGTTTGCGATTTGGCGCTCCGAATCTCCTCCGGTGACCGGTTCTTCCTGTTCCTTCTTCCTCCTTGCTCTCCCTTCTCTCTAGGAATTAGAAAGAGAATGGCCAAAGGAATATGAGAGTTTAAACCCCCAATCATGTCCTTAACCATAGCATGGAGAGGCCTAAGCCGTTAGATCCCAAAATAAGAAAACAAACGGCCACGATTAAGCCCAAAAATAAACTTCCTGGGCCGAACACGGCTTGCGACACGCCCGTGTCCAAGGCCGTGTAACGCATTCGCCGCTGAAATTGTCGCGTCCCGAAAATAACACGGGCACTCGACACACCCGTGTCAGGCTTGACATGCCCGGGTCATTCAGTACACATCCGTATAGTTGGGCGTGTTCCTCCATCGACTCAGGACGAAAATGTCCAAAGCACGACACTGCCATGTGACACGCCCGTGTTACAAGCCGTGTACTAGACACGCCCTAGGACATGCCCGAGTCCCAGGCCGTGTAGCTTCCTCAGCACAAACTCGTAAATAACCCGAGCAGGGTACGGCCATTGACACGCCCGTTTCGCAGGCCGTGTGCCCTCACTCGACGCTCGTTGAGTCAAAAGCATTGAGTGTTGAAGCATCGAGTGGCTGACACGCCCTGGGACATGCCCGTGTCCAAGGTCGTGTTCACTTCCCCGACGACCGTTGACTGCAATTTCATCAACCACGCGACTTGGCATCGAACACACCCTTGACAAGGGCCTGGGACATGCCCGTGTCCCAGGCCGTGTGACCTATACCAAGGTCCAAACATGCCTCAAATGTTGGTTGTTCCTCTTTTGTGTTTCGGGGCATTATAATTATTATAGACAAACTCTGCCATATAGAGGTGATCTTCCAACCTATTTCCAAAATCCAAGGCGCACATTCGGAGCATGTTCTTTATCGTTCTGTTGGTCCTCTCTGTTTGGCCATCCTTTTGGGGATGAAAGGCCATACTGTATGATAACTTTGTGCCTAACAACTGATGGATTAGCCTCCAATCAATTGAAGTGAATCGCCCATCACAGTTACTTTCGATTCTACGGGGAACACCGTGCAATCGTACAATCTTCTCAACATAGTGCTTCGCCAAAATTTCCACTAAATCGTCCCCCTGGTTCAGTAGGAAGTGTTCCACTTTTGTCAATCAGTCTACGATCACCCAAACCGAATCATTCTCGCGTTGAGATCTCGACAACCCGTGCACGAAATCCATTGAAATATCATCAAACTTCCCCTCCGGAATAGGTAACGACTTCAGGAAACCTCCAGGATTCTAACATTTTGCTTTCACCAAGGCACATGTTTGATATTGAGCCACATAATATGCTATGTCTTTCTTTAATCCGGGCCACCAGAACAACTTTTTCATGTCCTTGTACATCTTTGTGCTCCCTGGGTGAATTGAGTACTTTGTAAAGTGAGCATCATACATCAATTCTTCCCTCAACTTACCCATACTTGGGACGCACAAATGACCCTCTTTCCATAAAAGACCGTCATCCCAGGGGAATTGGTTATTTGACCTATCCACTGTATAGCGGTCGAGACGTTCATCAAGTTGCATTGCTCGCCGAACCTTTTCCGCAGGGTCATACTATACCTCCGTCCAGTTCAAGCATGCATAGGCTGTAGAATTCTTGTCAACACAAAAAATCTCTAATGCTTCCAACTCCTGGATCAGACGTTCATCATGAATCCGCAACCAATTTGCCCTTACCGGAGTCCTACGACTCAGAGCATCTGCGACCACAATTCCCTTCCCGGGAGTATAATGAATATCAAAGGTGTAGTCCCCGAGGAACTCCGTCCACGTCCGTTGTCGCATATTAAAATCTTTCAGATCCAATAGGTATTTTAGGCTCTTATGATCTGTAAAGATATCCACTTTTATACCATATAGATAGTGCCACCACAATTTAAGTGGAAAGATCACCGCCACAAACTCCAAGTCATGGGTGGGATAATTCCGCTCATTCACTTTCAACTAGCGTGACCCATAAGAATTCACCTTGCCAAATAGCAGAAGAACACAGCCTAAGCCGCTCCCTGATGCATCACTATAAATCTCATAGCCGTTTGTACCACATGACGATGTCAAAACAGGCGCCGTGGTCAAACGACTCTTTAGATCTTCAAAAGCTCGGGCGCACTCCGGCATCCAAATGAACTTCTGATCCTTCATCGTTAATGTGATAAGAGGCATAGCGATCCGTGAGAAGTTTTCCCCAAAATGTCTATAGTAGCCTGCCAGTATACGGAAACTCCTGACTTCGTCCACCGAAGACAATATTGGCCACTCTCATATAACACTTATCTTTGACAGATCCACTGCTATACCCTCTCCACTTACCGCATTTCCAAGAAAATCCATTGACGATAGCCAAAACTCACACTTTGAGAACTTGGCATAAAGTTTATTTCTCCGCAGGGTATGCAACACAAACCATAAATGGTTCGCATGATCAGCTTCAGATTGAGAGTACACCAAGATATCATCAATGAATACGAACACAAACAGATCCAAGTACTCTCGAAATGTTCGGTGCATTAGATCCGTGAACATCAATGGCGCATTACATAGCCCAAACGACATTACAGTGAACTCATAATGACCATAGCGTGTTCCAAACGCTGTCTTGGGAATGTCGCCTTCCCGAATCCTTAATTGGTAATATCTAGATTTCAAATCCAATTTAGAATAGACGGTTGATCTCATTAGCTGATCGAACAAGTCATCTATCCGTGGAATCGGATACTTGTTTCTCTCCGTCAGCTTATTCAATTCACGATAATCAATACACAACCATAAATTGCTGTCCTTCTATTTCACAAATAGAACAGGTGCGCTCCAAGGTGACATACTTGGGCGTATATAACCCTATTCCAGCAACTCTTGCAATTGAACCTACAGTTCTTCCATTTCCTTTGGCACTACGCAATATGGAGAGCGGGCCACAGGTTTCGCACTTGGCACCAACTCAATAGAGAAGTCGATCTCCTGCTTAGGTGGTAACTAAGGAAGATCTTTAGGAAACACATCAGCAAACTACGACACAATCGGAACATCATTCATACTGGCCCTTTACTCAACAGCCTGAATAAGCGTGAAAAATAACTCTGCGCCCTTCCAAACAGCATTGATGACTTGGAGAGCAGACATCAAGGTCCCGCCTACTCCTCGCGTACCAGCGAACTTCGTCTCAATCTCGATATTCTGGCCTAGTGTGATCTCCTTTGAATTGCAATCAATAAAGGCACGCTGCTCCGAGAGCCAGTCCATACCAAAGATCAAATCAAATTCTGATATTGGTAGTACAAATGCTCTCAAAAAGAAATACCGATTTCCTATTTGAACTACCACATTGCAAGCCCTATCCGCAAGCATCACGCATCCATTCGGTAATACCACCTTAACACTATCTATTGTCACATAACTAGGTACTCCAATTCGAGCTACGAAGTCCTTAGATAGAAACGAGTGTGAAGAACCCGTATCAAATAGTGCTCTCGCCGGGTTAATCCGATCCAGGACAAAGCCTAAGATAAACACATCATACAGAAGCTACACACAACATATGCAATATAAAAAGCAATCAATATCTTAACTCGTACATGTGACGACGCCACTTTTCTTTATGGCCTCTTGTTGGCCAAGATTATATACTCGAGGCTGCGCCTGGGATACTGAGGACTCCACCACTGCTTTTCCCTTCTCAGCATAAGACGTTCCCATCTTCTTTTCCCCCTTTGGCGGACCAACCCAACAATCAAGGGCTATATTTCCCACTTTGCCACATGTAAAGCAGGTACGAGACTCTTGCTTTGACATTGCTCCCGACGCAACTTAAGATGGGGCCTGTGCAGAAGATTTGGACCTCTTACTCCACTTCTTTTGGTAGTTTGATTTTCCAGGACGGGGCACTTTGAACTCAGACTTCGTCATAGACAAGTCCCTCTTTCATTACACCCATTTCATATCATTCTCCAGTGAACAAGCAGTATCAACAAACGCCTTAAATCCTTGGTTCACCAAACTCGAGAGCAGGAATCTCAACTCGTCTCATAACCCTTCATAGAACTTATTGGTTTTTCGTTGTTCATCAGCGAAGATAGACCCCGCATAACGGCCCAACCTTGTAAACTCGTACAAGTAAGTATCAACACTACTTTCACCGTGCGTTAGACATTGGAACTTATTTTCCATGGCGATGCGTTTTGCCGCTGGTAGGCGCTTTGCCAAAAAATAATCGCGAAAACTCATCAATCGAGACTTGTGTTAATTGCCTGCCCTGTAGGTGATGCAACTCTATCTCGTCCCACCATAACCGAGCCTCTCCTTCCTGTAATAAGGTGGCCAAGGTTACCTTCTAATCTTCCTCCGTCTTTATCGCCGTCAATATACGCTTGACACGCGACAACTAATCCTCCGCCTGCGCTGGGGTTCCCACACCCGTAAATGTCGGAGGATTGAAGCTCACAAAATTCTTCAACTGCCACTCATCTGCTCGAGGATAAACAGCCTCAACAGGTTCTGGTCTTACAACAACCCGTTTTGGCACTGCCGCTAGCTACCCTTGCCCAATAGGTTGTACATGAATCATGGCAAAAGCGCCTCAGCAACAAAGCGAACTATTTCTGCAGAAGTAGGAGGTGTGGGCACCTCAGATGGTGGCACAATCTCATCAGAATGCTGGGGCTCACACAGCCCAGCACCACTATGAGTCACCTATAGGTGAACAAGACACACTTTAGCGACCTTGCATAAGCAATTACAACAATATAGGAACACGTAGGTTCCTCAAATAGGAGTATTTACATTCCTTAGTGGAAATTTAAGAGTTCATTGATGTTAAAGCGGGTCGCATTAACACGTGCTCTCCACCCCACAAAAGAATTCGACCACAAATTCGAAAGAGGAATACCAAGATACGCTGATACCAAAATGTAATGACTCCATCCGTTAAATAATATATAATAGAAGGTCCGGCTGGGCCCCCACACGGTATGCCACAAACAGGCGGCGAGGTCACAAGTTAATACCAAAACAGATATGCATCCTAACACAGAGCATACTAGCAGAAGATTTTAATGTTAAAATTGAACTCAAACCATGAATGTCCACTATATATAAACATCAAAATTTATATATATACAAACGAAGGAATGTAAAACACATACTCGAGAGTTTGTCCTTAGGGCCTTACAGTTATGCTTTACAAGTGTGGATTACAAACATCAGCACGCAGGCCGGACAAACTTGAACATAACAAAAGCCTTTGCAAAGCCTTCGAGGGCCAACAACAGCAGTAGTAACCCTTTATTTCCCACTCGGCACTCCAGCACCTGCACAGGGACAGCCAACCATTTTGGTGGCAAACAAAGCAACGGTCAGCATTATGCTGACCAATTTATAACGGCTCTACCCCATTCCCGGGGCAGTGGTATTCCTTCCCTAAAGGCATAGATTTTCACAGGAAGATATATCATACAATATGCACTAACGCACAATCAACATATCACAACCATCAGCCACGTGGTCTAACGATCTGTGCACTTAGGGCACATTCTTGGTGTACAGGCAAACCACGGTCCTACCACCATTCAAGGTCCGAAAACCAAAGGTACTGAGCATTTAGTCTTAATGGCGGGCATGCCTAAGACTCTCATTATGCGCTTCAACGAGACCAATAACTAGGTTTGCCAGTCGGTCAGACATAACGCAGGTACAAATCAGCCACCGCCGTTGCTCAAGTCGACATGCCATCATTGAATACCAAAGTACTCATGGACAATTTACAAGCATGGGTCAGTTTCGCCTTTCCTATTCGACACTAAGCCTTTGTAAGAGCACACATCTCAAAATAGCCACACTGTCCTCCAAGGACTGGCTTCACAATCCAAAAACGGTAGATAATGCCAGCGTTCCTCGCAGTCGCTTGGCGGGTTAAGCAGAACTCACTTTCTGTATCCAAACTCAACCCAAACATATCACGAGGGTATTTTCCTGGAATTTCATTCCAGTTCTTCCTGTTACCATCCTTTACAGGTATAACCCATTGACTCCACAAACTACACGTTTATACGCAGAGTCTTCTCCGGTGTGACAAATGCAACATCACCAATTCAGACCAACTTGTCCTGATGGGCTTCATACAGTATACCTATTCTGTTCTACACACTTCCGGATCTATATGCAAGACTGGGGATTTCAAGAATCAACCTAAGAAAATCCCTCAACAACCACCTTTTAGTTGGGGAAATCTATAGACATGCCAAAATAAGGACTTCACATGTCCAAGAAGGAAGATCATTACCCCTAACGATCTTTTTGGAGCCATGGAATTCTAGCAGGATAGCAAGCACCGCAACGCTCTCACCTCCACAAATCAAGACTCGGCTCGCAATTCCGAATGATGAAGCCCCACCGGCAGCTGAATCTCTTCTCTTCTTCCTTCTTGCTCTCCCTTCTCTCTATCTCTTTTAGAAAGAGAATAGCCAAGAGTAAATGAGAGATAACTCTCAAGTGCTGGACTTAACTGAGTAGGGAGAAGCTTGCACCCTTAGATCCTATCTGAAGGAAATGAACGGCCACAAATCGCCCTGTAAAAACTTTTCCTAGGCCGAATACGGCATGTGACACGACCGTATCACAGGCCGTATACCATAAGTGGTACACAAACCGACTGATCCAGAATAGGACACGGTCATGTGACACGCTCGTGTCATAGGTCGTGTGTACTATCACGGCTTTGGACATGCCTGTCCAGACCGTGTTCACCAGGCCTAAATGCTTTGGACAATTCAAGAGAAGGATACGACCCTGTTACACACCCGAGTCATAGGCCATGTGCCTAGACATGGCTTCGGACACGCCTGTGTTTAGCCCGTGTTTAATAGGCCGCACAAACCTAGCCAAAACCCGAGGAGGACATGACCTCTAACACGCCCGTATATCAGGCCGTGTATCCTCTCGAAAAATGTTGAGTGCATTTCGTCGAGTACTCGAGACGACACAGAGAAGTACACTGCTTGGACACACCCGTATCCCAGGACATGTGCTTCACTTGAGACACACTCGAGACCCAATCCACACTCGAGTAAATAGAGCAGGACACGGCTTGGAACACGCCCGTGTCCCAGGCCGTGTTTCCTTGCCTGAACTTAAATTTCGGATTTGTGGTGTTACAAAATATGAATAATTAACACTTGGTAAAAATAACTGGGCCGGATTCAGTGACCAATACATCCAAACCCGAACTACCAGACCTCAAACATCTCACAATGGCCCTGTGGTGGTGGCCACCTAGCCCAACACAACCCAACAGTCCATAAAACAGAGACCAAACCACCAAGTGTAATGAATCACAAACAGGCATCCAGTTGGTGGTCCTTTATCCACTACCAACCTTCATATCCGAAGAAACAATCATACCCAAACAATCCAACCCCAAAACCCAAAGAAATATTTAAACTTGCCCTAAAATCACCCTAAGGACCATACATGACAAATCCTACACGAGTCGGCACAATATCATATGTCCTAGCTAAATTCGGCGAGTATACCCGATGAACCATAAGGATACTCGATGAATTGCATAATAATACTCGACGAATGCTACACGATACTCGGTGAATCGGCTTGATTCGGCGCGATACTCGACAAAAAACACATAGACTAAGGATGTATACTTTGCTAATCGACTTTATTTTGCGCGAATACTCGACAAAAAACACTTAGACTAAGGATCTATACTCGGCAAATCGTTACCCGACAAAAATTCCTTAAGGAAATTTGGTGATACTCGTCGAATCTTCCTAAGTCGATACTCGACGAATCACTAGCAATACTCGCCAAATTACACTTAGACTAAATACTTCCAAACCCGACAAATTTCACACATCAATACATGTCAAATTCTACCCAGCTAAACTATTAAACTCGACGTATTTTCCCTATTATAATCTACTAAACTCGCCGAATTCTCCTACCGATACACAGGGAATTCAGCAATGATGCTCGTCGATGTTAATTACACAAAACCCGATGATTTCCTTATATTAAAACACGCTGAAAATTTCGTTAACTGTTGAACCTAGTTTCCAGAGTTTTGGCTGAAATCAGGCCCTAACCTAGGTTTTGTTTTCATGGTTTTACCTACACAACTCCTACTCTCTAAAGGATGAGGAAAGAAGGGAAGGAAGACAACAAGAAAACAGACATGCAAGAGGGAAAATCCCCTTGCCTTGAAACTCTGGAAAAACACCTCCCGCTCGCTCCGCGATAAGGATCGACTGCCAAATGATATTAGAAAATTTTAGTGAAACTTTTGGAGGAATAAGGAGGTCAAAATCACTAACCCTAAAACCTAAAAGTCAAGGAAACCAAAAAATCTTACCAAGATCGGGTAGATCTTGGCGAGAGCTTTCCAAATCTCTAATCTATCGCTGAAACCGACCACCAAAATGCTCGGAACCACCGACCAAAAGCATGCGGGAAGCTGCTCCTCTTTCGCTTTGCGAAAACAGTCACTGCTCGGTTCGGGAAGAAGATGAATAGTGTTATGATTGACGCGAGCTAATATCAGATTCTATATAAATACATACATATATAATTATAATAATATAATAAAATTTAATAATGAATAACCTCAACACGACCCTAAATCCAAAACAACTCGGAATCTTATGAAAATCACACCATAGCTAAATACCGATGCTATGAATCTAACTACGAGGTTAAAATCCAAATTCGACAAACCAAACTCTTGTAAAACACCACCCGAAGACAAAACATCACCACATCCCTATAAAAATCTCCACCGAGACACCAAAACAAACCCGGCTCGCGAGGGATGGTGCACAACCAAACCAAAACCAACCACACAAGAAAACCACTGATCAAACCCATGCCCCAACAAATGACACCCATTAACTATGCATCAACATAACATCCTGACGTCAAAAATACATCACTACGGGAATTAAAATAAATTCCGAAAAAATCAGGGGTGTTACACCCCATGTCACGCCCGTGACATGGGGGCATGTAACTTTAAATGACGTGGAATCACTCTAGAATAACTAGGAGTAGACACTGCTCGTGACATAGGTCACACCCCCATATCACGCCTTGTACTAGGGGGCTTGTACTTGTGATTTTTCCAATTTTTCTCAAATTCTTATCCTAATTAATTCGGTCAGCTTCAAATTGTTAATTGCATCCCTGATTAACCTGAAATTAGAAAAGAAAGTAATTAATATAAGTATTAATATAAACTAAATAAAAATTGATTATTTATTAATTAAAAACTATATAAAAATAACTACAAATAATGATTTATTTAATACCCCCATACTTAAGCTTTTGTTACTTTAGAGCAAAACTATGAGAAATATTTATTAGAAATTAATGTAATTTTTAATTTACCTAAAATTTTATTAAATTAAAGGAAGGTTTAAAATAAAATTTAGGAATTTAAAGATTTTGTCCTAAAATATTAAATTAAAATGAGAAGAGCAAAATATTTAGAAAAAAATTCTTATATAAATTAATTAGCATTCAGAATTGAGTAATTTAGCAAACAAAATTAGATAAACCGCATCAAATTTTTGGTGCCGTTGCCGGGGAGTGATTATTGTTGATATTTTGAAAGAATGAATTTTATTAATTTTATCATTCTTTTCTCCTCCCCATTTCTCTTTTTAATTTTCTATTTAAATTCGATTCTATTAAGTGAAGGTTGTTTTAATTTTCTTTCAAAGAAAATGCTTTCTCATGTGGCCGCTAAGGTTGCCGAGCTTTAAAACAAAGTTAATCTTTTGGAAGCCGCAAAAAAGTGCTATATTTTTGGTAATATTTGTGGTGCTCCTCATCGAAGTGAGAATTGTTACCTTTATTATTATTATCAAAAATTTTCTTATGAAAATAATTTTAATAATAATTTTTAAAATAAGTATTTCCACTTTAATGGAAATTCTTTTCGAAAATTTCATGAAAATAATTTTTCAAATTTTACTAATTTATCCAATTTTCATGAAAATAATTTTTCAAGATTTAATGAAAATAATTTTTCGGGTTTTAATGAATTGTCTTCGTCTATCAACGTTGATAGTTTTTGGTGGCAAGGACACTTGGATAATTCCCGTTGCGAAGAAGAAAATTCATTCGATCCGAATTATAATTCTATCAATATCGCGCTGCAAGTCTCTTTCTCTAATTTTGGGATGCCTTCTCCACCTCCATGAGATCTTTATTCCCCAAAATTTGGAAGAAAGTATTTTTAAATCTTCCAGTACTTCACCTTTGGAGGTACATGAATCTTCATGTACTCCCTTAGTTTTGTATGCCGAACATGAAGAAAAACTTTTTTTTCAAAAATTAATTAATTATTTGGACACACCGAGTGAATTAAAAGAAGAATATGTTTCTTCTCCTACTTCTCCTTATTCTTCTTCTCTTCTTGTATTTTCAAGCACAACATATAAATATTTAGGAATTCAAATTCATGAAAATAATGTGTTCAATGATTTTATTTTAAATAAATTTTTGGATAGCAAATTTATTTTAGAAAAAAAATAACCGAAACTTGATTTTATAGTTTCGCAAGAACCTCTTCCTTGCAAAACTTTTACTGACACGTTTATTTTTTATTTTTATTATTCTAATTATTTTCATGAACAAGATGAGCCATTGAAATCAAACTTCATCCACGATCCATTTTTCGCTCATCTACCAAAATTCAAATCACCTCATGTATGTATAGGTGATTTGGACTTACATTTTCAAGCAGATTGCCACAAGAAGAAAAATCAAGAATCAAGCGGAGTAGTAGTCGGACGACCAACTTCAGCACATTCACCAAAGTGTGAATTAAGGGAGTTGCCAGTACACTTTATTTTTTATTTTCAATTTTCGTAACCATAACCGTCTAGCTTAAAGACGAGAAAAAGAAAGCACTCTTGGGAGACACCCCTTATTTATCTTTTAATTTCTTACCTTTTATTCTATGCATTTTTCTTTTAATTTGTTTTTTTATTTTCCCCTCCTACTTGGCTTATAAACATTGGAGACAATGTTTATTTTTAAGTATGGGGGTGGGATCTCATTTTTTTGCTTTTATTTAAAATAAAAAAATGATAAAAATTCCTTTTTAAATATAAAAAAATGTTTTTCTTTTTTGCTTTGCAAATTATTATTTTTTAATATTTTCCTTTATTTCTAAATTATAATTTTGTTCTCATTTTTATTTTCAGAAAAACACAAAATATAAAAATTTAAAAAAATTAATTTTTTGGAAAGGGCCATGTTGGGCTTTCATCAAACAAAACTGCCTAGTACCATGTGAACCTGTCATTGGGTAGTCCTTGGAAAGTCCAAGTAATAACAAAAAAATTAGCATTTTAATTTATGCTTATTAGTATTTATATCCTTAAAGAAATCCAAAAAATAATAAACCCCTATTTAATTTTTATGATTTTCAGTAATTTAGCTTGAGTTTATTTATAAGAATTTTTATAAATTTAGATTTGCTAGTTTTTTATTTCATTATTATTAGTTAGATTTAATTTTTAGGTGATTTAATTTTAAGAATTATCTTATGAATTCAATTTATTTAGAGTAATTTCATTAGCACTTTTTCAATTTAATTCTAATTAGTTTCAATTTTCTGGTACCTTGGATAATAATCTTTAAAATTTAATTATAGTCACTTCATGCTTTAAGAGTCTTAGAAAACTTTAATTAAATATAATTTCTCTCTAAGTTTTTTGATTTAATCTAAATATTGTCTAGCAATTCCCGTGGATTTTTTATATTTTTGTTAGATCATATATCATGGGAATAAGAGGATAAAATCCATTATCCCTTGGTAAACATATGTAATTTTCTTTTTATTATTAGATCATATGCAATGGGAATCAAGCATTCCTTGGTACACATATGCAACCCAAATGAATAAAAGACGGAGTAAGAGGATAAAATTCATTACTCCTAATTATTTTTGTCTTTTATTCGAAGAGAGAAAAATATATATTTGATCATATGTCATGGAAAATGAGAGAATAAAATTCATTATTTTCTTTGTAAACATATGCAAATATCAAAAAAAAGAAGAATGAAAAAAATTTGTGGGATGAGAGGATAAAATTCATCACCTCCAATAAAAAATAACTTCATTTTCCTTATTCTCAATCCCAATTAGACAATATAATTGTTTTAGAGTTAGATTAAAATACTAACAGAGCATAAGTAGTAGTTTAAATTTTTTTCTTCAAGTGTCTTTTTAGTTAAGGGTGTTAATAATTCTAATCTAATTTTGTTTGCTAAGTTACTCAATTTTTAAGTCTAATTTATTTATATGAGAAATCTTTGCTAAATATTTTGTTCTTCTCATTTTAATATCATATTTTTGGAATTAATTTTTGAATTCATAAATTTTATTTCTAGCTTATTTTTTATTTAATAAAATTTTGGCTTAATTAAAAATTACATTTATTTCTTATGAATAATTCTTATAGTTTTGCTCAGGAATAACAAAAGAATAAGTATGGGGGTATTTGATAAAACAGTATTTATAGTTATTTTAATATTTTTTTTATTTAATAAATAATCAAATTTTATTTTATTTATATTAATATTTGTATTAACTACTTTCTTTTCTAATTTCAAGTTAATCTGGGCTTCAATTATAAATTTGAAGCTAATAGGACTTATCAGGAGAAGAATCTGTGAAAAACTGGGAAAAACCCAAAGTACAAACTCTCCTATCACGGGCGTAACATGGGGGGCATGTCTTATATCATGGCTCGTGCCTTCTTCCAGATTTCTAGATGTTGGATCCAACGGTTCATATATCCTAAGTTTGACAATATGAATTTCCGGGTTATATTTGATAACATTTGAGTTTGGTATAGTATTTAGGTTTATAGGTTTAAGAGATGCAAAGAACTTAACTTATGTGACCTACTGCCATGTGCTAGCGCACTACCACCGAGCGCTAGCCTTTTTTACCCTGAATGAGCGCTCTGGATCCTATCGTGTGGCACTAGCACTATCGCCTACACTAGCTTCTAGAATTAATTGGAACAAGGGCCCTGGTAGCTACCGCGCAGTGCTAGCTTCCTACCGTGTAGTGCTAGCTCACTCAATGATCGTCAAGATGTTTTCGTCGAGATGCCAAAACTAATGCCAGGCAATAGCTTCCTACCTTGCTGCGCTAGCTCGAAAAAGAAGAAAATAATTGTTTTGAATATTTTCCAAATATGCAGGATAGTTGTCACATCGATGCGTAATGACCTACCGCTGGGCGCTATCCTTACCGCCGACAGTAGCTTATTTTTCCAAAGACATATAAAAGGCATTCGTTTTCTCGTTCCTTATACGAATTGAGACAGATAAAAATTCTCTCTAGGATTCGAGAGCCGCCTCTGAGGGTCGTTCTGCCGTCTCCATTGAAGGAAGGGAAAACCATCTCCCTCTCGTACGTGTATGAAGATCTCCGATGATCCAAGGACTTCGATGACTATGTGGAATTATTCGGTTTCAACTAAATGAAGATCGCTAGCACCGTTCACGAATTGCTCAACGGAGGAATCGATTTGAGGGAAATTTAATCTTTAAACTTCTTTATACCATTTTGTACTTTTCTCTTTTTCTATGTGACTGTAGTCATGAAAATCGACTTGTGAAGGTCATCGGAATCCGAGGAGGATTCTGTGAGAAATAATCTTGGGTAAGGGATGTCTAGATCGGGTGATATAGTGGGGCTCTAAGACACTGCGGGAAGGTGAAGAGATGGCTCTAAGACATTTCTTAGAGGTAAAGGGAGAGAGCAAACTGGTCCGGATAGTGGGTCAGTATAAAAAACAAAAAAGATTTGATTTTCATCGCCTCTGATCTCTAGCGTCATGCAGATCAAGTTTTTGTAATTATAAAAACACTCGTTGATTTAGTTTGAATAAAATTCATTTGCTATTTTTTCTTCCTGTAATGTTGTGGATGTTAACCGGTGATTCTCTAAACGGTCCATAAATATCCGAAGAGAAATTTACCCAAGAAAACAAGGTTTGTGACCTACCGCTGCGCGTAGCAAGCTAGTACCCCGCAGTAGCTTCCAGAACTAGTTTTTTTTGGACCAAAATATTTTGAATTTTCAATTAATGCATAAAACCATATTCACCCCCCCCCCCTCTAAGGTTGGTCAATAGATCCAACAAGTGGTATAAGAGGCAGGTTAGTCCAAAATGGTTTCACCACCGAGAATAATGGTCAACCTTGATTTTGAATCGACTAGTGGGGATGGAACTTTTTACATTGAAAATTCGCTAGTACCACCTTTATTCACAGGAAAGAACTATAATGAATGGAGAACACTTATGAGAAAATTTCTTATATTACTAGACATAAAAGTGTGGAACATAACTTATATCAAGCCCCCAAATAATTTAACAAAGCACGAATGTCATATAAACGGTAAAGCTATGAATAGTTTGTTTTGTGGGCTTGGTCAAGAAATCTTTAAACTCATCTTCACGCTTCCCACTGCCTAAGATATATGGAAATCTTTTGAGTCTACTTATAGTTCTCTTTCTTCGTATGATGAGTCTGATCAATTTTTGATGGATCCAAGTGAATAACCAAATGGAGACTCGCTCTTAGAAAAAGGCATGGAAACCACATCACGGGAAAGGGAAGTGGAAATCTCAACCATGGATTAGGCAACACACGAAGAAGTCAAAGACACTCAATACTCCGATCTCACCCCAACTAAAAGTACTATAAGAAAATCGAATTCCCCTCCTGTATGCAATTCTATCACTATAATGAATGTGCTAGATAGGGTAAAACATAGAATTAAGAAATTGAAAAGTATTAATTCAAAACTATGTTTAGAAAATAAGCTATTAAATGCAAATGTTAATGTAGAACCTACCACTACCATGTCTAGTTTTCTTGCATGCTCTTTAGATAATATTCCAACAACTTATATAGATTATAATGAATTATAAGAAAAATATAAGGTTCTTTAAGAAGAGCTCCATTTTGCAAAAGAACAAAATGATAAATTATGTTTAGAATTCTCATCATTGAAAAGTGATTGTGCTGAATACAAGATTTATAAAGATTAAATTGAAGAGATGAATGAGACATTCCATGAATTCTAGAGTACGTACAAAGCTAATATTGAATCTATAGTCTCCACTCTCAAAAATAGCACAATCACATACAATAAAACAAGACATAACCTCAAAGTGAAAAATACAGAATTAATTATAAAAATCAACATGCTTAAGGAAATTATGTTTAAAAAAAGTCAAAACACAAGTCCTAAGCTTCACACAAAACCTTAAAGCATGTTGAATATGAACCGTCATATAAATACTAAGTTAATCAAAGGGAGTAGAAAACCTCTAGCTAAAGCAAGTGAAATTCCTAACTATAGAAGTCACCCTCACTTGGAAAACAATATTTCTCCCTACTTAAGAACAAATGAATGTAGATTTACTTTAAACAACTACTATACTATGAGTCCTTTTTTTAAATCAGAGAATTTTAACTTGGAGAACCATTTCAACATATCTACGCCTCCAACGCAATATTATTCAATTGAAGATCATCACATAAAAACTCATAGAAATCTCAATAGAAATCTGCAATATAAGCATAAACATAAACTGAAGCATGAATAAAGGCCCATAGTTAAAAATGACGAACCTATACTACTCGACAGGGCACATTCATCATTACCATCCCAAGGTGTATCACGCAGTATTAGGGTACCCAAGAGAACCACACCATAGGGTCGCACAAAGATACCTAAATCATATATCCAATAACATCCATAATCTGCGTGAAGTAAGTTCTAAATGAACTACATTATATCTTACTTCACGATTTGCTCCCTAGTTTTAACATTTTTTCTTTTTTCGTTTTGTAAGTATGTTTGTCTTATTATTTGTTATTTTTGTGTTCTATGTTTTGAACCAACATGATAGATATATTCATAAAAAGAAGACAAACAATAAAGAATCATGATAAGCAGGGTGATAACACAAAGCTAATTAAAAGTAATAAAACTAATCACATAATAGATATTACGTTATTGATAGTACAAGCAAAAGTGTTCAATTATTTAATTACAACTTCAAAAAAATATGAAATGATAAATAAATATAGGATTATACTCCTCAGAAGAAGTTAGAAAAATGTTGAGCTTGGTCATCATCTTCTTGAGCATCTTCTTCACGCCATTCACATCTTTCGCAGTCTATATAATCTCCCGCCCCTGCTCCTCCACCATACCATAAATGTCCCGACTTGTTTCCCTAAGGGATCTTAAGCGGGGTAATGGAGGTTGTACAGTAGGTGTCCATGCTTGTGATGTAGTAGGAATCTCACCTACTCTGTAGATTGGGGGAAACAATTAGTAGGATACGCCGAGCAATTGATGACAAGGTACTTCTCCATGAGGATACTCTGGAACACTCTGCCCAACGACATAGTGTTCAACCACTAGTTGTCAGGAGATTTGAGTCAATAGGTGTAGAGCATCATCGATAGAATAAGATCGGAGATGTTGAAGTGCCTTCCTTCTATGATATAGAACGTCACCATAGAATATTGGGCCATAATCTTCTTTGTGTCCCCAGCCATAAACATCGGGGAGTGGAAAAGATTGTCCTGGATGATGCGGGCATCTGGCATGTGCGTATCCATAGTGGTAATGAGATCTCTATACCCATCCACACCATGGAGAACTTCGTTGATCTCTCTCCAGTCACGCAAAGATCGAAAGGACTCAATGTTCTCAAGTAGTTCCCCACCAAGGAACCAAATGTACTTTTGTTCAAGATCCTCATGGATTATCGTACAATATTAGTACTGATACATCACTGCACTCCTCCCCCTAGCTGTGTGTTAGCCGGATCCCTGAGATTGTAATAAAACTCATGAGTGAGCACTAACAAAAATGGAGCATCGGTCGAAATCATGGATAGAACATCTGAATGATCTAGGTAACCATAGATGCAACCATAACGTTCATCGATGTCGATGACGATCGACACGTGATAATGCATGTTTTAGCTTAATTTATTAGGGCAAAAATATATTTATTTTCATTTTAAATCTCTTTCTTTTATACTTTTAGGTTCCTTTTAGTTTCTTTTTTATGTAAATAATATAACTAATGTTTTATTCTCTTTTTTTGCAGTTTTTCACAGCTTTCGGCCAAAATGTCCTGACACGCCCCCCTAACACGCCCTCCCCAGGTGTGTCACAGGGCATGTAACCCGATCCCGAGGATGGTTGATGACAGAATCCAAATCCTAAGAGAAAACACCTGACACGCCCCTTGACATGCCGTCCCTAGGCGTGTCTCTGGGCTTTTCACCCTCATCCCGAAGCTTGTTGCCATAATTAAAGCATTTTCATTATTGCACGCCAACCCATACGTGATACGCCCCTAATACGGGCGTGGCCCTGGGGCGTGTAGCTCCTTTTCTGATGACTGATGGATTTCTGACAAATAATTTTTACGTGACGTGGCTTACACACCTCCCCTACACGGGCATGTCCTAGGGCAGGTCCACCAATATACAGAAGCAATCATCATTCCCTCTAGAATCCAGTGCCCGAGGTCAACTCTATACTTGACATGCCCCCCTGACACGCCCTCCCCGTGTGTGATAGGGGGCGTGACCCAGACAAATTTTTTGCCTATAAATACTAGGTCATTCCAAGAATTCCAGAGCAAGTATTGGGGAGAGGGGAGGTGCTGCTAGTTTCATTCTTAGGGTTTTTGTGTTTTGTTCTTATGTTTTTTCTCTCTCTCTTCCTCCATTTCTTATTTTACTTTTCATGCACTATACTTTACTTACCTATAATCTCTTTTTATTAGAGTAATATAAGTAGTTAGCTTTCTTTTTATGCACTTGTAATCTCCATTCCTAGTTGAAATCCCTTTATGTTTTTAATGAAATTCTGATTAGTGTTCTCTTTCTCTATTTCTCTCTATTTATTTTTATGCACCTTTATTATCTACCCCTCTCTTTACCTATTACCATGATTAACTAATCCTCATTTGCACTCGATCACGATGATCTGAGAATGAGTTGATCAAGTTATGATTTTTTAGATTTCTTTTTCTTCTTAAAGTAATTACCTTTGATTTACTCTTCATTTTTATTTAGTGGGACTATATTGCCGGTATATAGTTTCCATTTTGGTTTTCCTTCTTAGTTAGCCAAGAGGCTCGTAGATTGAATCGATCACCCAAGACAAAATATAGTTGCACGCACCCCTCGAGAGAGGCAGACGTTAAATCTCCCAGATTGGAGTGAAATCTAATAGTGAGGTTCACCACTTACGTCGAGCTTTAGGTCTTCAATTTGGACGACAGTTCGGTCGGACCTTCCTAAACTCAGGTGGGCATGACTTCGAGAGATCCATGTTCATGCTTCGGGAACCTCCACAGTCAAGGTGTTTTACATTATTTAGAATTAGTTTATTATTTCATTTTGATTTTCTTATTTCAAAGTGATTCAAGATTGAGTACTCTTTTATCTTCAGCTCTAACCTTTTATTACTACAAGTAATTAAGTTTTCTTTTTAGCTTAGTAATTTAGTTCATATTTTTAGTTAAGTAAATTAATAGAAAAATCAATTGATAAAATAATAGAGATCTCCTCGAAGTAGAAGTAATCATTACACCCCTGGGAAATGCGACCTTGATATTAATTTTTAGTATCCTATACTAAAACGATAAGGTACGCTTGCCTTTATCAGATATAGTATCGGAGAATATTATCAACTTCCACCACATCCACCTTCTCTTCTCTTTAACCCCTCTTCTCCACCTTTGCGATTCTCAGTATCAACTTTTTGGTGTCATTGCCGAGGATTAGTTTTGATATTTTGAAAAAAAAGGATAGCTATTAATTTTATCTCTTCTTTTCTCTCTTACCCCTCTTTTATGCTTGATTTTATTTGTTATGAATTGTTTTTGTTTTTCTTGTGGAGAGTTCGGCCACTCTCGCGAGGAATGTTTGGTAGGATACCCTTCATCCACCATTGATTTTATCCCTTCCAAATTGGATCAATTTGGCCAAATTGATCCATCTGCGAAATTTTTTTCATGGGTTACGATGACTTTCAAACGCCTTCCTACCCTTCTCCATTGATTTTTTCTGATTTTAATTTTTCCAGAGATTTCTTGAATGGACATTTTGATCCTAACCCTACTTTGAACTACTCAGGGTGGCAACACCCTGATTATTCTTTGGGCCAAGGTGATCATCAACCCATTCCATCTCAAGATTTCTCCGCTTTTTCTCCAAAAGTTTACGTGCCTCCTATTTTTGATTTTAGCAAAAATGAAATCACTTTTGATTATATAGCATTTGATGCACGCATCAATGCTCATTTCAAAGTGATTTTTGATGCTTTAGCTTCTGAGGCCGCAACTTTTTTCTCCTCCTCCTATTTATCTTTCAAATGATGAATCTTAAGATTTTCTGCAGTGCCTTCAATTACTCGTGGAAGACGATTATTCAGAAATTCCATTGTGCATTCAACCTCTCGTGGAGGAAATTTCCCTCGATATCCCAATTTTTTCTCAATTTTCCGAGGAAGACAAACTTTCTTGTGTTCGATCTTTCGATGTGTTTTATTTTTCGGATATCCCATTTTGCTCCCAATCTACATAAATGTTTGGTATTCAAGTGGAGCAACCAGATCTTTTTATCCAAAAATTATATAGTGATCAAATGTCGTCGCCTTCTTCTTTTTCTTCTCTTCCCCCTCCTTACGAAAATTCCTCTTCCTTTTCTTCTTTTATTTTTCCTTCTAATTTTGTTTCTAGTTCTTCTTCTTTTTCCCCTTCTAATAGTTTATTTTATTTTACTAACAAGTTTTCTTTTTCTTAATCTTTTTCCTTTTTGTTTTATTTAAAAAATAAAAAATTACAAACTTTTTTTTTATTTTCTTAAAAAGTGTTTTGGCACTCATGCCGCAACGCATATTACGCGAGCTTCCATTACATTTATCTTTTTATTTTCCATTTAGCTAACCAGTAATGTCGAGCTCAACGACGATAACCAAAGAGCGCTCTTGGGAGGCACCCCTTGCTTATCCATTTTTTGTTGTTTTTTATTTTGTTCTGTGCAGGAATAATCCGCATGTTTGTCATGCTTCTCGCCCCTCAACTTAGACTCAT
Organism: Platanthera zijinensis; assembly: GCA_039513925.1. Lineage (NCBI taxonomy): Eukaryota > Viridiplantae > Streptophyta > Magnoliopsida > Asparagales > Orchidaceae > Platanthera > Platanthera zijinensis. The sequence goes on from CM077096.1 coordinate 139,018,008, forward strand.
GCCGATATTTAGCTCAAGTTCGGGGGGACACATTTTTTAACGTCTGTGCATCAAGCGCTAGGGAAGCATCTTTTCCTTTTCTTTGCATTTTTTTTCTTCTTTTCTCTCTTTTCCCGACTCTATTTTTACTTAACTTTAAACATTGGGGACAATGTTTGACTTTAAGTATGGGGGAGTGTTTCCTTACTTAGTTTACTTTAGAAAAATCAAAAAAAAATTTATACATTTTTTTGAAAAATCCTAAAAAATATAAATATTTTTTTGAAAAAAATCCCAAATTAAAGTGAGTTAATTTTTGCCAAATCAATTAGTACCCCGCCACTTTGCATTTTATTGTTTTTTTAAGCTCATGTCTACCTGCTTAGTTAGATTAAATTAGATTAATTTTCTTTTTAAATATGTTTAACGAGTAGTATGTTCACTCATGTAGTGTTTCTATTTAGGGTAGTATGCTATTTTTGAAATTTTTTTGAATTTTTCTTCACTTTTCCTTAGCCTCCTTTTTTATTTCTTTTACTTTCTTAAAACCTATCATCCTTTATTTTACCTTCTTAAAATATTTCAAAATGTTAACTAGTATTAAGTGTAGCAAACACAAACAGGTCCAGACATTTATTATCATTGTTTCATGAAAGCAATTTCTCTATTTTCTATTTTTGTGCTTATCTTCTTTTGAAATTTCAATGCTTTACTTTGAGTAGATTTTGGAAGCATGAAAATAATTTAGGCATTTATTTTGAAACATTTGAGCCTTTGCATCCCGCCTAACAATAATCATTGGAAGCCATTTTATGCCTTTTCCTTTTCTTTTTGTAGCCTCACTTTTTATTTCACCACGACCAAATAGCTTACCTATATGCACACTTTAAATTTAGTTTTGAGCTTTAATTGCTATTTTGCATCTTTTTGAAAAAAAATTGTAAAAAATCCTTGTATTATCTTTTGAAACAATAGTGGAAAAATTGAAGTATGAAAAATGAAAAAAATGATAAATGAAAAAAATGATAAATGAAAAAAAATATTTGATGAAAAAAAGTAAAAGAAAAGAAAAAAAAGTGAAAAGTATCTATTTTGGGTAGCATTATTTTGGCAAAGCTCGCCTTTTTTTGTTTAAGTGTGCAAATACCCCTCGTGTTTATCTTTTGAATATCGCACCCTTAAAAACCTAAGCCTAACTATACACCTAATTAAAGCCCTAGTGATTCGTGCTTCCTACATTTACTTTTTAGTATAGTAGCGAGAAACAAGATTGAGTAAGTGTTTTTTGATAGAATTATTGAATTTTGTCTTGATTGACTATGATTTTAATTTGTCTCTTAGACTTTAGTAGTGACTCAATGTGCTTTTTACTCGTCACATTATTAAGTTTTAATTCTGTAAAAATTTGGGATGATTTGTTTTTATATTTAGTAAATTTTATAAAATTCTGTGCTAAGTTAAAGTAGGAATTTTCAGTTCTTTTTCAAAATTTCTCTACCTCTAAATTCCCGTCTTACTCATTTATACAATTTTTAAACTTTTCAATTAATCCTCTTTATTTTCTCTAACTTATATTCTTTGCTTGAGAACAAGCAAAATAATAAGTATGGGGGAATTTGATGATGCATATTTTACCTTAATTTATTAGGGTAAAAATATATTTATTTTCATTTTAAATCTCTTTCTTTTGTACTTTTAGGTTCCTTTTAGTTTCTTTTTTTATGTAAATAATATAACTGACGCTTTCTTCTCTTTTTGAAGGTTTTCACAGCTTTTGGCCAAAATGACCTGACACGCTCCCCTGACATGCCCTCCCTAGGCATGTCACAGGGCGTGTAACCCAATCCCGAGGAATGTTGAAGCTAGAATCCAAATCCCGAGAGAAAACACCTGACACGCCCCCTCAAACACCCTCCCTAGGCGTGTCTCAAGGCATGTCACCCATATCCCGATGCTTGTTGCTTGAATTAAAGCTTTTTTATTGCTGTACGCTAACCCGTACGTAACACGCCACCGACACGGGCATAGCCCTGGGGCATATAGCACCTTTTCTGATGAATGATAGATTTCCAACCAATGATTTTGACGTGACATGCCTTACATGCCCCCCGACACGGGCATGTCCTAGGGCTTGTCCACCAACATACAGAATCAATCATCATTCCCGCCAGAATCCAGTGCCCGAGGTCAACTCCGTACTTGACATGCCCCCTTACACGCCCTCCCCGGGCGTGACAGGGAGCGTGACCCAGACAGATTTTTTTCCTATAAATACCAGGCCATTCCAAGCATTCCAGACTAAGTTTTGGGGAGAGGGGAGGTGTTGTTAGTTTCATTCTTAGGGTTTTTATATTTTGTCCTTATGTTTTTGCTCCCTCTCTTCCTCTATTTCTAGTTTTACTTTTTATGCACTATACTTTACTTACCTGTAATCTCTTTTTATTAGTGTAATATCAGTAGTTAGCTTTCTTTTTATGCACTTATAATCTCCATTCCTAGTTGTAATCCCTTTATATTTTTAATAAATTCTAGTTACTGTTCTCTTTCTCTATTTCTCTCTCTTTAGTTTTTATGCACCTTTATTATCTACACCTCTCTATCCCAATTACCATGATTAACTAATCCTTATTTGTACTCCATCACGATGATTTGAGAATGAGTTGATCAAGTTATGAAGTTTTAGTTCTTTTTCTTCTTAACGTAATTACCTTTGATTACTCTTGGTTTTTATTTAGTGGGACTATATTGCCAGTATATAGTTTATATTTGGGTTTTCATTCTTAGTTTGCCGAGATGCTCGTAGATTGAATCGATCACCCAAGATTAAAGAGAGTTGCGCACACCCCTCGAGAGAGGCAGACGTTAAATCACCTGGATTGGAGTGAAATCCAATAGAAGGGTTCACCACTTAAGGTGAGATTTAGGTCTTTGATTTGGATGAGAGTTCGGTCGAACCTTCCAAATCTCAGGTGGGCATGACTTCGATAGAAGCGTCTTCATGCTTTGGGAACCTCTATGGTCAAGGTGTTTTACTTTTTTTTAGAATTAGTTTGTTATTTCATTTTGATTTTCTTATTTCAAAGTGATTCAAGATTGAGTACTCTTCTTTTATTTTTAGCTCTAACCTTTTATTTCTACAAGTAATTTAGTTTCTTTTTAGCTTAGTAATTTAGTTCCTATTTTTAGTTAATTAAATTAATAGAAAAATCAATTGATAAAATAATAGCGATCTCCTTGAAGTAGAAGTAATCATTACGCCCAAGGGAAATAGGACCTTGAAATTAATCTTTAGTATCCTATACTATAAACGATAAGGTACGCTTTCCTTTATTGGATATAGAATCATAGAATATTATCAACTTGCACCATATCCACCTTCTCTTCTCTTTAACCCATCTTCTCCACCTTTGTGATTCTCACTATCAATACGCTTACGGTCGCCACGTCTATTAGGAGAAATGTGGATACGGGCACTCAAGATCGCTTTAAGAAACTTTTCTGTGGTTGTAGGAGATGGAGGAGGCCATAACCTAGTAGACCATGAAAAAGTTCATTCATTAAAGCCAAAAGAATGGTTTTTTGGTGGTTATCGCGACACAGAAATCTGCTACCGCCGCGCAGTAGCATGACAGACTGCACTATGTCTTCTTCCGCTAGATCTCCCCCAAAATATGATTTTTCATAATTTTCACTTAAAAACTTGTAGGGGGAGGAGATACAAGCTCAGACAAGGTAGATTCGTGAAAACGAATAAGAACCGTGGTGAAAAATCTCAAATCAATCTCAAAATTCATTTGAAATCACCACAGATCATGCCCAAAACAATCAAAACTCCACGAAATACACTTTTAATCTAATCCTACATCAAAATAAAGAGAAAAGGGGGAGGGGAGTACCTAGATCTGGAAGTGCCGGAGTGGGAAACACTATATACGGAGGTGAGAGATTGAACAAGCAGGAATGTAGAATTCAGCCTGAACCGCTACTTATATATATATATATGAGCTACCGTACCGTGGTACCAATACAGTTGGCAGTAGCACCTTTTCGTACTGATTCCGGACTATCTTTGCTGGTATATTCAGTGCTTCTTAGTTGATATGAACGACAACACAAGATTTACTGGGAGGTGTCTCACAATAGTAGGGGCATAGGTTTGTGTGTAATAGGAATGCTAACTTGTAATCCACGTCTTATCCTTATCTAGGGAAGAGTTCTAGTTGGTCCTTGTGTGGTATTGGTGAGAATGAGTGTTAGTTTGAGCGGGTCCTTTTGTGTGTATATGGGATTAACACCCAACCCTACGGCATGTATAGAGCTCCTCATGCCTATCCATCACTTACTACGGGGCTAAGGTGTCGACATATTGCTTGGGTCGAGTGTATCTTAAGTATTTTCATAATTAATCCTATACAGATCACAAACATCATTTCATATCTCATGGTCGTCGATATTATACATTATATTCTATTGCGTTGTTCTATTCATTTTCACTTTGTTTTCGCTTGTTTAGTTTGTTTTATTTAGTTTTGTTTTTAAAAAATTATTATAAAACCTAAAATAAACAAAAAAAATTGTGGATTGTTCACTCCTAGGACACACATGACTTGAACCTAGAGCATATCGATTATGTACAATGATTGATTTACGATTGTTAATCCCTATGAACATTGTCTACTTATGTAATGATGTGTCAAATCTATTGGAGCTTAGCTACTGTGTGCGACCAGACATAATAGTGTATGTTGAATATGTCTCTAGTATGTTTGAGGATTTAGGTAGCATAAGGACTTTACATAATTCAAACATCCCTAGACAAAGAACTCATGTAGAACCTCTATGCGTACATTGTATAACTCGTGATAGTGTGTCTAATACATTAGAAATAACTTGAATAATCACTATCACAATATACATGTGCTTATGTACAATTTAGAATTTTGGGTCAAATCACTAGCGATCATGTCTTGTGTATAGAAAATAAAGTACAACTATCTATGTGGGTAGATTTCGATCGATTCGGGGTCCTTGAAGTGAACGCAATAATAATGATAGTATGGAACATAAATGGACAAAATAACTATGCATGCTATCAAATCATGTGCCAAGGATACCCCCTAGCACTACTCACTCCTCCAGATAAGTCTTCATGAGCATTGTGAGGATAAGCACCGTGGCAAAAAGAATTATTTCGATCTTATGCAAACACTAATCCTTTAGTTTAGTTCCTTTAGTTCTAGTCTTGCTATGACGTAGATAGAAACATGACATGATTCTTCACTCTATTTTTCTCGTGATAGAATATTGAATTATTGAGATAAACCATGTAATAAATGTTAGTTCTACTTGATGTTTCTCTTTTGATGCTACACGTAAACATGTCATTGCTCTTTTTAACTCTTCCATGCATAAGAATTGGACTGAAACTGCATTATCTGTCTATAACACATAGCTACCAGTACACGATTTCTCTTCTTGAATTTTATAATGTTATAATGTGTTTAACTCTATAACTCTTTTAGCATTGTATTCTAAATCATTATGTGTTTAGTTTAACATGTGTTGTCCAATTTTTTTTACTCTGAAAACACATATGACTTACTTTTGTATACTCCATTCATCTATTTGACCTGTATGCTTTATATTCTCTGATTTAGGTTCGGTCACCACTATTGTATTTGCCTCTCGATTTACTGTATAATGTGCATTGTTTGATTTGTTCTCACGCTCATTTCTATTACATTTTTCTCCCATACATGCGTATAGTTTCTTTTGATCCAGCCCACCCCATTTCGATAATATCAAAGAGGAGAATAGAATGTTTATGAGTCTTGAGTTAGGTAAGATCATATATAGGTAAACTTATGTGACCTACCGCTGTCCGATAACCTTGTTTTAGCCCGAATGAGTGCACTGGATCCTACCTCGTGGCACTAGAACTACCACCTACGCTAGCTTCTAGAATTAATCTGAACAGGCGCTCTGGTAGCTACTATGTAGCGCTAACTTCCTACAGTACAATGCTAGCTCACTGAATGATCGTTGAGATGGATTCGTTGGGATGCCTAAGATAATGCCAGGCGATAGATTCCTACCGCATCATGCTAGCTTAAAAAAGCAGAAAATAATCATTTTGAATATTTTTCCAAATATACAGGACAACTGTCACATTGTCGCGTAATGACCTACCGCCGGGCGCTAGCCATACCGCAACCGGTAGCCTGTTTTTCCAAAGATATATAAAAGGCGCTCATTTTCTCATTACTTGAACGAATTGAGACAGGCTGAAATTTTCTCTAAGGTTCGCGAGCTGCCTCTGAGAACCGTTCCACCATCTCCATCGAAGGAAGAGAAAATTTCCTTCCTCTCGTACGCGCACAAAGTTCTTTGGTGAGAAAAGGACTTCAACGACTACGTGGAGTTGATCGGTTGCAACCAAATAAAGATCGCTAGCACCGGTCACGGATCACTCAATGAATGAATTGATTTGATGGAGATTAAATCTTTAAATTATTTATACCTTTTTGTACTATTCTCTTTTTCTTTATGATTGTCATAAGGAAAATTTATCGATGAAGGTCGTAAGAATCCCTGGAGGATTCTGTGAGAAAGCGTCTCGAGGAAGGGATGTCTAGATCGGGTGATCTTGCGGGGCTATAAGACACATCCTTGCGTGAAGATGAAGAGCTGATTTGAAGACCTTTCTTGAGGGAAAGGGAGAGAGACAACTGGTCCGGGTAGTGGGTCGGTAGATAAAACAAAAAGAGATTTTATTTTCACCGCCTCTGATCTCCGGCGTCATGGAGATCAAATTTTGTAATTGTAAAAACACTCATTGATTTTTTTTAAATAAAATTCATTTGTTGTTTTTTTCTTACCTGTAACATTATGGATGTTATTCGGTGATTCTTTAAAGGGTGTGTAAATCTCCAAGGAGAAATTTACCCAGGAAAACGAGGTCTGTGACCTACCGCCGCATGCTAGCAAGCCAGCGCCATGCGGTAGCTTCAGAACTAGTATTCCTGGACAAAAATATTTCAAATTTTCAATTAACACATAAAACCTTATTCACCCCCCCCCCCCCCCATCTAAGGTTGGCCACTAGATCCAACACCAGAGTCATTCCACGTCAATTAAATTTACACACCACCAAGTTACTGGAGTGACATGGGGCATGACTGCAAACACGGGCATGACTACCTGCCAGAATTCCAGATTTTTCTTACACATCAGATTAAAAGTACATACCACAAGTCACAGGAGTGACCTTTAGGTCTTGGTCATGATATATAGGCATGACAATAAGCTCAAGGGGCGTGATTCACACATCAAAAGGTCAGTTTCCACCATAAGTCATTCCAAGCTTACACGTCCCAGGTCACAGTCGTGAATAAGGGGCGTGACCTCTTCTGCAACTGCCAGATTAACTCCCGCCATTTCTTGTTTCCCTCATTTTTAGTAACAGTCAAGACACGGCCTAGGTCATGACCATGACTTAGTTACGTGACCAGCCTTTTACTTAATTTTTCCTGTTTTTCCCCAAAGTTCTCGGGATTTCAAGACGTCGGTTTCACACCTTGCATGCCCTAGGCCACAGGCTTGACCCACGGGAGTTCCTCACCAGTAAACTTAACTATAAATTTTAGACAAGGCCAAGAGCTGGGGGAGCCAGATTTTGTTAGTTGGAGGCAGATCTAGTTAGTTTTTAGAGAGTTTTCTTTGTTTATTTTTAGTTTTTTTGTATTTATTTTCTGCATTTTACTTTTCATAGTGTAATCTTTAACTTCTGTATTTTTAATCCAAGTACTATTTTCATTAGAGATCATGTCCCTCTTTACCTTTTTATGTAATTCCATTATCATGTTTAGTAGATAAACTTTATTTAGCACTTGTTCATGACGAACTTTGGAATGAAATAAACTTAATTTATTTTTCTCATAATTGTACAGCTCTATACTATTATTCACTTTGATTTATCATTGAATTTAGTTGTATTAAAGTCATATGTCATGAATATGTTCTTCAATCCAACATTTGTATCTTAGATTTTATCGAGAGATTGTGGATACGAGGAGATCACTTAAATATAAAATGAGTAGCATGCACTCCTCGAGAGAGGATCACATAAATCTTCAGGATTGGAATCCAATCCAATAATGGGGTTCACCGCATAAAGTAAGCTAATGGTTTTGACTAACCAATGGGTCTTAATCGATAAAGCTAAGTTTAGTCGAGAGCGTATTCTCGAGAGTTGCACTTTTATATTTTGGGAACCTCTACGATCGAAGTAAGTAGAAGCTTGCATTTAATTGTATCATGCAAGTTTATTTTAATCCTAAGGGATTTTAGATCAAGTGCTAATATTTATATCATAAAATATTCCTCAATAATTTTATCACATTTTTTATATTCGATAAAGTAATATTAATTTGCGTGAGTAGAAGTATTCAATAGGCCTGAAAAAATACAACAATTGATGTTTTACTTTAGAATATCCTATACTTTGAACGATAGGGGCTCTTGCCTATAGTTCATAGAATTTGGAGATATTTGTAATCCTAAATTTTTACCCATCAAGTTTTTTGGCATCGTTATCAGGAATCGAAGCCGGGTCACACGCATGATAGGCGGGAATACTCACCACTATACTATAACGACGCCAATAAATTAATGGGTAAAATTTCTATTCTTATCATGCGGGTGACCAGGGTTCATTCCCCGGCAATGACACCAAAAACTTGTTGGGTAAAATTTAGGATTAATAATATCTCAAAATTCTACGAACTACAGGCAAGAGCACATATCGTTCATAGTATATGATATTCTAAAAAAATATCATGTGTCGTATTTTTACTGGCCTGTTGATTACTTCTACTCACGCAAATTAATAATATTTTATCAAATATAAAATGAGTGATCAAACTATTGAGGGAAATTTTATGAAATAAAAATTAGCACTTGATCTAGAATCCCTTTACATTAAAATAAACATTCATGAAATAATAAAATGCAGCTTATAATTACTTACTTCAGCCGTGAAGGTTCCCAAAATATGAATGCGCCTCTCTCAAGAAAATGCTCTCGACTAAACTTAGGTTGATTGATTAAGACCCCTTAACCAGTCAAAACCCCTAACCTTGCTTTAGTCGGTGAACCCTACTATTGGATTTGACTCTAATTCGGAAGATTTATGTCTTCCTCTCTAGATAAGTGCATGCAAATCCTTTTATCTTTGAGTGATCTCCTCGTATCCACAACCTCTCGATAAAATCTAGGACATGGATCTAGGATTGAAGAACATATTCATGACATATGAAATCAACGTAACTAAATTAAAAGATAAATCAAAGTGAATAAGAGTAGAGAGCTTGACAATTTTGAGAAAAATAAATAAAGTTTATTTCATTCCAAAGTTCATCATGATCAAGTGCTAAATGGAGTTTAGCTACTAATCATGATAAAAGAATTACAAATGAGAACACAAAAAGACATGATTGCATAAAAGAAAGTACTTGAATTAGAAATTACAAAACTAAATATTAGACTATGAAACGCAAAAATACATAAAAGAAATGCAAAAATAATAAAAACTAAACTCCAAAATCCTCCTCAAACTAACTAGCACTATCTCCAAACAAACTAAAATCTCACACCCCAGCTCCTGTCATTATCTGAAATTTAAATTGAAGGTTGCTAGTGAATCACGCTCATAGGTCACACCCGTGACCTAGGGAGTGTAAGGTACGATTCATTTCTAGAAAGCCCGAGAATGTTGGGGAAAACTCTCAAAATTGAGTAAAAGGTGGTTCACGCCCTAGGTCACGCTTGTGAGCTAGGGTATGTCTTGATTGATATTGAAAACGTCAGGGACATGTAACAACGGGAGTTAATCTGGCGATTATAGAAGAGGTTATGCGCCTATGACATGCCCGTGACCAAGGGTGTGTAAGCTTGGTATGGCTTGCAGTAAAAATTGACTTCTTGATGGCTTAATCATGCCCCCTGAGATGGTTGTCACGCCTATAGGTCACACCCATGACCTAAAGGTCACACCCGTGACTGGTGGCGTGTACTTTTAATCTGACGTGTTAGTGAAATCTTGAATTCTGGCAGTTAGTCACACCCGTGTGTGGAGTCATGCCCCATGTCCCGTACGTAACATGAGGGTGTGTAACTCTAAAAGACCTGGAAAGACTTTGGAACATCTTGGAGCAGACACGACCCATGATATAGGTCATCCCCCATGTCATGCCCGTGACTACGAGGCGTGTACTTGTGTTTTTTATAGTTTTTGCTATATTCTTTTCCTGATCAGTCCTGTCAGCTTCAAAATGTTAATTACAGCCCAGATTAACTTAAAATTGGAAAATAAAATAATTAATACTAATATTAATGTAAACTAAATAAAAATTTATTATTTATTAAATAAAAACTACATTAAAATAAATATAAATAATGCTTTATAAAATACCCACATACTTAAGCTTTTGCTATTTCAGAGCAATACTATGAGAAATATTTATAAGAAATCAATGTAACTTTTAATTAAACTAAAATTTAATTAAATCAAATGTAAGTTAAAAATAAAATTTAGGGATTTAAAGATTAAGTAATAAAATCTGAAATTAAAATGAGATGAGCAAAATATTTAGTAAAAATTTCTTAAATAAATTAATTAGCATTCAAAATTGAGTAGTTTAGCAAACAAAATTAGACTAACTGTGTCAAGTTTTCGGCACCATTGTCGGGTAGTTAATATTGTTGATATTTTGAAAGCACGAATTTTATTAATTTTTCTAATCTTTTCTCCTCCCCGTTTCTCTTTTTAATTTTCTTTTAAAATTCAATTTTATTAAGTGCAGTTTGTTTTAAGTTTATTTCATAAAAAATAATGTCTCTTGTGGCTGCTAAGGTTGTCGAACTTTAAAACAAAGTTAATCTTTTGGAGGCCGCAAAAAAGCGCAAAATGTTTGTAATTTTTGTGGTGCTCCTCAATGAAGTGAGATTATTATCATTATTATTATTATCAAAAAATTTCTTATGAAAATAATTTTAAAAATAATTACAAAAATAAATATTCCAACTTTAATGATAATTCTTTTTTATATTTTTTTGAAATTAATTTTTCATATTTAATGAACTTATCGAATTTTCATGAAAATAATTTTTCAAGCTTCAATGAAAATAATTTTTCGGATTTTAATGAATTGTCTTTGTCCGTCAACGTTGAAGGTTTTTGGTGGAAAGGCCACTCATATAATTACCTTCACGAAAAAGAAAATTCAATCGATCCGAATTATTATTCTGCCATTACCGCACTGTAAGGCTCTTTCTCTAATTTTGGGGAGCTTTCTCCCCCTCCATGTGATTTTTCCCCCAAAATTTTGAAAAAGTAATTTAAAATTTCGAGTACTTCACCTTTGGAGGTACATGAATATTTATGTACTCCCTTAGTTTTGTATACCAAGGATGAATAAATACTTTTATTTCAAAAATTTGTTAATTATATGGACGCTCCGGGTGAATTAGAAAAAAAAACTTGTTTCTTCTCCTACTTCTCCTGATTCTTCTACTCTTCATGAATTTTCAAGCACAACATATTAATATTTTGGAATTCAATTTCATGAAAATGATGTGTCCAATCATTTTATTTTAAATAAATTTTCGGATAGAAATTATATTTTAGAACATAAACAACCAAAACTTGATCTTATAGTTTCGCAAGAACCTCGCCTAGAGAAAATATTTTTGACACGTTTATTTTTTATTTTTCTAATACTAATGATTTTCATATAGAAGATGAGCCGTTGCAATCAAACTTTGTCCCCGATCCATTTGTCGCTCTTCTACAAAATTTCAAATCACCTCAGGTATGTATAACTGATTTGGATTTACATTTTCAAGCAGATCGCCACAACAAGAAAAATCAAGAATCAAGCGCAGGAGTCGTCGGGCGACCAACTTCGACACATTCACCTAAGCATGAATTAAGGGAGTTGCTCGCACACTTTAATTTTTATTTTCCATTTTACTAATCATAACTATATAGCTTAAAGATGGGAAAAAAGCTCTCTTAGGAGACACTCCTTTGTTATATTTTAATATCTTGCATTTTTTCTATGCAATTTTCATTTAATTTGTTTTTTTCCTTTTCCCCTCCTACTTGGCTTATAAACATTAGGGGCAATGTTTATTTTTAAGTATGGGGGGGTGGGAACTCATTTTGTTGCTTTTATTTAAAATCCAAAAAAAATGATTAAAAATCTTTTCAAAATAAGTAAATGTTTTTTTTTATTTTACAAATAAATTTATTTTATTATTTTCCTTTGTTCCTCAATTTTAATTTTGTTCACCATTTTATTTTAATAAAAAACATAAATAATTATAAGTTTTTAAAAATTTAATTTCTTGGAAAGGGCCGTGTTAGGATTTCATCCCATAAAACAACCTAGTATCATGTGAACCCGTCATTGGATAATCCTCGTAAAGTCCAAGTAATAACAAAAATAAAATTAGAATTTTAATTTATGCTTATTATTATTTATATCCTTTATAAAATCTAAAAAAAAATTCCCTACTTAATTTTTTGTGATTTTAAGAAATTTAGTTTGAGTTTATATATAAGAATATTTACAATTTTTGATTTGCTACTCTTTTATTTCATCATTGTTAGTTAGATTTAATTTTTCGGTGATTTAGTTCTAAGAAATGTCTTATTAATTCAATTTTGTTTAGAGTAATTTTTTTAGGACTTTTTCTCTTTTATTCAAATTAGTTTTAATTTTGTGGTACCTTGCTTGACAACCTTTAGAATTCAATTATAGTCACTTAATGCTTTAAGATTCTTAGGAAAATTTATTTTAATATAGTTTCTCTCTAAGTTTTTTGATTTAATCCAAAGATTTTCTAGCCTTTCCCTTATTTTTTTATTTTCTTGTTAGATCATATGTCTTGGGGATAAGAGGATAAAATTCATTAACCTTTTGTAAACATATGCAATTTTCTTTTTATTGTTAGATCATCTGCCATGGAAATCAAGCATTCCTTAGTACACATATGCAACCCCCAAGAATAAAAGATGGAGTAAGAGGATAAAATTCATTACTCCCAATTATTTTTGTCATTTATTTGAAGAGAGAAATATATATATTTGATCATATGTTATGAAAAATGAGAGGATAAAATTCATAATTTTTTTGGTAAATATGGGCAAATATCAAAAAAGAAGAATGAAAAAAATTTGTGGGATGAGAGGGTAAATTCATCACCTCCAATCAAAAAACTCTACATTTTCCTTATTCCCCATCCCCATTAGCCAATATAATTATTTTATAGTTAGATTAAAATACTAAGAGAGCATAAGTAGTAGTATAAATTTTTTCTTCAAGTCTCTTTTTGGTTAAGAGTGGTAATAATTTTAATCTAATTTTGTTTGCTAAACAACTCAATTAAGAAGGCTAATTAATTTATATGACAAATCTTTGCTAAATATTTTGCTCTTCTCATTTTAATTTCATATTTTACTAGTTTATTTTTGAATCCATAAATTTTTTTAGCTTACTTTTGATTTAATAAAATTTTAGTTTAATTAAAAATTACATTAATTTATTATAAATGTTTCTCATAGTTTTTCTCTGGAATAGCAAAAGCTTAAGTATGGGGTATTTGATAAAGCATTATTTTAAATTATTTTATTATTGTTTTATTTCATTAAAAATCAATTTTTATTTAGTTTATATTTATATTTGTATTAATTAATTTATTTTCTAATTTCGGTTTAATTTAGGCTGTAATAATCAATTTAAGCTGACAGGACTGATCAGAAGAAAAATCTGAGAAACTGGGAAAAACCCAAATACATGCCCCACAGTCACCTGCGTGATATGGGGGTGTGACCTATATCATCGGGCTTGCTTACTTCTAGATGTTCTAGAGGCATTCCACATCATTTAAATTTACATGCCCCCAAGTCAAGAGCGTGGCATGGTGTGTAACTTTAGACACAACCGTTAATTACTGCCAGAATTCCAGCTTTTGCTAGCATGTCGGATTAAAAGTACACACCACCAATCACGGGTGTGACCTTTAAGTCACAAATTTGACCTATAGCTCTGACAACCAGCTCAGGGTGCATGACTCAGACATCAAGAAGTCAGTTTCGGCTATAAGTTGTTACAAGTTTACACACCCTAGGCCACGGGCATGACCAAGGGGTGTGACCTCTTCTACAACTACTTGATTAACTCCCTCTGTTTATTATTCCTTCCATTTTCAGTTACTGTCAAGACGCGCCCTATGTCACGGGCATGACCAAGGGACGTGACCAACCTTTTACTTAATTTTGAGAATTTTTCCCCAACGTTCCCGGCCTTTCAAGACGTCAGATCCGCACCTTACACGCCAGGAGCTGGGGGAGTCAGTTTTAGTTAGTTGGAGGCAGATCTATTTAGTTTTTAGAGAGTTTTCTTTGTTTTTTCAGTGTTTTTGTATTTCTTTTCTGCATTTCGCTTTTCATATTATAATCTTTATCTTTTGTATTTTTAATTCAAGTACAATTTTCTTTAGAGATCATGTCCCTCTTTACCTTTTTATTTAATTCCTTTATCATGTTGAGCAGATAAACTTTATTTTGCACTTTATCATGATGAACTTTGGAATGAAATAAACTTTGTTTATTTTTCTCAAAATTATCAAGCTCTCTACTATTATTCACTTCGATTTATCTTTTAATTTAGTTACGTTGAATTCATATGTCATGAATATGTTCTTCGATCTTATATTCGTCTCTTAAATTTAATCGAGAGGTAGTGGATATGAGGAGATCACTCAAAGATAAAAGGTGTTGCATGCACTCCTCGAGAGAGGATGACATAAATCTTTTCGATTGGAGTCAAATCAATTAGTGGTGAAAGTGAAGGGATAGATACTACTCTAGAGGGGGGGTGAATAGAGTTATCAAATTTTGCACTAGACAAAACTTAATGGTCTACCCAACTCCCTTGGAGTGAAGTGCGGAATGAAAGATTATAGATATAGATTTAACCCTAGAGCCTAACACAAGTGGAGTGCACAAACTCAAGCTAACTGTAATTACAGTTAAGGCTTGAAAAAACCTAATCAGCAACTAGCACCCTAGTTATATCTAATCACAGCCACAATACAGGAATTAAACAATGGAATCCAGACGACACAAGGAAATTTATAGTGGTTCCCCAAACAACTTGGGTACGTCCACTCTTCTACCCACACGGTAGGAATCCACTCAGGTTTTTGATCAGGTGCCCTGCCACCAACAGAATCTGCTTCAGGTAGATTCAGAAACCCTTTAGACTTTTGATCAGGTGTCTAAAAACCAAGCACAGGTTTTTGATCAGGTGCCCTGCCACCAAGGGATACTTTTGAAGGGAGTAATAACCCTGTACAGGAGGGGGAAGAAGGTTAAGATGTCTTCTCTATTTTACAATAGATTAGAGAAGCACAAAAACTTGCACTGAGCTAGAATGCTCTAAAGAATCAAGGCTCCCCCTGGCTCAAAGATGTCCAGGTGAAGTCTTTCTTCAGTGCAGAAAACTCTTCAGATAGTTCTGAAGGAAAAGCTACAGGAAGAAAATAAATAACAAAATGAAATCTCTTCAAGCAGCTATCTTCTTCTTCTTCTTCTTCAAAGGATCTCTGAGTTTGAACTTCCTGAAAGCAGGAGAACTCAGGTTGATGAAGAGATGAAGATCTTAACACTTCTCAGTTAGATGGAGTTTGCTGAGAGCAGAAAGCTTGAAGGCTTGAAAGCTTTAAATGAACAACTGGTTAGCTATTAGCTAGCTTGAATCCTTCTTCAAAGGGTTTTTTATATAATAGCAGCAAGCAACGGCTCTCTTCCATTTGAATTATTTGTCTTCTTCTGAGCCTTAAGACCTGGGCTGTAAATATCAAGAAGACAGAAACATCTCTGCAGCAAAACATTCTATAAAAGGAATAACCCTTTTTCTAAGAAGCTGCAGGACCAAATCAAATAACAAAGGACTAAATAAAGTCACATCAGAAATAATCTCTTTATAGCAAAGAAGAAGACTTTTCAGTCTAACGGCTATAAAGGGCTGTCAGCAGATAAAGTAATTTATAAAGACAGCTAATAAGACAAACAACTTTATCTTAAAAAGATTTGACTCAGGCAAAAGAGATGGAGCAAATATTGCCTGGTAATTTTATCATACAGCTTAAAATAATGTGCCAGAAAATGTATTAATTAATTAAATATAATAAATAAATACAAAATATAAAGGCAGGCAGAAAGCGTCGAACGACCTTCGGAGATCGTCGACCGACGCACGGAGATCGTCGATCTATCGGGCAGATAGTCGAACGATCCAGATAGTCAACCTATCGAAGAAGATAGTCGAACTACCCCGGCAGATAGTCGACCTATCAGAACAGATAGTCGAACTATCAGATAGTCGATCTATCAGGGCAGATAGTCGAACTATCAAGCGCAAGCAGATAGTCGAACTATCAAGCAGATAGTCGACCTACCTCAGAAAACAGATAGTCGAACTATTAACAGATAGTCGACCTATCAGCGCAGAACAGATAGTCGACCTATCAACAGATAGTCGAACTATCAGCGTAGAACAGATAGTCGACCTATCAACAGATAGTCGAACTATCAGCGCAGAACAGATAGTCGACCTATCAACAGATAGTCGAACTATCAGCGCAGAACAGATAGTCGACCTATCAACAGATAGTCGAACTATCAGCGCAGAACAGATAGTCGACCTATCAACAGATAGTCGAACTATCAGCGCAGAATAGATAGTCGACCTATCAACAGATAGTCGAACTATCAGCGCAGAATAGATAGTCGACCTATCAACAGATAGTCGAACTATCAGCGCAGACAAAGCGTCGACCAACTGATAGACGATCGTCGATCAGCCGATAGACGAAAGTCGAGCGGCGTTCGACTATGGTCGAACGAAAAACTACTTAACCAAATTCTCAATCTGGAAAAGTGAGGACTCTACAACTAGACTTCTAACCATTGACCATAGATATTTTGTAAGATCCTGTTCCTCAAATCCGAGGCAACCCGGATCTTATGCCCAGAACCGCCGCCTTACGGTGACACTAACGCACGAGTTAGTCGTCACCGCAAGACGCCGATTCTGCCGGCTAGTACGATCATAACCTGTTCGGCCAATATGAGAAAAATTGCATAATAAATCAGAGTAAAAGCAGAAGCAAGTCCACAGCCACAGTATATATATATCAAATGAAACATAAGACAGTCCATAATGAGTACAGAAAATGAATGAAAGAAGGGCTTATGCCCAGTACATCATATCTCTCTCTCACTCTCATACACAGCAGCGGAAAAACGATAAATCTCTCATCACCTGTAGACGTGCTCCAGTAGTAGTAGTAGGTATCTGCCCCTCAAGTCCTGCCTCCTCGACGTGCTGGTCCACCTCCTCGAGCTCCTAAAATAGTAAGGTCACCGACCATTAGTCAAAAAGACTAAGTCGTATCCTCAGCACCTCCTCCTGCAACTCCTAGGCACCGTGCGGGAGGACGAAGCGGAGGACAACAAGGGGTGGCAAAGGCGAGCAGGTGACAGGAAACTAACAGGGTATATATAATCAAAATATCATGAAATGTAACCTCCACTTATGCGGGTACGCATAAGCAAGGGATCTTTTGCAAGGCTCCCATTGTATATAATGTCCCATACCATTATATACAATGGGGTGTCAGGTGTCACAAGCATATATATAAAAGAAAAATAACCTCAACCTATAAACATGCCCACTCAGGCTTATAGGCTAAGGGATCGTATAGCAGGTCCTAATGTATAAGCGTCCCATACCACTTATACATTAGGTGACTTAAGTTGTTATGAAGGTTAATGTTATGCATCTATATGGTGGGTATGATATGAACATGCAGTGCAACACACACACACTACTCCGTGATCACAGACCTTTAGTTCCACTTTTCGAGAGCTAGCATCACTCTCAGGTACCACCGTTGTGGCTACGGCAGCAGCGGAGCGGGCGTCTCCGCCTTCTAGGCGGGTATACACACTACCAGGCCTAGACCTCTCTTGTGCGCCTCTGTACACCGTCAGTGCACTCTAGAGTCTCTGCGTACAACTTTGCTGACTACCTGTCAGTCTTGTTGGGTCGGGTGCGCATTATTAGGAAAAGTCCTCCAGACTCCAGTATAAACATCCTACTGGTCCTTCTAACCCTCGCACCCGCCTGGTCCACCGTACTGCCGTCGGTGTGACGACCGGCCAGTACCGCATGGCCCGCCACAAGTATATGCACATGCAAGTATTATATATTGAGCCTCCAGCTCAAAGGACTATCCTGTCTCAAATCTCTCCAACCCGCCACGGGTGAGTATATGCTACAAACCCTCCAACCCTGGCCGGGTGAGTGTATATAAGCCAATTTCTTTCCTCCAACTCTGCACGGGTGAGCAAGTAGTCAAAAGACTCCAAGTCCCTCCAACCCGGCACGAGTGAGCACATGTCCAGTTCACTTAACCTATTAGACTACTCTTATCTACAGATTATCATACTTAGAGTCTTAAGGTTAATCCCAGGACTGCCCAAGGTATTCCCGGTGAAGGGTTCTCAGGGGCACTAGGAGCTGCAATGGGCTGAATCCCAAAGCTCCCTTTCTCAAGGATATTTACTTTAGTTGTTTCTTACCCCGGACCTCTTTTTCTCTCTCCTGTTACATAGAGTGACCTAGTGATTTAAGGTATAGATTAAGGAGTGACGGTCTTCCGTCAACCCTACCTAGGCATGACTAATGTTGCACTTTTACTCTCGTCTCTATAATGCACCTGCCACCCAGGGTTGTACTTCCGAACTTAGACTCTAACTCAGTTGTTGATTCATCCCCTGGCGGCCTATAGTCCAGCCTACTTTTACTATGCGCACCCCATGACCTAACACCACCCTGAGATTGAACTTCTAAATTCCTGGTCCAACTGACTCCAAATATTTATCCTAGGGTGGTATGGACTAATAAAATGAGTGTGTTGATTTTCGTAATTTTCCTAGGTCATTAAGGCCTTTAAATAAATCTTTTAAATTATTCCCTAGGTCATTTTACACAAGAAGTATTATCAATTAAAATCTTCTGACCTAAGGGAATTTTCCTGAGTTGCATATGAATAAAATATTACTGTCTACAACATTTCATAATTTCTCTTTTTATATTTCTATTTTTCCCATAATTAATACAAATTCTACCTATTTATCACTTTCCAAATGAAGTACAAGAAATATATACACCAAAACTCCAGGAAAATTACTGAGCATTTATATTACTATTTTATGACTAATGGCAGAGTTTTATTAATTTCTACAGGGTAATGGTCTATCAAAATCCATTCCTAATTATTTACCAAAAATGCCATTATGCTAATTAATAATTAACATTGTACCCAAAAATTCTGATATAAATCTACAAGACTAATATAACAATTATGCAACTCTAGGATTATTTTCACAATTTTCCAACAAGTATTTATACCAATTCATAAACATTTACAAAAAGGGTAAAATGGTCATTTCCATGAATTTTGCTCTAACAGTTGCCAAACAGAGATATGAAATTTTCTTAAGTCAATTAAAACACCATACATTGACTTGGCTGAATCTGAAGGTTTTCTATAGCCAAAACCTATTTTTCCCATTTATTTTACAAAAGGACCTATAATTTGAAAAATTCCATTAAGTGGTATTTTTAATTCCAAAAATCCCAAAAATAATTCTAGGGGTGAAACATGCCCTAAAGTATCACTGGAATTTATTGCATGGTTTTTGGGTGCCTCAGTTAGGTTAAATACACAGAATACAAATTATTGCTAATTGCACACCAAGGCCTAAATTAGCCTACACAAACACATGGAATAACCCTTCATGCAGGGGTCCAATTGCCTTGAAATTTCTACCAGACACCAATAATGTCCCCAAGGACATACCACCAAAATTTGGGGTCGTTTGGGTGCCTAAAATTACAATTATGCCCTTAATTTAATTTTTTGATATTTTGATAAAAACTATAGAAAAAGTTCTTCCAAAAATTCCAAATTTTTGGCAGGGCATAGGCATGCCCTAAATACACCCATGACCAAAATTTCAGGTCATGGTGATGCTTGGTTTGTCTTGGGCATCAAATTTGGTTTCTGCCCTAGTTTAAGGGCAGTCCTAGCAAAACAGCCCTACAGGGCAGCCTACTGGTCCAAAAGTCATGATTTCTGTGGCATTTCAAAGTTAACCCATCTACCTAACTTTTTCATTCAGGGTTCATCCTATGGTGGGGCCTCTAAGTGCCTCAATATTAACATGCATGTTTGCTGTTAAAGTGTGACATTTATTACACTATGCATACTATAGAAAATATAGAAATAATATAAATCTGTTGCACAGATCTTAAAGCTTAATCCAACGGCTGCTGTACTTCTTCCCCATGCAATGCATGCAGGGGCAGCCGAGCCCGTGGAACTTGCATGGCCGTTTCCGGCCATCACCGGCGGCGAGGTCTCCGGCCAATTGCTTCCCTGGCCTCACGGTGGCCGGGGCTTGATCTGGCCGGCGACTGGGCGGCGGAGAGCGGCGGACGGCGGCGGCGCAACAGACCCGAAAAACCCTAATCCGCCATTTTTAAAGCTTTTCCAAGCTGGTAGAGGCCTACAGTCGAGCTCTTTTGAGCTTGACTACTAACCTAGGAGACCTAGGAAACTAGTACAGTGAGAGGGGAGGGGATACGGACTCTTGGTGGTTGTGGTTGAGGGTGGCGGCGGCTTCCCCTAGCATGCACATTCCGGCGAGCTCCACGGCCTTCCATGGCTTCCTTCCTCTCTCTCTCTCTCTCTGGGGTAGGGATGAAGTGGGAGTGAGGGTGTGAGGTCGGTTTGGGGCTGAGTTATGAGAGGGGGCGACTTCACCAAGGCTTGGGGCGGATTCACCAAGGAGGGAGGTCGGGTTAGTGGATTTGGCCGGCTAGGTGGCTGGTGAGTGGGTCCCACTGGCCATGAAGGCTGATTAGAGCCTAGTGGGTCGGGTTGCCAAGTGTTGGGCCGGGTTGGGTGAGTGAATAGGGAGGGTTGACTCCACCAAGTTGTTTAGGCTATGTTGGGCTTGGGTTGGGTTTGGGCTTGGCCCAAGGCAGCATGGTGGGGGTCCCACACCTCCTAATACCCATGCATGGTCAGCCAACCCATCATGGGTTGGTGGGATGAGCCCAAGTGGCCCAAAATAACTCCTAGGCACTTTCTCTCTCCTATTCTCTTCTTTTCTCTCTCCTAGATGTTCTCCCAAAAGTACTATTGAGAGGCCCTATTTTTCTCTCCCCTAGGGTTTATAGGGTCACTTTAGGCCCTCATGATGAATTTGGGTTGATTTGGGTGGACCCAACCCAGTGAATTGAGCTAGGGCACCATTTTCACTATTTAGGTCAAAGGTGTTGACTTGACCCATCATGGTCAACTGGTTGACCCCCTGACCTACCTTGGGGTCCACTTAGATTGTATTTAGGGTTAGGGCATCATGAGTGGGTCATGGTGTGGCTAGGGTTCCTGTTTAGGCTAGTTTGACCTAGTTTGACTTTGGCCCCATAGTGGGCCCCACCTGGCTACAACCCACTACCTAGGGTCAAATCTAGCTTCTAACCCTAACACCCACCCCATGCCTAACCCAATCTAAGTTAAGGGGTCTAGAAGTAACATTGGGATGTTACAAATCCTATAAACAAAAGAAATAATTTCGTCCCCGAAATTTAAGTTTGGGTCTACGGGTTCCAGTTGCAGAAGTTGTTAAGGAAATTTTGTAGAAAATAACATAAAAGTACCTGATGTAAATAGTTCTGGATGACGCTCCAGCATCAGATCCCTAGGTTCCCAGGTGTGTTCCTCCCGTCCATGGTTGGACCACAGCACCTTTACGAGTGGAACCTTCTTTTTCCTCAACGTTCGGACCGCTGAATCGTCGATCCGGATCGGCTCCAATCTAACCGAACGGTCAGGCTCTACCGGTCCAGCTGCAGTAGGGACGTGCTGCTCAGGGCGAAGGAGAGCTCTTCGCAAAGAAGAGACATGGAACACATCGTGTAGGCTGCTCAGCTCCGGAGGTAGCTGCAGCCGATAAGCCAAGGGGCCCACACGCTCCAGAATCAGGTATGGCCCCATGTACCGGGGGCTGAGCTTCTTATGTCTCCGAATCCGAGAAATACCGTGTACCGGTCTGATCTTCAGGAAAACCCTGTCCCCAACTTGGAACTCCACTTTCCGGTGTCGAGCATCATAATATTTCGCCTGTCTGCTCTGAGCCTCCAGAAGCCGATCCCTGATCAAATGAATCTGAGCCTCCGTATCCTCTACAAAGTCTGACCCAAGGGCTCGAGTATCCACATCTTGCACCCAGGATAGCGGAGTCCGGCATTTTCTCCCATAAAGCGCCTCGTAAGGAGCCATCCCGATGCTGGCCTGGTGGCTGTTGTTGTATGAGAATTCGATCAACGGCAGTAGCCTCTCCCAAGGTTTCCCTGTATCCAAAATACATAACCTGAGCAGGTCCTCCATAGTGCGTATCGTCCGCTCCGTCTGACCGTCGGTCTGCGGGTGGAAGGCAGTGCTAAAGGAAAGTCTGGATCCCAAGTAAGCGTGCACTGCCCTCCATTCCCTGGAGGTGAAGCGACCGTCCCTATCTGAAACAATAGACCTGGGTACTCCGTGATACCGGACGAACTGCTCTACAAACAACCTCACCAGTACAGCAACCGGGGCATCTTTTCTGACCGGGGTAAACCGTGCTACCTTGGTCAACCTGTCCACAATGACCCAGATGGAGTCGTGCCCAGAATGAGAGCGGGGGAGTCCGTGAACAAAATCCATAGAGATATCCTCGAACTTCCACTCTGGGACTGGCAGTGGCTGTAATATACCGCCTGGGCTCTTGCATTCGGCCTTCACTCGCTGGCAAGTCTCGCAGTGTGTCACCAGATGTATGATCTCCCTCTTCATTCCTGGCCAGTACATGGTCCGTCGTAAATCATCCCACATCTTGGTGATGCCGGGATGCACTGAATATCTGGAGTAGTGTGCCTCTCTGAGGATGTCATCCCGGATCTCGCCTCCTGCTGGAATGTACACTCGGCCACGGAATCGAAGAAGGTCATCCTCCAGCGTATAATCCCCATGCTTGCCTCCTTTTAGAGCGTCAAAGATAGGCTCTAGATCAGTATCCAATCTCTGATGTGTAAGAATGCGTCTCTGTATATCATCATTGCTGACCAAAGAGTTCAGGTACTCTCGATAGAGCACTGGCTCGGGTTCCGAAACCATAGTAATCTGCATATCCTCCATCATGCGTAGAAGCTCCATAGACATCACCCGGGGCTCCGGTCCAGAAGTGCCGGCTCTCCTGCTCAAAGCATCTGCTACAGTATTCGCCTTTCCCGGGTGATAGTGCATCTTATAGTCGTAATCGCAGAGGAACTCAAGCCACCTCCTCTGTCGCAGGTTCAGAACCTTCTGCGTGTCGATGTATTTGAGATTCTTATGATCGGAGTATATATCACAATGAATCCCATAGAGGTAATGTCTCCATGTCTTGAGGGCAAAGACTACGGCCCCGAGCTCGAGATCATGTACAGGATAGTTATGCTCATGCTTCTTCAGCTGTCGCGAAGCATAAGCGATAACATGTCCGTGCTGCATTAAGACTGCACCCATCCCCTGATAGGATGCATCTGTATATATCTGAAATCCTTCACTCCCCGAGGGAAGTGCAAGGATGGGGGACGAAGTGAGCCGGTCCTTGAGCTCTTGAAATGCTGACTCGCACCGCTCTGTCCAGTCAAATGCGGCATCCTTTTTCGTCAAGGACGTGAGGGGGAGGGCTATCCTCGAGAACCCCTCCACGAACTTGCGATAATAACCTGCCAGGCCCAAGAAGCTATGGATGTCTGACGCTGTCTTTGGCCGTGGCCAATCCCATACTGCCTCTATCTTAGCAGGATCCACAGCTAATCCAGCTCCGCTGATTGTGTGTCCTAGGAAGGCCACTTCCTGAAGCCAGAATTGACATTTTGAGAACTTCGAATACATCTGAAATTCTCTTAACTTCTGCAATACCAGTGCTAAATGCTCTGCGTGCTCCTCTCGAGATCGCGAATAAATCAGAATGTCGTCAATAAAGACTATAACAAACCGGTCTAGATAAGGCTCGAATACCCTGTTCATGAGCGTCATGAATGCCGAGGGGGCATTCGTGAGCCCAAATGGCATCACCGTGAATTCATATAGGCCATAACGTGAGCTGAAAGCGGTTTTCGGTATGTCTTCCTCCCGGATACGTAACTGGTAATAGCCGGATCGTAAATCGAGCTTAGAGAACCAGAAGGCTCCCTGAAGTTGATCAAATAACTCGTCTATCCGGGGCAATGGGTAGGTGTTCCGAACCGTCAACCTATTCAATTCCTTGTAATCTATACACAGTCGGAGGGATCCATCCTTCTTCTTCACAAATAAAACCGGTGCTCCCCACGGCGATGAACTTGGCCGCACAAATCCTGACTCCACAAGTTCCTGTAGCTGAGTCCTGAACTCTGCCAATTCCCTAGGGGCCATTCTGTAGGGTGCTCGGGACACTGGTCTTGCCCCTAGCACCAACTGGATCCTGAAGTCCAAGTCCCGTGATGGTGGTAGCCCAGGTAACTTCTCCGGAAAGACATCAGCGTAATCTCGTGCCACTGGAATATCAGCTATGGAACTCTCTACCACAGCCATCTCGAAACAAATGAGGTATACCTCTTCTCCCTGTTCATAGGCCTTAACGTCCTGTACTGAAGATAAAGAGAGTCGGGGAATGGAACGGATACCTTCAATGATGACGTAGGAGTCTCCGTGTCTGAGTGTGATCCTCTTCGAGGGGCAATCTATCTGCGCGTAGTTCCAATGAAGCCAATTCATGCCTAGGATCAGATCATAATCCGGTAGGCTCAGAACTGTTGCCGGAGCTTCAAACGCTTTGCCTCCTACCTCGACATCCATATTGCAGCAGTCTGTGGTTCGAAGTTCCGTACCATCAGGGAGTCGCACTCTCTTTTCCAAACCGGAAAACTTCTCCACTCCTTCTAATCCTTCAATAAACGAGTCCGACACGAAGGAGTGTGACGCACCCGTGTCGAAGAGGATGTGAGCGGGCTTGCCGCTAATCATCACTATGCCTGGGTTTGTTTGAGTTCAAAGAATAGTATTACTTTTAATGTCTAAGGTACTCTTAAAATTTAAAATTTATAAATCCAAAAAAAAAAAAAATTTTAAGTACCTGTAATCACCTCCTCTGGGTCCCTCTGCTCCGTGAGATCCAGCGCGTATACCTGCTCCCGGTCTCGGCCTCGGCCGTGATATCCTCGGCCTCGACCTCGTCCTCGTCCTCGTCCTCGTCCTCGGCCTTGGTGAACTGGAGGGGCCATTGGAGGTGGAGGAGGGGAAGAGGGTGGACCTGAAGCGGGCACTGCGTCCTGATGTGCCCAGGTTGGCCGCAACCAAAGCAGGTGATCTGCCTCTGACCTCGATCATCCTGTCTCATCGGTCCGGGAATCTGCATAGGTGGGGGAGCCAATGGTGGAGGAGGCCCCTGCACCTGCCTGTAGTTGGGACGACGACGTCCCCCACCCCTCCTATATCCAATGACCTTCCCCCTTTGGGATGTCCTGCTACCATCGGAAGACGGTCCTTCGAGCGGCCTTTTACCTCTGCCCTGTACCATTAGCTGGTCAGCCTCCAGCTTTTTCGCCATTTCTATGATTTGAGCAGTGGTACCATGAGATATAAACAACAGTGGCTGCCTCAACGAATCCCGGAGGCCATGATAAAATCTTTTAGTATACTTTCGATCATCCCATTCATGAAAGCCTGCAAACCTAGCCAGGTGGGAGAACTCTCTCTGATATTCGATCACTGATCGGCTCCCCTGCTGGAGGTTCAGAAATCTCGCCTCCAAAGTATCCCGGTCTGTGACAGAAACATAATGATCCAGGAATGAGTCGCTGAATTCCTCCCAGGATATGTCTGTTAGTTCCCTATCCCCATAAATTGAGTCCCGAATAGACTTCCACCATCTCTTTGCATGGGCTTCTAGTGCGGAAGTGGCAAGTGGCACCGCCTGGCTGACTGGGCAGCTAATTCCAGCCAGTAACTCCTGAATGGTCTCCAACCACTCCTCTGTCTTCACAGCATCTTCTGTCCCGCGATACAATGGCGGAGACAGACTTTTAAACGCACTCAGCCAGTTCGACCCTGGGTTGGGTAGCTGTACCGGGGCTTGCTGGGCTCTGAATGCGTCCAGGATCGCCGTCAGCGTTTGCCCCATTTCTGTTTGCATGAACGGAATTGCAGCCGGAGGGGGAGGAACCGCATCCTGTGGAGGCTGCATAAAGGTAAGGTAACGTCAAAATTGGCCTAACTCATTGTTTAATGGACTGATGATGTGGCTTTTTACACATGGGCACACCACTGCTTCCGCTGCATAGTTTGTCCACAAACTAATGCCCGAGCGGGGTGTTCCAGTGTGGTGGACTGTATTCTCATATGATCGTGTGTTCAAGTGATACCAGTTTGTAAGATCCTGTTCCTCAAATCCGAGGCAACCCGGATCTTATGCCCAGAACCGCCGCCTTACGGTGACACTAACGCACGAGTTAGTCGTCACCGCAAGACGCCGATTCTGCCGGCTAGTACGATCATAACCTGTTCGGCCAATATGAGAAAAATTGCATAATAAATCAGAGTAAAAGCAGAAGCAAGTCCACAGCCACAGTATATATATATCAAATGAAACATAAGACAGTCCATAATGAGTACAGAAAATGAATGAAAGAAGGGCTTATGCCCAGTACATCATATCTCTCTCTCACTCTCATACACAGCAGCGGAAAAACCATAAATCTCTCATCACCTGTAGACGTGCTCCAGTAGTAGTAGTAGGTATCTGCCCCTCAAGTCCTGCCTCCTCGACGTGCTGGTCCACCTCCTCGAGCTCCTAAAATAGTAAGGTCACCGACCATTAGTCAAAAAGACTAAGTCGTATCCTCAGCACCTCCTCCTGCAACTCCTAGGCACCGTGCGGGAGGACGAAGCGGAGGACAACAAGGGGTGGCAAAGGCGAGCAGGTGACAGGAAACTAACAGGGTATATATAATCAAAATATCATGAAATGTAACCTCTACTTATGCGGGTACGCATAAGCAAGGGATCTTTTGCAAGGCTCCCATTGTATATAATGTCCCATACCATTATATACAATGGGGTGTCAGGTGTCACAAGCATATATATAAAAGAAAAATAACCTCAACCTATAAACATGCCCACTCAGGCTTATAGGCTAAGGGATCGTATAGCAGGTCCTAATGTATAAGCGTCCCATACCACTTATACATTAGGTGACTTAAGTTGTTATGAAGGTTAATGTTATGCATCTATATGGTGGGTATGATATGAACATGCAGTGCAACACACACACACGACTCCGTGATCACAGACCTTTAGTTCCCACTTTTCGAGAGCTAGCATCACTCTCAGGTACCACCGTTGTGGCTACGGCAGCAGCGGAGCGGGCGTCTCCGCCTTCTAGGCGGGTATACACACTACCAGGCCTAGACCTCTCTTGTGCGCCTCTGTACACCGTCAGTGCACTCTAGAGTCTCTGCGTACAACTTTGCTGACTACCTGTCAGTCTTGTTGGGTCGGGTGCGCGTTATTAGGAAAAGTCCTCCAGACTCCAGTATAAACATCCTACTGGTCCTTCTAACCCTCGCACCCGCCTGGTCCACCGTACTGCCGTCGGTGTGACGACCGGCCAGTACCGCATGGCCCGCCACAAGTATATGCACATGCAAGTATTATATATTGAGCCTCCAGCTCAAAGGACTATCCTGTCTCAAATCTCTCCAACCCGCCACGGGTGAGTATATGCTACAAACCCTCCAACCCTGGCCGGGTGAGTGTATATAAGCCAATTTCTTTCCTCCAACTCTGCACGGGTGAGCAAGTAGTCAAAAGACTCCAAGTCCCTCCAACCCGGCACGAGTGAGCACATGTCCAGTTCACTTAACCTATTAGACTACTCTTATCTACAGATTATCATACTTAGAGTCTTAAGGTTAATCCCAGGACTGCCCAAGGTATTCCCGGTGAAGGGTTCTCAGGGGCACTAGGAGCTGCAATGGGCTGAATCCCAAAGCTCCCTTTCTCAAGGATATTTACTTTAGTTGTTTCTTACCCCGGACCTCTTTTTCTCTCTCCTGTTACATAGAGTGACCTAGTGATTTAAGGTATAGATTAAGGAGTGACGGTCTTCCGTCAACCCTACCTAGGCATGACTAATGTTGCACTTTTAATCTCGTCTCTATAATGCACCTGCCACCCAGGGTTGTACTTCCGAACTTAGACTCTAACTCAGTTGTTGATTCATCCCCTGGCGGCCTATAGTCCAGCCTACTTTTACTATGCGCACCCCATGACCTAACACCACCCTGAGATCGAACTTCTAAATTCCTGGTCCAATTGACTCCAAATATTTATCCTAGGGTGGTATGGACTAATAAAATGAGTGTGTTGATTTTCGTAATTTTCCTAGGTCATTAAGGCCTTTAAATAAATCTTTTAAATTATTCCCTAGGTCATTTTACACAAGAAGTATTATCAATTAAAATCTTCTGACCTAAGGGAATTTTCCTGAGTTGCATATGAATAAAATATTACTGTCTACAACATTTCATAATTTCTCTTTTTATATTTCTATTTTTCCCATAATTAATACAAATTCTACCTATTTATCACTTTCCAAATGAAGTACAAGAAATATATACACCAAAACTCCAGGAAAATTACTGAGCATTTATATTACTATTTTATGACTAATGGCAGAGTTTTATTAATTTCTACAGGGTAATGGTCTATCAAAATCCATTCCTAATTATTTACCAAAAATGCCATTATGCTAATTAATAATTAACATTGTACCCAAAAATTCTGATATAAATCTACAAGACTAATATAACAATTATGCAACTCTAGGATTATTTTCACAATTTTCCAACAAGTATTTATACCAATTCATAAACATTTACACAAAGGGTAAAATGGTCATTTCCATGAATTTTGCTCTAACAGTTGCCAAACAGAGATATGAAATTTTCTTAAGTCAATTAAAACACCATACTTTGACTTGGCTGAATCTGAAGGTTTTCTATAGCCAAAACCTATTTTTCCCATTTATTTTACAAAAGGACCTATAATTTGAAAAATTCCATTAAGTGGTATTTTTAATTCCAAAAATCCCAAAAATAATTCTAGGGGTGAAACATGCCCTAAAGTATCACTGGAATTTATTGCATGGTTTTTGGGTGCCTCAGTTAGGTTAAATACACAGAATACAAATTATTGCTAATTGCACACCAAGGCCTAAATTAGCCTACACAAACACATGGAATAACCCTTCATGCAGGGGTCCAATTGCCTTGAAATTTCTACCAGACACCAATAATGTCCCCAAGGACATACCACCAAAATTTGGGGTCGTTTGGGTGCCTAAAATTACAATTATGCCCTTAATTTAATTTTTTGATATTTTGATAAAAACTATAGAAAAAGTTCTTCCAAACAAATTTTTGGCAGGGCATAGGCATGCCCTAAATACACCCATGACCAAAATTTCAGGTCATGGTGATGCTTGGTTTGTCTTGGGCATCAAATTTGGTTTCTGCCCTAGTTTAAGGGCAGTCCTAGCAAAACAGCCCTACAGGGCATCCTACTGGTCCAAAAGTCATGATTTCTGTGGCATTTCAAAGTTAACCCATCTACCTAACTTTTTCTTTCAGGGTTCATCCTATGGTGGGGCCTCTAAGTGCCTCAAAATTAACATACATGTTTGCTGTTAAAGTGTGACATTTATTACACTATGCATACTATAGAAAATATAGAAATAATATAAATCTGTTGCACAGATCTTAAAGCTTAATCCAACGGCTGCTGTACTTCTTCCCCATGCAATGCATGCAGGGGCAGCCGAGCCCGTGGAACTTGCATGGCCGTTTCCGGCCATCACCGGCGGCGAGGTCTCCGGCCAATTGCTTCCCCGGCCTCACGGTGGCCGGGGCTTGATCTGGCCGGCGACTGGGCGGCGGAGAGCGGCGGACGGCGGCGGCGCAACCGACCCGAAAAAACCCTAATCCGCCATTTTTAAAGCTTTTCCAAGCTGGTAGAGGCCTACAGTCGAGCTCTTTTGAGCTTGACTACTAACCTAGGAGACCTAGGAAACTAGTACAGTGAGAGGGGAGGGGATACGGACTCTTGGTGGTTGTGGTTGAGGGTGGCGGCGGCTTCCCCTAGCATGCACATTCCGGCGAGCTCCACGGCCTTCCATGGCTTCCTTCCTCTCTCTCTCTCTCTCTGGGGTAGGGATGAAGTGGGAGTGAGGGTGTGAGGTCGGTTTGGGGCTGAGTTATGAGAGGGGGCGACTTCACCAAGGCTTGGGGCGGATTCACCAAGGAGGGAGGTCGGGTTAGTGGATTTGGCCGGCTAGGTGGCTGGTGAGTGGGTCCCACTAGCCATGAAGGCTGATTAGAGCCTAGTGGGTCGGGTTGCCAAGTGTTGGGCCGGGTTGGGTGAGTGAATAGGGAGGGTTGACTCCACCAAGTTGTTTAGGCTATGTTGGGCTTGGGTTGGGTTTGGGCTTGGCCCAAGGCAGCATGGTGGGGGTCCCACACCTCCTAATACCCATGCATGGTCAGCCAACCCATCATGGGTTGGTGGGATGAGCCCAAGTGGCCCAAAATAACTCCTAGGCACTTTCTCTCTCCTATTCTCTTCCTTTCTCTCTCCTAGATGTTCTCCCAAAAGTACTATTGAGAGGCCCTATTTTTCTCTCCCCTAGGGTTTATAGGGTCACTTTAGGCCCTCATGATGAATTTGGGTTGATTTGGGTGGACCCAACCCAGTGAATTGAGCTAGGGCACCATTTTCACTATTTAGGTCAAAGGTGTTGACTTGACCCATCATGGTCAACTGGTTGACCCCCTGACCTACCTTGGGGTCCACTTAGATTGTATTTAGGGTTAGGGCATCATGAGTGGGTCATGGTGTGGCTAGGGTTCCTGTTTAGGCTAGTTTGACCTAGTTTGACTTTGGCCCCATAGTGGGCCCCACCTGGCTACAACCCACTACCTAGGGTCAAATCTAGCTTCTAACCCTAACACCCACCCCATGCCTAACCCAATCTAAGTTAAGGGGTCTAGAAGTAACATTGGGATGTTACATATTTCTTGGGTCAAGGAGCACAAAGGAGAGGACTAAACTCAAAACAAACTAGGGTACCAACAATCTCCCCCTATTTGAGTTAAGTCTCTCAAAAACTAAAACAAACAGCTAGCTATAGAACAAAAAAAATACAGGAAATAGACTAGCAGATTATCAAACAGATAAACAAATATAGCACAGCAGTTAATTAAACTATGGATCAACAGAGTCAGGCTTAGATACAGAGGAGCTAGAAACAAAAGATATTTTCCTTAACGGATCATCTGATTCTTTCTTTGACAATTTCAGGTCCTGCGCACCAATGATCTTCAGCTCTGTAGATCTTGGAACTACTGCTTCCGGATGCTTTTCCATGTATTTGGATGGGTCAAAAACCTCAGGATTAACCTGGAACTTTTCAAGCTCTTTCTTTCTGTAAACAGACATGGTAGTTAAACCTGTCGTATCTTTTCCTTCGGCTCTAGCTTTTCTAATTTGAGCTGCTCCTACTAGTTCTTGGAAACGAGCCATCCTAAAATTAGGATCAAGCTCAGGATTTTCATAAACAGGCTCAGGAGGAGCAGCCTCAGATACTTTATCTAGATAAGATATTAGAGAATACTTAGCAACAGATTCTTGCTAGAAATTTTAAAACAAAATAAACTATTTACCTTCCGAATCACTTTTCTCAGACAGAACTGGTATTGAAGATGGAATTCTTTTCTTTGGAGAAGGAGGAGGGGAAAAGGTTGGTCTTTGAACCACAGCCTCCTTCACTTGTCTTTGAGAACCAGAAAGCGATTTGCCTTGCGAGCTATGATAACTTTGTCTTTGCTGGGGCTGAAAAGAAGCAGATCTTCCAGAAGAGGCAGCAGGATTAGCTGATAGGTTCCCAGAGGCTCCTGCACCTGGAGGAGGAGGAGGAGGACCTCTGGGAGTCCATCTTGAGACAGGAATATCATACCTCTTAGTCCTTTTTCTTTCTTTCTGCTGATTCTTTGAAAACCACATCCAGTGCTGAAAATCCTTGGATTTAGGGTCAATGCCCTTCAGAATATAATAGGGAGTGTCATTATCTTTACTTGGAGGAGGAGGAGCAGCTTTCCTTTTCTTTAAAACAGCTTTCTTTCTCTTTGACTTCTCAGAAACATCAGAATCATCCTCATCATCAGAGGGAGATGATGGAGGATTTTCATATGGATCATAGGCTTCAGAAACAGCCTTTTCTTTAAGCTAAAGAGCAGATTTTTCTCTTTCCTCTTCCATGGCATCCAGAGCCAGAAGGGAATCTAAGTCCAACCCTGGAGAGTCATCCCAGATGGTTGACTTTTCAACTTGCAATTCCTTTTCTTTCTCTTCTAAAGATTGTACTCTCAAAACCCAGGCAGCTCTTGCTTGAACTTCTTCCACACTCAGAACGGGAGTGTCTTCTTTGACTTTATCTTGATTTTCAGATTCATCTCTATCATCTAGAAAAGATTCCAGTTCAGGATCTACTGGAATATCAGGAATACTTGGGACAGCTTCAGAAACAATTTCTATTATCTGGGCAGATAAATCCTCTCTAATATCATCTGTAGAATTATGAATATAGATCTGCTAAATAAACAGAAATCATTCCTTCTAGGAATTCACAAGCTAACAAATTAATCGACTCATCAACAAAACGAATAAATGAGTTACCTTCATATTTAACCATCTCCCATGATTCATTCAGATATGAAGTTATAATTCCTTCTAAGAATCTAGCAATCACAGGAGTGGTAAGATCTTCCAGGCAGACTTTAACTGCAAATTCAGACAACATGATTCCATCTGTTATTTCCTTATCAGACAAAACTGGAGCTATTTCTATCTCAGCTTGAGCAGATTCTTCCTGGGCAGACATGACTGTATCTTTTATAGCTGGAGGGGAGGCAGGATGGTCTGAGGCATCTTCATGGAACATCTCCCCCTGCCTGATTTCAGTGGCTACTGAAACCAGGCCCCTAGAGGAAGATGGCTCAGCAGATTTTGAAAGGGATTTGATGGAGGTAGTTAAAAGATCAATGGAGGCTGCAAGGGGAGCGATTGCCTCTTCAATCATGGTTTTGATTGACGGGGTAATCAGCTCCACAATGCGGGAGATAAGCTCAGGAGAGATCTCAATAGATGAAGGATGTGAAGTGGATGGAGCTGCAGCAGATATGGTAGTGGTGCAGGGATGAGAAACGGTGTGGACAGGGGATCGAACTGGAGATGGAGCAGGAGAGTTAATTGGGGAATGAATTGGGGAATGAACGGGAGATACAGGAGGAGTAGGAATTCTCTCTGATCCTAACAAATCGAAGCTAGGAGCAGATATCTTAGCCAGATGAGTAGGTAGAGGAGAGGCTGGAGGGGAAAGAGGAACAACCATAGTTGTTTCTGGAGCAGCAGAGGAAGAAGGTCTTACTTCAGCTGAAGTTGATGGAACTTCAACTGAGGCAGACAACAATGCAGAGGAGGAGGAAGGAAGAGCTGAGCCAGCTTCACCATGGTGAGGAGCGACTGATACAGTCCTTGTGTCCTCAGATGTTGCTAGAGCAGATTTCACAAACGTTCTCTTCCACTTTGAGAACAGATGGGGATCCATCTTCTTGCTGGCGTTGATTGTAGTTGCAGATGAACTCAGCAGATGGGGGTACCTTTCCTTCAGGAAAATTCCGATAACCCTTCCTAGGGTGACTTCTTTCTTGCCATTCTTTTTCCTTATTAAATCAAACATCACTGCTGCCCAATTGATCCTTTTCCGATTAACAATTGCACACATGAGTGCGAATTGCTGCCTTGTTATATTATCGTGGGCAGAGTGCTTGCCCAGGAGCACTTTTCCTACTATCTCAGCCAGAAACTTGATTTTGAAAGGAAAATTCACTTTGAGCAGCTTCGTGGGAATGCCCTCAGCATGTCCCAGCTCAACAAGCATACTTCCGAATTCCTGAGCATCTTGCTCATAATCTTCGTCACCATTAACTAAACCAAACACATCAGATAAGACGGCCGGAGTCAGGAGTACCTCCTCTCCGCCGATGGTACCAGTCATCGATTCGTCTGTGGAAGACGACGTGAAAGCCCATTCTTTGATTTCTGGAATGTTGATCTTAATCCTTGCAGACATTAACTTTTCTAATCCTTGATCCCTGCACAGGTGTAGAACTTTTACGATTCCTGCATCACAGCTGCTGAAAGCGTCGAAATCCACGCTAAATCCTGCATCAAACTTGACAACGGCCAGAACTGCTGGAGAGACCGCCATGGATCGCTGGAGAAACGCGAGAAGGAGGAAGAAGACGAAGGGGACGAAGCGGCAGAAAATCGCAAGTGGGAAAGCAGAATGCGAAAGGGCACGCTCCGTCGACGATAAAGCAAAAGATCTTTTGACCTAGGTCGACTATCGGCTTTATATCAGACCGTATATAGTCGGTCTATTAAAAAGATCTAGACCCGATGGTCGAACGGCCGTTCGACGATCGGCTCAGAAGCAGAGTAGTCGGACAATCGTTCGACTATTTCTGGCTTCACAAACAGCAGGCTATCGTCATCCAGAGATCGACGATGAGCTCGACCTGTTCGACGATGGTCGAACGTCGATCGGCGATCTTCAAACAGATAAGCTATCATTAACCAGAGGTCGACGATAGGCTTAATCCGTTCGATGATCTTCGATCATCGTTCGACTATCTTCAAATAGATTTCAACATAGGCAGATAAAGTCACACTTAGTCTCGTCCATTAATCATGCTTAGTTGAACTAAAAAGAACAGATGCTTCTGTTCATCTAAAGGCTTGGTGAATATATCACCTCTCTGAAACTCAGTGGATATGAACTCAAGACAAATCTTGTTCTTTTCCACACAATCTCTCAGGAAATGGTGCCTAATCTCAATGTGCTTCGTTCTAGAGTGGTGCACTGGATTTTGTGCAATTGAGATAGCACTGGTACTATCACACATGATCTTGGTGTTCTTGTGTGAGTAACCATAATCCACAAGCTGGTTTTGAATCCACAGGATCTGTGAACAACAACTAGCAGCAGCTATATATTCAGCCTCTGCAGTTGAAGTTGAGACAGAAGCCTGCTTCTTACAGAACCAAGAGACCAATCTCTCTCCCAGGAACTGGCAAGTTCCTGAGGTGCTCTTCTTGTCAACTCTGCAACCAGCATAATCAGAATCAGAATATCCAATTAATTCAAACTCTGACTCAGCTGGGTACCAAAGTCCTAGATCTGGACATCCCTTCAGGTATCTCAGGATTCTCTTTAGAAGAATCAGATGAGATTCCTTGGGGTTGACCTGGAATCTAGCACAAAGGCATGTAGCAAACATTATATCTGGCCTACTTGCAGTTAGATATAATAGGGAACCAACAATGGCCCTATAATTCTTTTGATCAACTGGCTTGCCGTGATCATCAGAATCAATAACTACATTAGTAGCCATGGGTGTAGGCATTGCTGAAGCATCAGCCATCCCAAATTTCTTTACCAATTCCTTGGCATATTTGGATTGGGAATGAAGATACCATCAGCATCTTGCTTAACTTGGAGACCAAGAAAGTAAGACAGCACACCCATGCTACTCATCTCAAACTTAGAGTGCATCAGGTCAGAGAACCTTTTGCAAAGTTTGGGATCAGTGGAGCCAAAAATAATATCATCTACATACACCTGAACTAACAGGATTGTGTCCTTGTGATGCTTGACGAAAAGGGTTCTATCAACTACTCCCCTAGTAAAGTTGTGCTCTAACAGGAAACTAGCTAAGGTCTCATACCAGGCCCTAGGAGCTTGCTTTAGTCCATAAAGAGCTTTCTGCAACTTAAACACATGTGAGGGCTGAGTTGAAGAAACAAACCCTGGTGGTTGTTCAACAAACACCTCTTCCTTAAGCTCACCATTCAGGAATGCACTTTTGACATCCATTTGGAACACCTTAAACTTCATGAAGGCTGCATAGGCCAAGAAGATCCTTATTGCTTCTAGCCTTGCAACAGGAGCAAAGGTTTGGTCATAGTCTATACCTTCCTCCTGTCTGTAGCCCTGAGCTACAAGCCTAGCTTTATTCCTTACTATAATTCCATTTGTATCTAGCTTGTTTCTATACACCCACTTGGTGCCTATGATCAGTTGGCCTTTAGGTCTTGGAACCAAAGTCCAAACTTTACATCTCTCAAACTAATTGAGCTCCTCTTGCATTGCAATGATCCAGTGGGGATCTAGCTCTGCATCTTTAAAGGTGAGGGGCTCAACCTGTGAGAGGAAGCAAGCATGCATCACATCCTGTCTTAATTGATGTCTTGTTTGCACACCAGCTGATATGTCTCCAATCACTTGAGATGTGGGGTGATCTCTAAGTGTGACAATATCAGCAGGTGGGATGTGATCTTCAGCAACAGTTGGGATTAATTCCTCAGGAGGAATTTGATCTACTGTTGGTGGAACAACAACAGCTTCAACAGCTTCAGCAATGTCTTCATCACTGTCTGATTCAGTGATCTGAAGAGTTGAAAGTTGAAGAATTTCTTGAGGGGCATCATGTACCTGCAAAGAACTTGAGGAAGGAGAATTTTCTTTCTCCTTGTAAAACATCTGAGACTCATCAAAAGTCACATGCACAGATTCTTCAATCTTACAGGTTGATTTGTTATAGACCCTATAAGCTTTGCTTACTTGGGAATATCCAAGCATGATTCCCATTGAAGCTTTTGCTTCAAACTTTCTAATATATTCTTTATTATTATTATGAATATAAACAATACAGCCAAAAACTCTAAAATAATTAATTTTTGGTTTCTTTCCTTTAAGCAACTCATAAGGAGTTTTACACTTAAGTTTGTGTATCAAACTTCTATTCAAGACATAGTTGGCTGTACTAACAGCTTCTGCCCAATAGGATAGAGGCATGTTAGCATCTGCCAACAATGTGCTAGCAGCTTCAATGAGTGTTCTATTCTTCCTTTCAACTACCCCATTTTGTTGAGGAGTTCTAGGAGCTGAGAAGCTATGTTTGATACCTTCTCTCTCACAGAATTCTTGCATGAGAAGAGAGTCAAACTCAGTACCATGATCACTTCTGATCAAGGCCACATGAGGAGAGTACTCAGTCTGCACACATAGTAGAAAGTCTGTAAGGGCTTTGAAGTTATCAGACTTAGTTCTCAAAAAGAAAACCCAACTGAACCTAGAGAAGTCATCTACAATTACTAATGTGTAATACTTCCCTCCTAAACTCTGTACATTTATTGGGCCAAAAAGGTCCAAATGTAATAAATACAGGATCCTAGGAGAATCACTTTTATTTACAGATTTAAAAGAATTCTTGGTTTGCTTGCCTAGCTGACAAGCCTTGCATAGGCTCTCCTTCTTGTAGGGGCAAGAAGGTAAACCTCTAACAAGGTTGTTCTTAGATAACCTAGATATATTTTTCAGGTTTACATGACTAAGCCTTTTATACCATAGGGAATTATTATTAAGGGTTACTTCATTAAACAGGCAGATTTCAGATTGAGATGAATTGAAATCTACTAAATAAATGTTACCTATTCTAATACCTACTAAAACAATATTATTATTTAAAGTAATACTGCAAGAGGAGTTAGAAAATGAAACCTGGTAGCCAGCATCACACAGCTGGCTGACTGAAATCAGATTATGCTTCAGTCCATTGACATAAGCAACTCTCTTGAAAGTAACTGCTCCAATTGTGATCTTGCCATAGCCTTCTGTCTGACCACAGCTGGAGTCTCCAAAGATAACCTTTGGGCCGAGCTTAGCTTTGAATTTTGACAGTAGATCTTTATTTCCTGTCATATGCTTAGAGCATCCACTATCCAAATACCACTTATTTTGAGTGATTGGATAGGCCTTCACCTGCAAGACAATTATTTAGACAGAGTGGACCCAGGTAACCTTGGGTCCCTTGTTTTTCACATAAGAAAAACTGGAAATGTATGAGAATGCAGGCTGAGGGTGATAACCTAGTGGGTGAGATCTCCTAGGTGGGATTCTCCATGCTGATGATGGGTCAACAAACCTAGGGTTTCTATTCTCATTTAGGTTTCTATGGAATTGATTGTGATTTTGAAAATCATATTGAAATCGTCGATCGACGTTCGACGATGGGTGCTCAGATCGTCGACCTTCGTTCGACCATTGAGCTTCCGATCGTCGAGCGGCGTTCGACGCTCTTTGCATTTCTTTAAAAAACTTCTTTCTCTTTTCTCTCTTAGCTTTATTTAAAGTTTTATTAACCAGATTTACTTGCTCAGTGTTCTTCTTTCCACTAGCTGAAATGAAGTTCACTGGAGTTGAAAGGTTATTTTTAAGAAGGACTGGGGGTTCACTGGGAGAAGCTCCTAAGCCTAGTTTATCATTACCTGACCTAGTGTTAGTCATGCTGGTAATTTCTAACAGCTTAAGGCTTCTACCATTAAGGGATTCTTCTAATCTCTTAGACTTAGCTAACTCTATTTTAAGAAATTTGATTTCTTCACTACAAGTAGTGAGTTCTTCCTTTAACCTAATGTTTTCAGAGGCTATTGATTCTGAGTCAGCTAACCTATTTCTAAGTTCTTTTATTTCCTTTTCTGAGCTAATTAAATCTAAGCATAAAGATTTAAATTCTACTTTAAATTCTTCTGAAGTAAAATCATAAGAAGAAAGTACCTCATCTTCTGTAGGCATCTCTTCATCAGAATCAGAACTCTCTGCAGCAGAGTGGTTGCTGCAGGCATCTATTGCTATGAGGCAAACTTCTTTTGCCTTCTTCTCTTCCTCATCTTCACTGGAGCTTGATGAGGAGGATTCTTCATCAGAATCACTCCAGGTTTCAGCAATGAAACCTCTCTCCTTCTTTTTGTTTTTGTAGGAGGATGGCTTGGAGTGCTTCCTGTGCTGTTCTTTATCTTTTCTCTTTTCTTTGTTCTTCTCCTCTGAACACTCTGGCAAGATGTGTCCAGGCTTCCTACAACCATAACATATAATTTCTTTAGCAGGAGAGCGATCATACCTTGGTTTGTCTTCATAGCGTGAAGACTTCTTTCTGAACTCCTTTCTCCCCATCTTGAGAAACCTTTTGGCAAACAGTGCCATAAGTTCCTCATTAGATTGGCTGCCTTCAAAAACATCTATAGCCTTAAGAGCTAGAGATTGCTCTTTTCTTGTAGGAGTGGGGGTCTTTGCTTCAGCTTCTGCTTCTCTGGTCTTCAGCACTTGCTCAAAAGACTTGAGCTTGTCGAGGAGAGCTTCAGTGGAGATCTCATTGGTACTTCTGGCTTCTTTGATGGGCCAGATTCTTAGATCCCATGTGCTAGGGAAGCACATAAGAATCTTATCATTGACCTCTGTCAATGATATGTCTTTGTCCAGGGTCCTCAGCTCATTGATGATTGAGCTGAGCCTGGTGTACATAGCTTCAACTGATTCAGCATCAGTTTTCTTGAAGTTCTCGTACTGTGAGATCAGGTTGGACCTTCTGTCCTTCCTTTCATCAGATGAACCAGCTACAATCTGGTTCAGTGTGTCCCACATGGCCTTTGCTGAAGAGCAATCAGCAACCTTCTGGAACACCTCATCAGACATTGTCTGAGCCAGTATGTTCATTGCCTTGGCATCTGCAATTTTGGCCTTCTTGTACTCATCATTATAATCTGGAGGAGGCACTGCACTCATATCAGATGATGAGGCAGTGGCAGCAGCAGGTGCTCTTGGGGGACCTGACAAAATAGAAGCAAAAATACTTTCATCAATAGAATTCATATATAATTTAATCCTTGCCTTCCAGATGCCAAACTTAGCTAAGTTGCATGCTGGAGGTCTGGTGCTTGAATAATCCTTAGACTGGGCCATGATAGTGAATATCTATAAGCTTTGGTATCTATCAGGATCTTGTGACTTAGGTGTTAGCCTATTCAGTCAGTCAACCTCCCTCTGATACCAATTGAAAGTGAAGGGATAGATACTACTCTAGAGGGGGGTGAATAGAGTTATCAAATTTTGCACTAGACAAAACTTAATGGTCTACCCAACTCCCTTGGAGTGAAGTGCGGAATGAAAGATTATAGATATATATTTAACCCTAGAGCCTAACACAAGTGGAGTGCACAAACTCAAGCTAACTGTAATTACAGTTAAGGCTTGGAAAAACCTAATCAGCAACTAGCACCCTAGTTATATCTAATCACAGCCACAATACAGGAATTAAACAATGGAATCCAGACGACACAAGGAAATTTATAGTGGTTCCCTAAACAACTTGGGTACGTCCACTCTTCTACCCACACGGTAGGAATCCACTCAGGTTTTTGATCAGGTGCCCTGCCACCAACAGAATCTGCTTCAGGTAGATTCAGAAACCCTTTAGACTTTTGATCAGGTGTCTAAAAACCAAGCACAGGTTTTTGATCAGGTGCCCTGCCACCAAGGGATACTTTTGAAGGGAGTAATAACCCTGTACAGGAGGGGGAAGAAGGTTAAGATGTCTTCTCTATTTTACAATAGATTAGAGAAGCACAAAAACTTGCACTGAGCTAGAATGCTCTAAAGAATCAAGGCTCCCCCTGGCTCAAAGATGTCCAGGTGAAGTCTTGCTTCAGTGCAGAAAACTCTTCAGAAGTTCTGAAGGAAAAGCTACAGGAAGAAAATAAATAACAAAATGAAATCTCTTCAAGCAGCTATCTTCTTCTTCTTCTTCTTCAAAGGATCTCTGAGTTTGAACTTCCTGAAAGCAGGAGAACTCAGGTTGATGAAGAGATGAAGATCTTAACACTTCTCAGTTAGATGGAGTTTGCTGAGAGCAGAAAGCTTGAAGGCTTGAAAGCTTGAAATGAACAACTGGTTAGCTATTAGCTAGCTTGAATCCTTCTTCAAAGGGTTTTTTATATAATAGCAGCAAGCAACGGCTCTCTTCCATTTGAATTATTTGTCTTCTTCTGAGCCTTGAGACCTGGGCTATAAATATCAAGAAGACAGAAACATCTCTGCAGCAAAACATTCTATAAAAGGAATAACCCTTTTTCTAAGAAGCTGCAGGACCAAATCAAATAACAAAGGACTAAATAAAGTCACATCAGAAATAATCTCTTTATAGCAAAGAAGAAGACTTTTCAGTCTAACGGCTATAAAGGGCTGTCAGCAGATAAAGTAATTTATAAAGACAGCTAATAAGACAAACAACTTTATCTTAAAAGATTTGACTCAGGCAAAAGAGATGGAGCAAATATTGCCTGGTAATTTTATCATACAGCTTAAAATAATGTGCCAGAAAATGTATTAATTAATTAAATATAATAAATAAATACAAAATATAAAGGCAGGCAGAAAGCGTCGAACGACCTTCGGAGATCGTCGACCGACGCACGGAGATCGTCGATCTATCGGGCAGATAGTCGAACGATCCAGATAGTCGACCTATCGAAGAAGATAGTCGAACTACCCCGGCAGATAGTCGACCTATCAGAACAGATAGTCGAACTATCAGATAGTCGATCTATCAGGGCAGATAGTCGAACTATCAAGCGCAAGCAGATAGTCGAACTATCAAGCAGATAGTCGACCTACCTCAAAAAACAGATAGTCGAACTATCAACAGATAGTCGACCTATCAGCGCAGAACAGATAGTCGACCTATCAACAGATAGTCGAACTATCAGCGCAGAACAGATAGTCGACCTATCAACAGATAGTCGAACTATCAGCGCAGAACAGATAGTCAACCTATCAACAGATAGTCGAACTATCAGCGCAGAACAGATAGTCGACCTATCAACAGATAGTCGAACTATCAGCGCAGAACAGATAGTCGACCTATCAACAGATAGTCGAACTATCAGCGCAGAACAGATAGTCGACCTATCAACAGATAGTCGAACTATCAGCGCAGAACAGATAGTCGACCTATCAACAGATAGTCGAACTATCAGCGCAGACAAAGCGTCGACCAACTGATAGACGATCGTCGATCAGCCGATAGACGAAAGTCGAGCGGCGTTCGACTATGGTCGAACGAAAAACTACTTAACCAAATTCTCAATCTGGAAAAGTGAGGACTCT
This sequence comes from Platanthera zijinensis, assembly GCA_039513925.1. Classification (NCBI taxonomy): domain Eukaryota; kingdom Viridiplantae; phylum Streptophyta; class Magnoliopsida; order Asparagales; family Orchidaceae; genus Platanthera; species Platanthera zijinensis. Next base: position 139,060,375 of record CM077096.1, read on the forward strand.
ACAACTAGACTTCTAACCATTGACCATAGATATTTCTTGGGTCAAGGAGCACAAAGGAGAGGACTAAACTCCAAACAAACTAGGGTACCAACAAGTGGGGTTCACCTCTTAGAGCAAGCTTAGGGGTTTTGACTGGCCAATGTGTCTTAATCGATCAACCTAAGTTTAGTCGAGAGTGTATTCTCGAGAGAGGTGCTTTTGTGTTTTGGGAACCTCCATGGGCGAAGTAAGTACTTAGAAGCTTGAATTTTATTATTTCATGAATTTATATTTTAATCTAAAGGGATTCTAGATCAAGTGCTAATCTTTATTTCATTAAATTTTCTTCTATAGTTTAATCAATCTTTTCATATTACATATAATAATATTTATTTGCGTGAGTAGAATTAATCAATAGGCCCTGAAAAATATGACACTTGATGTTTAATTTTAGAATATCATATACTATGAACGATAGGTGCTCTTGCATATAGTTCGTAGTATTTGGAGATATTATTAATCTTAAATTTTACCCATCAATGTTCCATAAACAAAAAAATTTAATAAAATGTTATAATATGGTACAATCATTATTGGGATATGGGTGACTAGAACTGAATGCATAAATATTATGTCCAATATTTGATTTAGTATTGCTAAACACTATTTAATATTGTGTTTTGTCATGATGCTTCTAATCTATTTGTATTTAGCTACTGAGTGTGACTAAATAAGATAGCGTATGTTTAATATGCCTCTAGGTATATGTGAGGATTCAGGTAGAATAATGGCATTTCGCTTCTCACACATCTCTAAAAAAATGCATTCTTGTAGAAATTTCAAAAGTTACATGTTATAACTCATGATGTTGTGTCTAACATGCTAGGAATGACATGAAAAATCAATATCACTTTATTTGTTTTCATATAAAGAGCTTAGAACGTTGGGCAAAAATTATCTTAGTAAGGTCTTTGTATACAAGTTAAGAGTATCTATTTATGTGGGTAGATTTCGATTGATTCGGGGACCTTGGATATAAATAAAAAGTTAGTGTAAAATAAATAGCAAACAAAAAAGGAAAACTCATATAAATGATGTAACACCCCGAAACTCAAAAGAGGGATGCGTGACATTTTAAGCCAAGTCTGGGATATGGAGCAGGTGACACGAGCGTGTCACGGGAGTGACACGGGCGTGACACGGGAGTGTCACGGGCGTATCACGGTCGTGTTCGGCCATGGGTCATGTGGTCACGTTTTGGCGATCGACAATCATCGTGTGTAGGCACACGGCCTGGAACACGGGCGTGTCCCAGGGCGTATCACGCTCGGGAGATTTCTAAGTGAGGCACACAGGCCGTGACATGGGCACAGACATGGGCGTGTCACATGTGATACGGGCGTGTCAGAGGCTGTGTCACCGACCGTGTCATTCTCGGGAGGTTTCTGGTGTTTCACACGGGTTGTGACACGGGCCCTAACACAAGAGTGTCACATGTGAAACGGGCCCTGACACGGGCGTGTCATATATGACACAGGCATTTCGGAGGCCGTGTCACAGGCCGTGTTTTGTTTGGAGTGCAGGGCGAGACGGCGAATGGGCGATACGGCCCTGGACACGGGCGTGTCGCAGGCTGTGTTCATCCCAGATTTTGTAATTTCAGGCTGAATCACAGCCGTCCATTTTCTTGGTTTGAGATCCAATGGTGGGGGGCTGTTCATGATGAGTTATAACCGGGATTGGGGCTTGAAAACCCTTATTTTCACTTACCATTCTCTTTCTAAAAGCTAGAGAGAAGGGAGAGCAAGGAGGAAGAAGAAGGAGGTCAACTCCGGCTGCCGGTGGAGCTTTGGAGCTCTGATTCTCGATCCAAGTCCGGATCCGCGAAGGCGAGGCCGATACGGTGCTTTCCATCCGGCTAGATCGTCATGGAACCGAGGAGAAATGCTAGGGTAACGATTCTCATCTTGAGCATGTGAAGCTCTTCTTCCTTTGCATGGGAAAACCCCTCTCCCGCAAGTGTGCGGTGAGATTGAGGTATTCTTTGGGGTAGATATGTAAAGTCCCCCATGTAAGAGTCAGAAATCATAGTACGGACATAGGCATGATGTGTGAAGCCTACCCGGACGTGTTGTGTAAGACCCCCCTCCCGGAACACAACACACGGCACGAGGGGAGTCTTATGCCCGAAATAGCCGCCTTGCGGTAGCACTAACACACGGGTTAGCCTTTACCACAAGATGCCTATTCCGCCGGCTACAATCCATATCACAATAATTATGCCAACCCAACCATAACAGAAAAGTAAAAGCAAAAGCAGTTCAATTCACAGCTAAGTTTAAGTCCAAAAGTAGCGGAAGATAACAAGCACAACAGGCTTGTACAAAAGAACAAGAGTTTAGAAATGTTTTGCCAAACGGCTACATGAAAACACTCACGACTGTCACTGACGGTGCCGATGGCACCACCACCTCAGGTCCTATCATCGGGCCTGGCTGTCCTGCTGCATAGTCCGTCGCTGCTCTACCTGCGGGGTTTCCTCCTAAAAAGGAAGACGTAGCAACCGTTAGTCATAAGACTAAGTGGCTTCACATCCGCTCCCCCGGCGACTCCTCGACACCGGGCAGAGAAAGGAACAAGGTACAATATGTATATATATAAGCAATTAAACAAGCAGGTGACTGTAAATATAGTGGAGTATAAACTACGCTACACAACTAGCAGTTCTACAAATATCAATAATATATGACAGCAGGTATAAGTAATCAGAATAGTAACTCAACTTATAAGAGTGCCCATACAAACTTATAAGTTAAGGATCGGGTTAACAGTAAAGTAACTCATCGTATAGGAGTGCCCATACAAACTTATACGATGAGGATCTTGTGTATGCAATGAATGACATGGTATGAATGTTATGCTATGACCGAATCATGCGCACGCACATGCAAGTTGCTATGTCGACACAGACTTGAAGTTCCCACTTTTCGAGCAGGTAGCTAACCTCTCAGGCGTCGTCCGTCGTGGCCAGACGGCGACAGTGGATCGGGCGTCTCCACTACTAGGTGGTATCACATTACCTATCCTAGGCCCCCGTACGCCTCAACGCTAAGAACACAACAGCGGAGCTCACATGCGTACTACGGCTCAGAAGGGGTCTTGGGTAAATGTGCACCAAGAACACAGCCCAACCTGGCCTTTGATTTCGAACCGGATGGAACCTCGGAAACGCACGAGGTGCAAGCCCAACCGTTCTCATGGCACGGAGGAGATCTCGGGTTATGGACACCAAGTATCTAGCCCTACCGCCCAAGGTCTACCCATTGGCTCCCATCGGTGTGACGACAGGCGAACCCGTAGACCTGCCACAATCATTATCTCAATATCGCGACACGATGAATCGTCGCACATTACATGCCCCCAAACAACTCACTCGATGCTACCCGTAGGGAGACTTCAACTCTAAGCATCGGTTGTTAATAAACCCCTTGGGCTCGAATTACGGTTACAAAATACTCCTCACATAGTGTTCATCATGTTCACGCCCACCTATTCAATAAATTCACCTCAACACTACGCATAATAGATATGTTCAACACCAAATTGTATAAATATATCCTATACCAATCTCAACTCCTAATATCTAGCCTTCCCATCCAATCCATTTCTCTACCAATACATGGTTATACCTTATTACACAATCAAATGAGTAACCATGCTAAATTATAGTAACAACAACATTATAGATATATGGGAGCAAGACAACAAATGAGCAAATCACAACCATTGCAAGAGTGCTAGCATTATAAAATAACAAGTGCATTAACATAGGATAGCCTGATACTAAAACTGGGATTCCCGGAGCTACAGGAATTCGATCACAATGCACAACCCCTCGTTGGAAAGGTATTCGCGAGGGCTACGACTTTCGTGTTGAGTCGATCGCCCAGATCTGGTCGCAACATACCAGAAATTCAACTCGAATACGTATAGGAAACAGTTTCCTGTACAGGAATTTTCCCGAACGCAGCGGACTCGAACCAGCTTTCCTGTGGCTACAGGTATCGCATGGAAACGAGCAACCACTCGTTGGAAAGGTAATTTCAAGGGCTACGACTTTTGTGTTGAGTCGTTCACCCAGATCTGGCCAGAACACCTCCGAAATTGGCCACGAAGGTCGCCGCGTGCAGAAATCAGATTTCTGCACGCATCTTAAGGCGAGATGAACGGCATCCGTTCATCTTCTTCCTTGCAACGACCTCACATAAACTTCTCCAGAAATCACACCCAACCTTATTTCTCCTTTCAAGCCAAACCCTCAACGAAAACCCCTCTCATCTCCACTTTGAATGATGAGAAGGTTGAGGGAGACTAAGCCTAGAAAACCTAGGCATGGCTTATCCTAAGAACTCTCCTCCTCACCATCAAGACTCTATGGAGTCGATGTCTCTCCTAAAATATCTATAGATCTAGCACCAAGGGAGAGGGGAGGAAGCTCACCTCAAGTCCAGCGGTACCACCATGGCCGGCCATGAGCCTCGCACTCCTTCGCGGCGGCATTGTTTTTCCCTTGACGGTGGCGGCGTTTTGATTCCTCCAAGGATGGCTCCGGCAAGCTCTTCCTCCTCCTCCAGCCAAGAACTCTCTCAGAAATTTCGGGGCAGAAGAAAGGGGAATGAATGCTAGGGTTTCACAACTTTTTCCTTTTTATACACCGCAGACACGGGTAGGCACACGGCCGTGTTCCTACCCGTGTGCAGGTGACACGGCCGTGTTGCCTGCCGTGTTTAGGGCCGTGTTCATCCCAGAACACCTTCCTGTCGGGTCGGGGTTGCGGCACACGGGTAGAGACACGGCCGTGTCTCGACCCGTGTCCTTGGCACACGGCTAGGGACACGCCCGTGTCCCAATACCCGTGTACCTCTCTGACTGGTAAGCCTAATTTTATGAGGCACACGGGTATGGACACGGCCGTGTCCATACCCGTGTCAGCCAGAATTGCCATTTTGCCTTGTTTTCCTCATTTCCCGTACGTTCGCACCTGTTCCCCCACACCCCATTGGGCTCACCACAGCCCCCTAGACTCAAATACGCAATCAAGGGGCCTAGCGCGAATTGGGACGTTACAAATCCTATAAACAAAATAAAAGATTTCGTCCCCGAAATCAGGGTAAGGCTATGGGAGTGAAACACATAAAAGGGAACTATGCTTTCAAATAAAATTCTTACTTGGAGTAAATAATTCCGGGTAGCGCCCTTGCATCAAATCCTTTGGCTCCCATGTGAACTCCTCCTTCCCATGATTAGACCATAGCACTTTCACCAAGGGAACACTTTTGCGGCGCAAGGTTCTTGTCTCGTTATCAATGATCCGCACCGGCTCCAGTCGCACAGACCGATCAGACGCCACGGCACCATCCGCCGTGGGGATATACTGTTCAGGCCGCAACAAAGCCTTCCGAAGCGACGATACATGGAACACGTCGTGAAGGTTCTCCAGTGTTCGGATGGTTCGTTCAGATTGCCTGTCCGTTTGAGGGTGAAAGGCCGTGCTAAAGGTGAGGCGCGAGCCCAAATAAGCCTGTACAGCCCTCCATTCTCTTGAAGTAAACCGACCATCCCGATCGGAGACGATCGTCTTCGGCACACCATGGTACCGCACAAATTGCTCCACAAAGAGACGCACTAGGACGCCCACCTGCGCCTCCTTCTTCATTGGGATAAATCGGGCTACTTTGGTCAACCGGTCAACTATCACCCACACAGAATCATTCCCCGAGCGCGAGCGAGGTAACCCGTGGACAAAGTCCATGGAGATGTCCTCAAATTTCCATTCGGGGATGGGCAACGACCGTAGCATTCCACCGGGGCTTCTGCACTCCGCCTTCACCATTTGGCAGGCCACACAATGAGTAACAAAGTATTTGACATCCCTCTTCATGCCCGGCCAACACATTGTCTTTCTCAAATCGGCGTACATCTTCGCGATCCCCGGGTGCACCGAGTACTTGGAGCAATGGGCCTCCTTTAGAATATCCTCCCGAATGTTGTCGCCTTCGGGGATGTAAAGCCGGCCACGAAAATGGACGAGGCCGTCTTTTAGGGAGTATTCTTCCGTAATCCCATCCTCCATTGACTTGAAAGCCGGGGTTAAAGCCGCATCCTTCTTTTGTTCCGTCCTGATCCGGTCTTGTATGTTGCAAACTATACTCATCGCGGCCAAATATTCCGTATACTCTTCCGATTGATTCTTAAAGACCAAAGTGACTTCCATCTCTTGCAGTGTCTGGATTAACTTCATCCTCATCAAGTGGGATTCCGTGCTCGTTCCCGGTGCCTTTCGGCTCAAGGCATCAGCTACGGAATTAACCTTCCCGGGGTGGTAGTTCAAGGTGAATTCATAGTCGCCAAGAACTCCAACCACCGCCGCTGTCTCAAGTTTAACTCCTTTTGGGTGTGAACGTACTTCAGATTTTTGTGATCCGAGTAGATCTCGCAGTGGACGCCATATAAATAATGCCTCCACATCTTCAAGGCGAATACCACCGCTCCCAACTCTAGATCATGCACCGGGTAGCTGGCTTCATGCTTCTTCAACTGTCTTGAAGCATAAGCGATCACATGCCCATTCTGCATCAACACAGCTCCCATCCCTTGATACGACGCATCCGTGTAAACTTGAAAGCCCTCCTTCCCAGATGGAAGAGCTAGGATGGGTGCAGTCGTCAATCTGTCCTTCAACTCTTGGAATGCAGCTTCACACTGGGGTGTCCATTCAAACGGCACACCCTTCTTGGTCAGCGTAGTAAGGGGAAGGGCGATCTTCGAGAAGCCTTTCACGAACTTGCGATAGTACCCGGCAAGTCCAAGAAAGCTCCGTATGTCGGCCGCTGACTTCAATGGCGACCACTCCTTCACGGCCCGCACCTTGGCCGGATCTACTGCTAGCCCCGCCCCACTAATCACATGGCCCAAGAACGCGACCTCTCGAAGCCAAAACTCGCATTTGCTGAACTTGGCAAACAAAGTGTGCTCCTTTAGCTTCCTCAGCACTAAAGTTAGATGTTCGGCGTGTTCTGCTTCAGTCTTGGAGTAGACTAGGATATCATCGATGAACACGATGACAAAGATGTCCAAATAAGGGCTGAACACCTTGTTCATCAAGCTCATAAAGGCGGAAGGGGCGTTTGTGAGCCCAAACGGCATCACGGTGAATTCATACAAACCATATCTCGAACTGAACGCAGTCTTCTGAATGTCATCTTCTTGTATCCTCAGCTGATAATATCCCGAACGCAGATCTAACTTGGAGAACCAATACGATCCCACCAATTGATCAAATAACTCATCAATGCGCGGTAGGGGATAGGTGTTCCGCACCGTTAACCGGTTCAACTCTCGATAATCAATACATAACCGCAGGGTGCCATCCTTCTTTTTGACGAACAAAACGGGCGCTCCCCAAGGCAACGAGCTTGGGCGAACGAACCCTGCTTCCACCAATTCCTGAAGCTGGACTCTAAACTCTGCAAGTTCCTTCGGAGCCATTTGGTATGGAGCTCGCGAGACGGGCTTGGCACCCGGAATTAGCTTGATTTGGAAGTCCACTTCCCTATGCGGGGGTAGTCCCGGCAATTTCTCGGGAAATACCTCGGGAAATTCTCGCACCACCCGCACATCCTTGACCTCTAATGTCAATTTCTTCAACTCGAAGCAGATTACATAGACCTCGTCCCCTTCCATATGAGATTTCATAACTTGGATTGAAGATAATAATATACGGGGTGCAAATTTAATACCTTGGAAGATGACTTCCGAGTCTCCATGCCTCAACATAACTTGCTTCTCCGCACAATTGATCCTGGCGTGGTGCCAGTCCAACCACTTCATGCCCAGGATGAGGTCGAACTCCGGGATTCTTAACACTGTAGCCGGAGTTTCAAAGAACTTTCCTCCAATAAGGGTGTCGAAGTCGCAACTTGCTGACGACGTCATCTCAGAGCCGTCCGGATGGCGCACCCTTTGAGTAATGCCCGTGAAGTGTTGCACTCCCTCCAAGTCCTTCACGAAGTCCTCCGAAATGAACGAGTGAGACGCACCCGTGTCAAATAACGTATAGGCGGGTCTCCCGCTAACCACGACAGTGCCTAGGTTCCAAAAGGGTAATCACTATTCAGAATAGCGCGTATCATTTGTATCATAAATCTAACAAGTCATATAATATTAATAAATTTTGCACGTACCGGTGATGACTTCCTGCGGATTTCTCTCCTGAGTCATATCCAATGCGAATACATGCTCCCGTGCATGTCCTTGATTTCTCCCTGGTGGTCCTCTTCCTCGGCCACGCATGTGCCCTCGCCCCCGTGGAGCTACTGGAGGGGGAGCAATAGGAGCATCCCCGATCAATCGCGGGCAAACTCGTCGGACATGCCCCGGTTGATTGCACTCAAAACATATCACCTCACGTCGGCCCCAGGTTGTTGATAATATTGCTTCTGCGGTGGTGGAGGTAAAGCTAGTGGTTGCGGAATTGGGTACTCCACCCGATAGTTCCGGTTGACCCACCGACCGCCTCTGTGGTTTCCCCTTCCTCTGCCATGATCATTCCGCCTTCTATTACTAGGGCCGACTTCAATTACTCCTTCCGCGGGTCTCTTGCCACATCCCATGTGGTCCGCCTCCAATCTCTTTGCCATGTCGATGATTTCTGCCAGGCTTCCATCGGCTATAAACAAAAGGGCCTGCCTCAGGGGGTCCCTCAACCCTTTGTAGAAGCGCTTCGCGTAGCCTCTATCGTCCAACTCATAGGAATCGACAAACCTAGCGAGGTGTTGGAACTCCCTCTGGTACTCCGTTACCGAATTCGATCCCTGCTTCAGCTGCAGAAATTTTTCTTCAAGTCCATCCCGAGCAGAAGAAGGGATGAAGTGATCCAGAAAAGCCTCGGTGAACTCGTTCCAACTGATGTCCGTGTACAACCGCCCTTGGAAGATGGAGCCCGTGAGGGACTTCCACCACCTTTTGGCGTGCAGCTCTAGTAGCGTCACTACCAATGTCACCGCCATGCTGTTCGGACATCTTATGCCAGCCATCAATTCCTGCACGGTATCAAGCCATTCCTCGGTGCGCACCGGCGATTCTGTCCCAAGATAGGCAGGAGGGGACAGGGCACGGAAGGTGCTCAACCTGTTGGAGCTTGGCGCTTGTTGTTGCACCGGAGCTTGCTGGGCTTTAAATGCATCCAATATGGCTGACAGCGTTTGTCCCAGTTCCGACTGCTGGAATTGTGAAGGGACGGAAGGGGTAGGAGTGCCCCCAACCGGCTCCACCTGTGTTGGGACCTGTACGCAAGGTACAAACTAGGGTCAGGTTGGCTAAAACTAATGTCAAAGTTGGACAACTTAGTGTGAATTACATATGGGCACACCACTGCTTCCGCTAAGTCGATTTGTCCCCAAACCGACTAATCGAACGGGAGTGGCCCATTGTTACCTGACTGCTGTAGGTGAAGATCGGCTAAGTCTGATACCATTTGTAAGACCCCCCTCCCGGAACACAACACACGGCACGAGGGGAGTCTTATGCTCGAAATAGCCGCCTTGCGGTAGCACTAACACACGGGTTAGCCTTTACCACAAGACGCCTATTCCGCCGGCTACAATCCATATCACAACAATTATGCCAACCCAACCATAACAGAAAAGTAAAAGCAAAAGCAGTTCAGTTTACAGCTAAGTTTAAGTCCAAAAGTAGCGGAAGATAACAAGCACAACAGGCTTGTACAAAAGAACAAGAGTCTAGAAATGTTTTGCCAAACGGCTACATGAAAACACTCACGACTGTCACTGACGGTGCCGATGGCACCACCACCTCAGGTCCTATCATCCGGGCCTGGCTGTCCTGCTGCATAGTCCGTCGCTGCTCTACCTGCGGGGTTTCCTCCTAAAAAGGAAGACGTAGCAACCGTTAGTCATAAGACTAAGTGGCTTCACATCCGCTCCCCCGGCGACTCCTCGGCACCGGGCGGAGAAAGGAACAAGGTACAATATGTATATATATAAGCAAGTAAACAAGCAGGTGACTGTAAATATAGTGGAGTATAAACTACGCTACACAACTAGCAGTTCTACAAATATCAATAATATATGACAGCAGGTATAAGTAATCAGAATAGTAACTCAACTTATAAGAGTGCCCATACAAACTTATAAGTTAAGGATCGGGTTAACAGTAAAGTAACTCATCGTATAGGAGTGCCCATACAAACTTATACGATGAGGATCTTGTGTATGCAATGAATGATATGGTATGAATGTTATGCTATGACCGAATCATGCGCACGCACATGCAAGTTGCTATGTCGACACAGACTTGAAGTTCCCACTTTTCGAGCAGGTAGCTAACCTCTCAGGCGTCGTCCGTCGTGGCCAGACGGCGACAGTGGAGCGGGCGTCTCCACTACTAGGTGGTATCACACTACCTATCCTAGGCCCCCGTACGCCTCAACGCTAAGAACACAACAGCGGAGCTCACATGCGTACTACGGCTCAGAAGGGGTCTTGGGTAAATGTGCACCAAGAACACAGCCCAACCTGTCCTTTGATTTCGAACCGGATGGAACCTCGGAAACGCACGAGGTGCAAGCCCAACCGTTCTCATGGCACGGAGGAGATCTCGGGTTATGGACACCAAGTATCTAGCCCTACCGCCCAAGGTCTACCCATTGGCTCCCATCGGTGTGACGACTGGCGAACCCGTAGACCTGCCACAATCATTATCTCAATATCGCGACACGATGAATCGTCGCACATTACATGCCCCCAAACAACTCACTCGATGCTACCCGTAGGGAGACATCAACTCTAAGCATCGGTTGTTAATAAACCCCTTGGGCTCGGATTACGGTTACAAAATACTCCTCACATAGTGTTCATCATGTTCACGCTCACCTATTCAATAAATTCACCTCAACACTACGCATAATAGATATGTTCAACACCAAATTGTATAAATATATCCTATACCAATCTCAACTCCTAATATCTAGCCTTCCCATCCAATCTATTTCTCTACCAATACATGGTTATACCTTATTACACAATCAAATGAGTAACCATGCTAAATTATAGTAACAACAACATTATAGATATATGGGAGCAAGACAACAAATGAGCAAATCACAACCATTGCAAGAGTGGTAGCATTATAAAATAACAAGTGCATTAACATAGGATAGCCTGATACTAAAACTGGGATTCCCAGAGCTACAGGAATCCGATCACAATGCACAACCCCTCGTTGGAAAGGTATTCGCGAGGGCTACGACTTTCGTGTTGAGTCGATCGCCCAGATCTGGTCGCAACATACCAGAAATTCAACTCGAATACGTACAGGAAACAGTTTCCTGTACAGGAATTTTCCCGAACGCAGCGGACTCGAACCAGCTTTCCCGTGGCTACAGGTATTGCATGGAAACGAGCAACCACTCGTTGGAAAGGTAATTTCAAGGGCTACGACTTTCGTGTTGAGTCATTCACCCAGATCTGGCCAGAACACCTCCGAAATTGGCCACGAAGGTCGCCGCGTGCAGAAATCAGATTTCTGCACGCATCTTAAGGCGAGATGAACGGCATCCGTTCATCTTCTTCCTTGCAACGACCTCGCATAAACTTCTCCAGAAATCACACCCAACCTTATTTCTCCTTTCAAGCCAAACCCTCAACGAAAACCCCTCTCATCTCCACTTTGAATGATGAGAAGGTTGAGGGAGACTAAGCCTAGAAAACCTAGGCATGGCTTATCCTAAGAACTCTCCTCCTCACCATCAAGACTCTATGGAGTCGATGTCTCTCCTAAAATAGCTATAGATCTAGCACCAAGGGAGAGGGGAGGAAGCTCACCTCAAGTCCAGCGGTACCACCATGGCCGGCCATGAGCCTCGCACTCCTTCGCGGCGGCATTGTTTTTCCCTTGACGGTGGCGGCGTTTTGATTCCTCCAAGGATGGCTCCAGCAAACTCTTCCTCCTCCTCCAGCCAAGAACTCTCTCAGAAATTTCGGGGCAGAAGAAAGTGGAATGAATGCTAGGGTTTCACAACTTTTTCCTTTTTATACACCGCAGACACGGGTAGGCACACGGCCGTGTTCCTACCCGTGTGCAGGTGACACGGCCGTGTTGCCTGCCGTGTTTAGGGCCATGTTCATCCCAGAACACCTTCCTGCCGGGTCGGGGTTGCGGCACACGGGTAGAGACACGGCCGTGTCTCGACCCGTGTCCTTGGCACACGGCTAGGGACACGCCCGTGTCCCAATACCCGTGTACCTCTCTGACTGGTAAGCCTAATTTTATGAGGCACACGGGTATGGATACGGCCGTGTCCATACCCGTGTCAGCCAGAATTGCCATTTTGCCTTGTTTTCCTCATTTCCCGTACGTTCGCACCTGTTCCCCCACACCCCCATTGGGCTCACCACAGCCCCCTAGACTCAAATACGCAATCAAGGGGCCTAGCGCGAATTGGGACGTTACATGTTGGTCTAGATCGGTGATGATTTGCTATGCATTTTTAGCTGGAGAAGACTCCGAGCATTTTGATTGTTTTCGGGTTGCTATGCGGTAGAATGCATCAGGGAATCTTGGGGATTAACCCCGAGGTGCACCCGGAAATCTGGATGGAAATGCATTTCTGTCATATCGGTGTCCTGGGAGCCAACCGGGTACATAGCGGGGCTATGTGCCGTGTTTGAACGATATTTGGGACTGGGGAAGCTTAGCCCGCGTCAAAGGCCAAATGGCAATGACGGGGTGAGCAACGGGCTGGTGGAGCCCTACCCGCTCCATCTGCTCGGTTAAAGTGACCTAAAGTTTTACGTGGGACTTGTCGAGGTTTGGACATCGAGTCTAGGCTACGACTGAGAAGACTAAATGCTCACAAAGGTTGCCACCCTGGGGGTGGTGGTGGAGTCATGGACCGGACGGGGTTCTGACTGTCTTCGCCGAGTAAGTACCCTGAGAGCACGGGGTGTACGGCTGTGTTAGAGTGCACCTATGATGTGATGCTTATTTTGCTATGTTGCTTGTTTTGCTAACAAGTGTAGGGAAAAAGCTTTGTTGCCCCGGTTTGGGGGCGGAATCGTTATAATTTGGTCAGCATAGCTGACCGTTGCCTTTGTTTACCACCATGCGGTGGATTGTTGCTTGTAGGTGTTGTGGAGTTGAGCGGTAAATAGCGGGCTAAAGCCCAAGTTGCTGTGCCAGCCCTCGAAGGCCAATTTTTTAGTGTTTTCCTTTTTGTACTCATGTGTGACCGGCCTGCGTGCTAAGGTTTGGAAGACACTTTTATTAAGCAAACTCTTGTAAGGCTATAAAGCAAATATTCGTATACTAAACATTCCTTTTTGGTTTGAGTAGTGGACATTCATGCTTGGATGGATTCTTTATTCTTTGTATAACATAATAATTTACTTCCGCTAGATGCTCTGTGTAGGACGTTGTGATTGGTTGAATGGTCTCAATACGTAACCAACTGGTCTGTCCGTAGTATATGGCATCGGGCCCCGACCGGACCTACTGCTATATGTCATGTGATGGATAGGGGTGTTACAAATTGGTATCAGACTACTGGTTTTAGTCAAGCTTAAATGAATTCGTGGGCGAATTCACTTTAAGGGGTGGTGAGCATATGTGTGTGCGTCATCGTTATAACATGAAAAGAACCCATGAATGTCCACTTAGGAATGAAAATACACATGTTTGAGGAACCTGCGTGTTCCTATAATTGCTTTTTGCAATTTTGTTCAGTCACTTATGGTGTTTTGAACGGCTATAGGTGTCCGGAAGTGGAGCGTGGCAGTCTGAACACACGTTTGCTGAGCAAAGTACTGTACCAAGCGACGTGCCTGAGACCCCTACTTCTTTGGAAACTATAATAAGAGTTGTTGAAGCGGTGTTCGCTATGACCAATGCACAATATGGAAGTAATGTGCAACTCTTTGTCCCTGAGATGGCCCCAACATCGAGCGGTATGTTGGAGCAAAGGGCATTTGGAGGTCAATTAGGGCAGCAGATGAACATAACTGTGGTGTAGGGAGCGCATTCAGTTGACGCATATTTACAGACGTTCCTTATGATAAGGCGCTACCCAGGCTTTGAATGGGAAAGAGAGTAATCTATAGTTGATAGATTTTATAATGGTCTGCGCAGCAAGTTGCGTATTCTACTGCTAGGACCAAAGTTATTCGGATTCCGAGCTTTGGTGGAGTCGTCTAGAGCTTTGGAGGTGGAGTTGGGGAAAACTCACCAAGTAATAGTGAAAAGGGTACCAAACCCTACAGATCCTATAAGGACTGCCTATCGAAAGACGCCGAGAAAAGAGGTTGTGTCATCTACTACCCAAACTACCCTTAATTATTATTCTTGTGGCAAGAAAGGACACCTCGCCAGAGATTGTTGGGAGAGTGCTCAGAAGATAGGGAAAGTTTTGGCAGGAGCAGTCGAAGATGCTATGGCAAAGGATTCGGTGGTCAAGATGACAACCTCAAAATCTGGGTACCATAGGTGGTACAAGAAGGCTAGTAGGTCGGGTTTAGTTCCTTCCTCTAGCACATCCGGAGCGACTATAGCCCAAACCCCATACGCATGCTTTGTTTGTGGAAAGCTGGGACACTATGCCCGAGATTGTTGGAGTGCAATTGTTGTGTGTATTTTTCTTTTGAAAAAGTGTGTAAGTGTTTTTTTTGGTGTTTTTGAAAGGTTTTTTTTGTGTTGTACGACAGATCCCGACTCAGATGATAGGGTTGAAGATATTGTGTTGGAGCCTAAAATTGCACTTCCGAGGAGAGCTCGCCTTCGTGTTGCTATTGCTGAAGAGAGGATGGATAATCTGAGCCAAGGAGGAAATGGCCAAGGTGAAAGGGTTGCGGAGGGCAAAGAAGTGGTTCAGCCATGCGTTAGAACAATGCGAAATTCAAAACCACCACTGCAGGAAGTGTTTACCCTGGCTTTGGATCGACCATTATAAACAACCACTTTGAGATTAAACCAGCCATCCTGAATATGATTAGGAATAATACTCAGTTCTCCAGCCTGCTGAGTCAGGATCCGCAACTCCATCTGGTGGAGTTCTCGAAAATCTGTGGCACTTTCATATATGCCAGTATCTCGAATGACATGGTGAAGTTTAAGGTTTTCCCTTTTTCGTTGAGGTACAAAGCCAAAACCTGGCTTCATACTATTTTCCCAGGGACCGCATCTCTGAAATATGGAGGGCGAGACCCTAAGTCACCCCTGGAGTGGTGATGACTTGAAGCATTTTTATCCATGAAAATATGTACGTCCACTTCTTCAATACATATGAAATCCTTTGATCCTCCAACTCTTTTGCAGATTGAACTTATGACAAGCCATATGTATCGAGCTAAGTACTAAGAGGCTCCCACTGCTAGGCTTCCACCTAGCTGGCAGGGTCGGGACCCTCAAAGGAATATTTTCTCCCTCCAGGGTTAGGTCCCGAGACGCTCCCGCTGCCAGGATACCACCTAGCTAGCACGGCCGGGATCCTCGAGTGAAGTCATTATGAACCTAGTGGTGGAGTTCTGTGGAGGCTCAACATCTGCCGTCAGGCTTTCACCAAGATGATTGGGCCGGTGGTAGAGCCCTGAGGTTGGCCAATTGAATATTTTCTCCCTCCAGGGTTATGTCCCGAGACGCTCCCGCTGCCAGGCTCCCACCTAGCTGGCAGGGTCGGGATCCTCGAGTGATGTCATTATGACCCTAGAGGTGGAGTACGATGGAGGCTCAACATCCGCCGTCAGTCTTTCACCTAGTTGATTGGGTCGGCGATAGAGCCCAGAGGTTAGCCAAAGGAATGTTTTCTCCCTCCACGATTAGGTCCCAAGACGCTCCTGTTATCAGGCTCCCACCTAGCTGGCAGGGCCAGGATCCTAGAGTGACGTCATTATGACCCTCGAGGTGGAGTCCGGCAGAGGCTAAACATCCGCCGTCAGGCTTTCACCTAGCTTATTTGGCCGGTGATAGTGCCCGGTGGTTGGCGAAAGGAATATTTTCTCCCTCATGGGTTAGGTACCGAGATGCTCCCACTGCTAGGCTCCCACCTAGCTGGCAAGGCTGGGATCCTTGAGTGACGTCATTATGACCCTAGAGGTAGAGTCTGGTGGAGGCTCAACATCCTCCGTTAGGTTTTCACCTAGCTGATTGGGCCGGTGGTAGTGCCCGGAGGTTGGCCAAAGGAATGTTTTCTCCCTCCGGGGTTAGGTCCTGAGATGCTCTCGCGGCAAGGTTCCCACCTTGCTAGCAGGGCTGGGATCCTTGAGTGATGTCATTATTGAAAGTTAGGTGATAAGATCTATCTACCTCTAGAGGGGGGGGGGTGAATAGAGTAAGTTCAAATAGATTGATGTATTTAAAACTTTTTGATCTACTTAGTGTAGAGAGTGAGTTATACAATGATTAAATATATGATAAAGCAAACAGCACACAGCACACAGCAAGAAGTAAACATAAACCACAGAAGACACAAGGAAATTATAGTGGTTCCCCAAACTTGGGTAGTCCACTCTTCTATCACCCTTTGATAGGAATCCACTGCAGGATGGTTGATCAGGTGTCCTGGGCACCACCAGATTTTTTGATAAGGTGTCTTGCCACCACTGATTTTGACAAGGTCTCAGCTAACCAAAAGGGTAACTTTTGAAGGGAGTTAAAACCCTGTACAGATGGAATAAGGTAAAGAAAGGATGAGTATGCTTCTCTGTCAACTATCAAAGAGAAGCTTGTGGATTTTGATGTTGTCAAAGCTCCCCCTGAGATGTAGATGAGTTCAGGTAGAAGAAGCTTTGCACAAGGGTGACAGGCTCTTCACTGCTTGTCCTTCTTCAGCAGTAGATAACTCAGACACTGAGTGTTTGATGTCTGAAGGTAGAAGGCAGTCTGTAGAAGAGTTGATTGCAGAGCAGAAGAGAATCAGAGAGAATTGATGATGATCTTTCTCTGAGTGATGTTCTTCTCTTTTAATTCTCTGTAGCAGATTCTGTGAGAGAGAGATGATGAAGAATGTTCTCTGTAACAAAACTGAATAACTGTGTATGTCTCTCTCGAAAAATCTCTGAGTAATAGAATTACTACTGTCTGATAGATAGCCGTTGGCAGGGCATTCAATGCATTCCTTAACTGTCCATGCCTTGGAAGGAAGTGCCTTAATTGATTTCCAATGAAAATTCCTTGAGATATGGACCAATTAAGTCTTGAAACGGCCAGGGGATCTCTTGCAATAACTGCTTTGATGATCTTTAATTTGAATTTCAAAAGTCAATAGACGGGAGAACCCAAAACATTGAATTCATCATAAATCGTCGATCTGAGCTTGACTATCCGTCGATCAGAGAGTGATTAAGGATGCAGAGAGAATCACGCCAAAACGTCGAGCTGAAGTCGACGTTACGTCGAACTGAGGACGACGCTGCGTCGACCTGCGATCGACTATGCGTCGAGCAGCGGTCGACTACGCGTCGAGCTGAGGACGACGACACGTCGAGCTGGGGTCGACTATCCGTCGGGCTGAGCAGAACTAAAATCTCAAATATCCTAAGTTCTAAACTCACACTCAATGACCTATGCTATACAAAGAGGTCATGCATCCTTAGCATAGTTATCCTGACCCAAATATAAAAAGGGTGTTCCAACAATCTCCCCCTATTTGGATTAGGATTACTATTCACATGATTATAAGGAAATAAAAAGCATACAGGAGATTAAAACACAGACAAAACCATAAACCACAGATAGAAGCAGGAGCAGATATATAAATATCAAAAGTATTTATGGCAGTTGTAAGGAGGTGGAGCCATCTTACATTACTTCTTCTTTGGTTCTTCTTCAAGGCTTTTCTTGAACTTGATTTCTCTCTGAGGATTGGCAACATCTTTCCTGGATCTGTAATCCTCAGAAGTACCCAAGGAAGTTATGCTTTTTCCACTGGGAGGCACAGCAGCAGGATGCAACTGCATGTATCTATCAAATTCAAAGAATTTGCTGGAGTTGTATTTGTCCAATTCTTGTCTTCTCTGCTCAAACATAGTACTGATGTTTGATGTGTCCAGTCCTCTTTCTTTATTCTTCTTAATCAGGTCTAGAGCAGCAAGCTCAGCCATTCTAGCTTTCCAAGCAGTAGGATTGTTGACTGGATCATCATAAGGGATAGGAGGTTCATATTTGTTGCTTTGATCTGAAGGAGGAGGTTTTTGCCTTACACCATCATTGAGCTTGAAGGGAAAAGGACCAGAGGTTGAAGCAATAGTCTTTCCTCCCCTTTGATATGGCTGGTGTCTAGCTTGACCTCTTGATAGGTTTCCTCTTGAAGATCCTCTTTGTTGATAACCTCTTGGTTGGCTACCTCTTTGTCCTCTCCTGGATTGATATGTCTTGCCTTGGAAGGAGGATGTGGGAGGATTGCTGACAGGGTTAGCACTGCCTCCTGCACCTGGAGAAGATGGAGGAGGAGGAGGAGGAAGAATAGATTTGCAGGGGCCTTTGAAATACTTCTTCTTCTGTTTCATAGCCTTGAGTTGGTTCTTGGAATATTGCATCCAGGGCTCTGTAATCTCACAGTTGTGAAGAATGTGATAAGGAGTATCATGGTCAGTGGCCCTTTCCATTGGAACTCTCTTTAGAGCTTTGCTTCTAGCTTTTCTCTTTTTAGCAATGGTGGCAGATGAATCATCTGAGCTAGTGGCAAACTCATCAGAGGAGCTGCTTTGCACAGGATCATAAGGATCATAAAAATCCTTCTTGGAGGCAATTCCTGAAACAGGACTAGAAGCAGCTGTCAGTGTAGATGATGTATCTAACACTGCAGGAAAAGAGATGGCTTCAGGTGCAACAGACATAGGAGCAGCTAAGTCACTGATAACTTCAGATATTACAGCCTCAACTGAGCTGGCTGGATAGATCTTATTAGCAGGAGCAGAAGCTACCACTGCATCAGAAACTTGAGAGACAATAGAACTGGCAGGAGCAACAGCTACCACTGCCTCTGGAACAACAGAACTACCAGGAGCAATTTCAGGAGCAAGGGCTTCCACTGCATCAGAAGTGTTGGGCAACTCATCAACAGTGATATCATCAACAGAATGATCAACAATACTAATATCAACATTAGAACAAGCAGGAGCAGCAACAGCACTATGATCAAGAGAATCATTTGCAGGAGCATCAGCTACCACTGCATCATCATCAAGGATCATTTCATCAAAAATAACAGTAACAGCAGCAGAAAAGGGAACAATAGCCCTGGACAGATCTTCAGGAGGCAATAATCTGTATGGGCTGAAAGACCTTTGGAAAAAGCATGCTGGCACTGCCACTGTAAAGTCTTCAACTGAAGGCTAAACAAACTCTCTATCTGTAGGCTGAATTTCTGAAACTAACATCTCTTCTCTATCAAAGGAAGGCAACTCTTCTTCTGCAAAAATCTCCCCCTGCCTAGAATCAGTTAGAACTGACTCTAGGCCCCTAGAAGAAGGGCCAGCCACAATAGGAGTAAGGGAAGAGAGTTTAGATGAGATGGAGTTCAAAGAGAGGATTATTGGAGCTAGGGAAGCATCCAATAGAGAAGAAAGCCTTGGAGCCAAGAGCTCATAGAGCTTGTTGGCCAAGGGAAGCAAATCTACTTGCTCAAAGGGATGTTGAGCAGAGGTAGAGGGAGGAGAAACAGATGCAACAGAGGATGATGTTGGGATAGATGAAATGGGGATGGTAGGTTCAATGATGGATGACATGATTAGGTCAGAAAATGATGGTGTCTCAGATATGTCATCAGGAGAACCATCCAAGAAAGAATCACTTAGATTGTTAATCTCAATATCCATTGGAGGGAAGAAGTGAAGAGGATGAAAATCTTCAGATGTGGTGATGGATGGAGGAATGTATGAGGCAATTGTAGCAATTGATGATGTTGTTGGCATAGGGGATGAAAATTGAGATGAGGATGGAGAGAAGGTGGTTGGAAAGCAGAAGGAAGATGAAATGGTGATGGATGGCATGGCTTCTTCTACTAGATCAGAAGGCTGAGGTGAAGTGACCACAACAGTCCTTGTTTCTGTAGAAGTTTTCATAGCTGCAGCAGCTCTGGGATTGGTGATTTTCCTGTCCCACTTACCAATGAGGGCACAGGTCAGTCTCTTAGAAGCATTGATATGCTTAGAGGATACCAGAAGCTGAGGGCAGATATGATGAAGCAACAAACCCAACACTCTTCCAAAATGAACATAAGTCTTGTTGACCTTCTTCTTCACTAGATCAAACAGAATTTCTCCCCAATTCAAGTGCTTTTTGTCCAGGAGAGCAGCCATGATGCAAAATTGATGCCTGGAAATGGCATCATGTGCTGTTCTCTTAGCACAGATAACCTTGCCTACCACATCAGCTAGAAGTCTGAATTCTATGGCAAGGTCTACTTTCAACAGTTTGGAGGCATTCTCAGAGGAATGACCCATCCTGTCTAACATTGCAGCATATTCTTCATTGGACAGCTCCATACTGTCATTGCCATTCTCCAATTCAAACACCTCAGTAAATATAGCAGAGGTTAAGGATACCTGAGTCCCTGAGATTGAACCAGTAATGGTGCTTTCATCTTGAGTGACTGCTGTATAAATCCATTCTTTAATTTCTGTTTCTGCTATTGGCATTCTGGTTGTCATGAACTTCTCCAATTTCTGTTCCTTGAACAGTTCCAGAATTTCCAGAAAATTTTGAGATGATCCTTCAAAGGAGTCCAAATCAATGTCGAAACCACAATCAAATTTCATCGCCGCCAAGATTGCTGCTGGAATCGCCATTTCCTGTAGAATACCTCTCGAAAACAAGTGTAAAATCTTTGGAGGGAGAAAATACTTGCAGAAAATATGAAAGCGCAAATGAAATCGACGCCGAGAAGATGATTTTATATTAGGGTTCGACGCAGAAAAGGAAATAACGTCGAGCTTAGATTGACGCTAAGAAGCTCTAGGGGAAACGAAGAGACTCGGTGGTGTTCAGCTTAGATCGACGTTCGACGTTTTGAAGGTCGATGGTCGACGCTAATTGGGATGCTGAATGCCAAGCTCTGGTCGACGTTAATTAACGTCGTCGACCGAGACAGAAACTTAACAGACTCTAGACAGGGTCGATCTCTGGTCGACGCAAAGATGAGGTTGACGGTCGACGCTTTTTAGCGGTCGACGATCAGTCGATCTCCAGTCGACGTTTTCAAATGAAAAACGTCGAACGTCGAGCAGAGTTCAGACAGAACCTCTAGACACTTAAGAAAGAGATACATTTGCCTAGACTTTGTCATTTTTATGGTTTCAAAATCTTGTAGATTAACTTATGCTATCTCCATCTATCATTCCCAACTGATTAAGGAAGAAGAAGTGCTTCTTTTCATCCAAAGGTTTGGTGAAAATATCTCCCCTTTGTAAATCAGTAGAAATGTACTCTAGTGCTATTTTATTCTTTTCTACATTATCCCTTAAGAAGTGATGTCTGATCTCTATGTGCTTTGTCCTACTATGGAGAACTGGATTTTGAGCAATGCAAATTGCACTAGTATTATCACAAAGAATTTTTGACTTCTCTAAGTTGTAGCCATAGTCTAGGAGCTGGTTTTGGATCCACAATATCTGTGAGCAGCAACTACCTGCAGCCATGTATTCAGCTTCAGCAGTTGATGTAGACACAGATGTTTGCTTTTTGCAAAACCAGGAGACAAGTCTATCACCAAGGAATTGACAAGTTCCACTGGTGCTTTTCCTGTCTACTCTACATCCAGCATAGTCAGCATCTGAAAATCCAGTGAGATCAAATCCTGAGTCATGTGGATACCAGAGACCTAGATTTGGACAGCTTTTTACATACCTAAGAATTCTCTTAAATAATGTGAGGTGTGACTCTCTAGGGCTCACTTGGAACCTAGCACATATACATGTAGCAAACATAATATCTGGTCTGCTAGCTGTAAGATATAAAAGAGAGCCAATGATTGCTCTATAGTTAGTCTGATCAACTGGTTTACCAGATTCATCAGCATCCAAAACAGCATTAGTAGGCATGGGTGTTTTCATAGAAGATGCATCTGACATACCAAATTTCTTAACCAATTCTTTTGCATACTTGGTTTGAGAAATAAATATGCCATCAGCATGTTGTTTGATTTGCAATCCCAAGAAAAAGGAGAGCTCACCCATGCTACTCATTTCAAACTTTGAGTGCATTAGTTGTGAGAACTTTTTGCACAAGCTTGAATCAGTAGACCCAAAAATTATGTCATCTACATATATTTGTACTAGTAGGATGTGGGACTTATGGGTTCTAATAAAAAGAGTTTGGTCAACTCTACCCCTTTTAAAATCATTTTCAAGCAGAAAGGAGGCTAAGGTCTCATACCATGCTCTTGGAGCTTGCTTGAGACCATATAAAGCCTTATGTAATTTGAAAACATGTTTAGGAAAGGTTGGAGAGATAAAACCTGGAGGTTGCTTGACATAGACTTCTTCCTTGATGTCTCCATTGAGAAATGCACTTTTAACATCCATTTGGAATACCTTGAATTTCTTGTGTGCAGCATAAGCAAGGAAAATTCTTATGGCCTCCAACCTAGCAACTGGTGCAAAGGTTTGGTCATAATCAATCCCTTCTTCTTGACAATAGCCTTGAGCAACAAGCCTTGCCTTGTTTCTCACAATGATCCCTTGATCATCTAACTTATTCCTGAATACCCATTTAGTTCCAACAATTTGCTGGTTTCTTGGTTTTGGAACCAATTCCCATACTTTGTTTCTTTCAAACTGGTTTAGCTCCTCTTGCATTGCAATGATCCAGTTTGGATCTTGCTCTGCATCTTGTATTGTTTGAGGCTCTATTTGGGAGAGAAAACAAGTGTGCATCAGATGTTGATTTATCTGATTTCTGGTTTGCACACCTTCTGAGATTTCTCCAATCACTTGAGAGATTGGGTGATCTCTTATTGTTACTAAATCAACAATGGGTGTTGATTGTTCACCAACCTATATTGTTGTTTCCTCTTGTGGAACAACAACTGGTTCTTCAAGTTCTTCATTGTTTCCTTCCAAAAACTGATCAGTGTCTTTATTGTTACTAACATTTGGTTCTTATTGTGTAGTGGAAGATAAAGAACCATTATCCATGATGGTTAACTGATTTATATTTTCAGCTAGAGATTGTACCTGCAAATGGTCTATGGTAGAAGAAGTCTTCTCCTTATAAGACATATTAGACTCATCAAAGGTAATATGCATGGATTCTTCAATTTTATGGGATGACTTGTTATAAACCCTATAAGCTTTGCTGTTCAAAGAGTATCCCAGAAACACTCCTTCATCAGCCTTAGCTTCAAATTTTGCTAAATATCTCTTGTCATTATTATGAATGAAGCAAATGCAACCAAAAATCTTGAAAAAGCTAACTTTAGGTTTCTTCCCTTTGAGCAATTCATAGGGAGTCTTATCCTTTAGTTTATGTATCAGGCTTCTATTCAAAACATAATTGGAGGTGTTCACAGCCTCTGCCCAAAAGGTTAGAGGAAGATGAGCATCTGTCAATAATGTTGTGGCAGATTCAATTAAGGTTCTATTTTTCCTTTCAACTACCCCATTTTGTTGAGGAGTTCTAGGAGCTGAGAAAGTGTGCCTGATCCCTTCATTCTGACAGAACTCTTGCATAAGAAGAGAATCAAACTCTGTCCCATGATCACTTCTGATCAGGGCTATATGAGTATTGAACTCAATCTGTATGCTCTTGAGAAAATCTGTCAAAATTTTGAAGTTATCAGACTTCTTTCTCAGGAAGAACACCCAAGTGAATCTTGAGAAGTCATCTACAATCACTAAGGCATAAGATTTCCCCCCTAGGCTTTGTACTGTAGTGGGTCCAAAAAGATCCATGTGCAACAGATACAAAATTCTAGGTGAGTCACTCTTATTAAGTGATTTGAAACTGTTTTTGGTTTGCTTTCCTAGTTGACAAGCCTTGCAGAGTCCTTCCTTCTTGTAGGAACCAGAAGGCAGTCCTCTAACAAGGTTGAGTTTAGACAGCCTAGCAATAGTTCTAAGGTTAACATGACCTAATCTTTTATGCCAAAGCTCATTTGACTTACTAAGAGAATTGAAAAGGCATATATCTACTTTAGAAGAATTGAAATCAACTAAATATATATTATCTTGTCTATTTCCAATCAACACAATATTGTTATCTAAAGCAATATTACAGACCAGATCAGTGAACCAAACCTGATAACCAGCATCACAAAGTTGACTGATGCTAATTAAGTTGTGCTTTAGTCCTTCCACATAAGCTACCTTCTTGAAGGTGATTGATCCAATCTTGACTTGACCATATCCTTTGGTTTGTCCAAAGTTGGAATCACCAAAGATTACTCTTGGTCCAAGCTTTGCTTTGAAGGAAGTAAGGTTGCTTTTGGTCCCTGTCATATGTTTGGAGCAACCACTATCCAGGTACCAATGCTGGTTCACTACTAGATAGTTCTTCATCTGCACATGTAACAGCTTAATTGTTTTTCACCCAGTTCACCTTGGGTTGAGGTTGATAACCAATGAAATCAGAGATGAAGGACATTTCAGGCTGACTCTTATAGCCTTCAGGATGATATCTCCTAGGAGGAATCACCCATTCAGTATAAGGGTTAGGCTGAGATGTAGGATATTTATGATTTGATTTAGATTTATCCTGTGTAAATAAAACAAGGCTCTGAGCTCTGTTCGACGGTCGTCGATCTAAGTTCGACGCTGATGTTTCAGGACGTCGAGCTCCATTCGACGTTCGAACAAGCCTACCTTCAGGGACAACAGCCAGTCGACCTGAGTTCGACGTGTGTCGAGCTAAGTTCGACGCTTCAGCATGGTGTTGCTGATTCTTGTTAGAATGGCGTCGAGCTCTGGTCGAAGATCGTCGAGCTCTGTTCGACGTTTTCTGTTGTACTTGAAATGGCTTAGGTAGATCAGAATTTTTCCTGGCTACCACCATAATTTCTTTACCCTTGTTACTGGTAAACTTTATGGGAGTTGTTAGCACTATAGGTTGGCTTGAAGAGGCACCCAAACCTAGTGAACCATTCATTCTTGAATTCACTGTGCTTGTGATGTCTATTAACTTGAGACTCCTCCCATTGAGATTTTCCTCAAGCTGTTTAGCCTTGGATAGATCACTCTTTAGTGAAGCTATCTCCTCCCTACAGCATTCTAACTCATCAGAAAGCTTGAGATTATTTGCACTTAATGTGCTGTAATCAGACAACAGACTTCTAAGAGAATCAATTGTTTTCTCAGCAGTCAGCAAGTTTATGCACATAGATTTAAATCTAAATTTGAAATCATCAGAAGAAAAATCAAAGGAGTCAAGTACCTGATCTTCACTTAATTCCTGATCAGTCATATATTCAGATTCATGCTCTGAATCTGAGCTGCTTTGTGATGCATTGATTGCCATCATGCAGAATCCTTTCTCAGTGGCATCATCCTCATCATCACTTGTGCTGGATGATTCTTCAGACTCTTCAGTATCACTCCATGTTTCAGCAACAAATCCTTTCCTTGTATGTTTGGTGTTGCTGGAGGAGGATTTATCATAGTATTTCTTGGAGTCTTTATCTCTTTTCTTGTCTCTTCTTTCTCTCTTGTCTTTCTTGTCTTTCTTGTGTTTGCCTTGATTTTCAGGACAGTTTGGTGCAGTGTGTCCTGGTTTCCTGCAGCCATAGCATATAATATCTTTATTATTAGATCTGTCATACCTTGACTTATCTTGGTCTTTAGAAGACCATTTTCTGAAGTTCTTTCTATCCATCTTGTTGAATCTTTTGGCTAGTAGGCTTAATAGTTCTTCATTGCCTATCTCCTTCTCTTTAGGTACTTCCTCTAAAGCTTTGAGAGCTATTGTCTTCTCCACTTTGGGTGCAGAAGGAGTTATGTTTTGCTCCCCTTCTCTATTTTTGACAAATAGCTCATAGGACTTGAGTTTGCCTAAGAGAGCTTCAGTGAATGTCTCAGTTTGACTTCTGCCATCTTTAATTGGCCAGATTCTTGAATCCCAAGAGCTAGGTAAGCACATGAGAATTTTATCATTTATCTCTGTGAGAGATATATCCTTGTCCAAAGTTTTCAGTTCACTGACAATCAGACTAAATCTGTTGTACATGTCAGCCACAGATTCAGCTTGAGCCATTTTGAAATTCTCATACTGTGTTATCAGCTGAGCTCTTCTATCTTTTCTTTCATCAGCTGAACCTGAGACTATCTCAGTTAGTTTGTCCCAGATTTCTTTGGCAGAGTTGCATTCAGCAACCTTCTGAAATATGTCATCTGACATTGTTTGGGCCAAGATGTTCATGGCCTTTGCATCAGCAACTTTCCATTTCTTTATATCAGTGTCTGTTCCTGCAGGTGGTGGAACAGCTGAGGTACTTATTATAGTAGGAGGCCTTGGACAATCTGTTAAGACACAGTTAAAAAATGTCTTCATCAAAAGAGTTCATATATAATTTTATCCTTGCCTTCCAGAGTCCAAACTTGGATAGATTGCACACTGGAGGTCTTGTGCTTGCATACTCCTTGTTTTGTGCCATGAGTTTTTATAAAAACAAATTAAACCCTCTGTAGAGTTTGATCTTATCAAAGATCTTTGTGGTCCAGGTGTTAGCCTGAAGGAAAGACCAACCTCCCTCTGATACCAATTGAAAGTTAGGTGATAAGATCTATCTACCTCTAGAGGGGGGGGGGGTGAATAGAATAAGTTCAAATAGATTGATGTATTTAAAACTTTTTGATCTACTTAGTGTAGAGAGTGAGTTATACAATGATTAAATATATGATATAGCAAACAGCACACAACACACAGCAAGAAGTAAACATAAACCACAGAAGACACAAGGAAATTATAGTGGTTCCCCAAACTTGGGTAGTCCACTCTTCTATCACCCTTTGATAGGAATCCACTGCAGGATGGTTGATCAGGTGTCCTGGGCACCACCAAATTTTTTGATAAGGTGTCTTGCCACCACTGATTTTGACAAGGTCTCAGCTAACCAAAAGGGTAACTTTTGAAGGGAGTTAAAACCCTGTACAGATGGAATAAGGTAAAGAAAGGATGAGTATGCTTCTCTGTCAACTATCAAAGAGAAGCTTGTGGATTTTGATGTTGTCAAAGCTCCCCCTGAGATGTAGATGAGTTCAGGTAGAAGAAGCTTTGCACAAGGGTGACAGGCTCTTCACTGCTTGTCCTTCTTCAGCAGTAGATAACTCAGACACTGAGTGTTTGATGTCTGAAGGTAGAAGGTAGTCTGTAGAAGAGTTGATTGCAGAGCAGAAGAGAATCAGAGAGAATTGATGATGATCTTTCTCTGAGTGATGTTCTTCTCTTTTAATTCTCTGCAGCAGATTCTGTGAGAGAGAGATGATGAAGAATGTTCTCTGTAACAAAACTGAATAACTGTGTATGTCTCTCTCGAAAAATCTCTGAGTAATAGAATTACTACTGTCTGATAGATAGCCGTTGGCAGGGCATTCAATGCATTCCTTAACTATCCATGCCTTGGAAGGAAGTGCCTTAATTGATTTCCAATGAAAATTCCTTGAGATATGGACCAATTAAGTCTTGAAACGGCCAGGGGATCTCTTGCAATAACTGCTTTGATGATCTTTAATTTGAATTTCAAAAGTCAATAGACGGGAGAACCCAAAACATTGAATTCATCATAAATCGTCGATCTGAGCTTGACTATCCGTCGATCAGAGAGTGATTAAGGATGCAGAGAGAATCACGCCAAAACGTCGAGCTGAAGTCGACGTTACGTCGAACTGAGGACGACGCTGCGTCGACCTGCGATCGACTATGCGTCGAGCAGCGGTCGACTACGCGTCGAGCTGAGGACGACGACACGTCGAGCTGGGGTCGACTATCTGTCGGGCTGAGCAGAACTAAAATCTCAAATATCCTAAGTTCTAAACTCACACTCAATGACCTATGCTATACAAAGAGGTCATGCATCCTTAGCATAGTTATCCTGACCCAAATATAAAAAGGGTGTTCCAACAATTATAACCCTAGAGGTGGAGTCTGGTGGAGGCTCAATACCCGCCTTAAGGCTTTCACCTAGCTGATAGGGCCGGAGGTAGTGCCCGGAGGTTGGCCAAAGGAATATTTTCTCCCTCTAGGGATAGGTCCCGAGACGTTCCCGCTGCCAGGATCCCACCTAGCTTGCAGGGCCGGGATCCTCGAGTGACATTATTATTGATAAATTATGACCCTAGAGGTGGAGTCCTGTGGAGGCTCAACACCCGCCGTTACGCTCTCACCTTGCTGATTGGGCCGTTGGAAGCACCCAATGGTTGATCAAAGGAAAATGGGGTCCTTGTTCCAGGGCTAAATCCAGAGTTGCTCTGGCTGTCAGGCTTTCACCTAGCTAGCAGGGCAGGGATCCTCGGTGAATGAAGTTTTAAAAACAAGTCCTCAACTAGTCTCACCAGTAAAACAGGTCCGGAGGCTAAGGTATTTTTTAAAGAAAGGATAATGTCCCGGGAAGATATTGCCAAGTAAGGGGATCTCGCCAGTCTGAAAAGGGTAAGCCAATGCGTGTGCCAAGAGCTCACTCTCGCAGGCCGGATAACTTACATGCACGTTGGCTTAAGGGGAGAGAATGGCGCGAAGTCTAATCCAAAGCGAAAGGGTCGGCCTAAGGTATCACGAGACGTTCCGGCCCTGGGTTAAGCTGAAGCGTGAGTCGAATGCATTTCTATGTACCGCATCACTCGACATCAGGAAGGATAAATGGAAGAAATGAGAATTCTTATAACAATATATTCAATGTATTCCATTTATCAAAACCGTTAAATTGACAAATGGGGGCAAGGCCCGAATTAAAAGTATAAGTGAAAGAAAAAAAGGTGAGAGCCTCAGGGCGACGAGGTTGAGTGCTCACTCTCGCGAGAATCCTCATCCGCACTCTCCACGGGCTCAGGAACGGGCTGAAAAATCTCTGGCATCAATATCTCAGCTATCACCTTCTCACCATCGCTGTTTAGGAAACCAACCTACTACATCATCTAGAGCGTGTGCCTGTCTCCCATGATGGCATACTCTATCATCATTAGGTCGATCTCATGTTATGTATAAAGCAGGGCCTCCTTCTTCTCGCTCAGGGGAGGAGGGATCAGCGAGTCGATCCACTGTTTATTTTGAGCCCTTATCTGCCTGATCTAATCGACAAGATGGGAGATACGCTCATCCTTCACGTTGATGGTCATGGCATCCTGCAAAATAACTGAGGATCAAGGCGAGAGTAAAAAGTATGGCGAATATACAAGCGGGAGAGTAAGAACTTTCCACTCCAGCTTCTCACAGGGCGAGATCCTTCTTGGAAGTCGCGAGCTCGTCCTTTAGTGTTTTCACCTCAGAGCAGAGAGCGAATCGCGCCGCACTAACATCCGTCAGTTTTCTCATAAGGCGGATGCTATGGCGCGCTGACATATGCACGAGCTCGAGGGCATGGAATTGGGTTCGCGAGCTCTCGTAGGTGAGTGATTTTGTTAGCGCCCTATCATAGTAGGAGGAGATGTCCTGCCCATACATGCCAAAGGGCAATGCATAGGCCTGGCCTGAGACCGTATTGCCTTCCTTCCAGGAGGTGAGTACAGTAGAGATGGAGGCCCTGTTGGCCTTTCGATCTTACACCAGCAGGGGCTCTTCGTGGTTGTTCATCACATCCTCTCCCAGGCCGAAGTTCCTGTATCCCCTGGGTTCCGGCTTCCCCTATGCCTAGGTCCCACCGGTCTCTCCCTCCCTCTTCCTCACTACACCGCTAACATCATTTTTAGGAGAATCAATGGTAATCTCCTTTCCCTTGTCGAGATCAGTAGCGGTTAGCTTCTTGGCAGTTATAGGCTTCTCGGCAACTTTTGGCTTCTCGGTAGCTGCTGGTTTCTCGGATGTTGATGGTTTCTTGGAAGGAGATGGAGATGACGGTGCGTCAGGCCTCCGCTTTTTGCTACTTGATTTCGGTAGCGGCTTCAATGAGCTTCTACAAGCTACCGCGGTGGCCTCAATGCGGGCCATCTCGGTAGAATATGCCGTGCTGCCGACAGGTGGGAGGTTGAGAGGGAGATCTCACACTCTTGTACAAATATTGTAAGTTAGAGAATTTTGCAAACCTTATAATCTCTAGAGTAGCCAATGCGAGAACTACCCTCCCCGGCGAGAACTGGCAGGAGCATGTCGACGTTCCTCCTCCGAAAGATAACGTCGAAATTCTTCCCAAGGAGGAATTGATGGAGATTGGACTCATGGACGTCGAGATTGGGAGGGAGGTAGGTAGACTCTTCTTGCTGTATCAGCGAAAGGGGGGAGGTTGCCGAAGTCACCAGAGTCAACGATGAACTTTTTGACCCAGTTATGGTTCTTGTTGGCGAGACCTTTCGCCTTCAGGTTATTACCGGATAAGAACGCGATCCCGTCCCTCTTGGTGCGAAAATTGAATAATTTACGGAAGACTGGGAGGCAGAACTCCATTTTCTCTGACCGCATATAACAGGAGAATGCGACAAGCTGGTCTATGGAATTTGGGTTGAGCTGCGTGGGAACTAAGCCGAAGTAGCGCAGAGCTTGGCGGACCTCAGGCCATATAGGGAGACGGAGTCCAACTTCAAAGTGCACAGCGGGGATAGCGAGTTCGCAAGGCGAGAAGTGGTTGATCAATTCATTATCAGATGGATGTCGCGCCTTGAAGCCTGGGGTGATATAGAGATTCACGAGCGAGTGGTACTCTTCCCCTGACATTTTACAGTTCATAAATAGGTAGTCGGCGAATTCCGCGACGCACTTGTTCCGGCCATCACCCTCTCCCGACATCACGCTTGGAAGAAAAATAGAAGCAAATGTGCGAGTGCAAGAGAATGGAAAATGATAAGGAAAGTGAAAAACTATTGAAAGTGATGATTAATACGGTAGATGGGCAATCTATTTGTAGGAAATTCCTGATGGAAAATGATCAAAGCATAAAAGAGGTGTAGATATCACATGTTTAGATCTCACCTCAGGTCGCTCCTTGGCCCTTAGCGAGATCTCATACCGCCTCACTGAAAGTATCTATCGTCTACCTAAATCAACTAGAGGGGGGGGGGCGGTGAATAGGTGATGTTTGCATCTTTTTGCGGAATAAAAATTATCTTAAAGAACAAGCACACAAACACAGAGATTTATAGTGGTTCCCCGTATTGGGTATAGTACGTCCACTATCCCGCCTTGCCTATCTACCACGAAGGGATAGATTAAGTTACTTCACCTTTCTCAGATTATTACAATCTTACAACTCGGAGCCACGCTCCTACACCTCGATCCATAACCAGATCTACATCTTGATCCACAAATCGGATCTATAAACTCGATCCACTAATGGATCTATAATCTCGATCCACTAATGGATCTACACTTAAAAGAACAAACTTCCTATAATCTCAGAGACAAAGCTCCTACAATAGTAAAAACAATTTTTACAATAATAATAAAAATTTTACTCCTCCAGATCTGAAATCTCCAAGGATCTTCCTTCTTGAAAACTGAAAAGCTCTGTGAAGAAAGTTTAGGAAGAAATTCAAGAAAACATGATCTGAAAACCTTGGATTTGACACGATCAAATGGATGTTGAATAATCTTGGAATCTTGGATCTATCGAATCATTCCTCTTCTTGAATCGATGGATCTATAGAGAGCGGCAGAGAATAATGTCGATGGAGTCGGCGGCTTCTCCAAATTTTTCGAAAAATGCGAAATGCGATTCTGATTACTGTAATTATGATTATAAGGGTTTTCGATTCCAATGAAAAGAATATATATAGATCATCTTCAAACGGTCATGAGTAATTAAGGAAAGATCCACTAATGGATCAATCATCTTTAACTTAGATTATTTTGAAATCCCGTCAAAATATTTAGAAAGAAAAATCTGCAAGTCCATTTATCGAGAAGAAGTAGATTTCTCGAGAAATGAATAGCTTTCTCGAGAAATGACTTGGCTTCTCGAGAAATGACCCGAAGAAAGTTTTCTGTGAAGTAGAATACTGATTTCTCAAGAAGGATATTATTTCTCGAGAAATGGTTTGCTTTGTCGATAAATAATATGGCTTCTCGAGAAATTTACTTAGTATAAATTCTATGAAGTGAAAGATTGATTTCTCGAGAGGAATATGATTTCGTGAGAAATGGCCTGACCTTCTTGAGAATTCACTTAATGAAAATTCTGTAAATTGAAGCATTGATTTCTCGAGAAAGAATTGATTTCTTGAGAAAAAGACTTAGCTTCTCGAGAAATGATTTCGACTTCTCGAGAACTGCTTTGCATTTCTCGAGAACTAACTTGGCTTCTCGAGAAATCTTCAGGGCATTTCTCGAGAAAAGGACTTAGAATATTTCTAGACAATTTTCCGAGAAGTCTTATGGTTTCTCGAGAACAACTATACTTTATCGAGAAATTTACTTAGACTTCTCGAGAAATACATGTCATTTCTCGAGAAAAAGACTTAGGAAATTTTTCTGAAAAATTTTATTTTCTTCTTATTGAAACCAGCAATCCTTCCTTTCTTCCATTGCTCTAGTACTTGAAAATGAAGTGCATCCCAATAGAGAGGTTACACATGAGCCAACACCATGGATCACACAATGAGGGATTACATTGCATGGTCCTGTGTTTAGTGACTCATTGTAAACTGACATCGGTCTACACTTAGCGATAATGACCTGCAAGCACTAAACTACAGAACAACATCAAATACAAACTTAATTCATCTTAGTTCAAGGGTGATTTAATACAAATCTAGGTTATTATGGATACAATACTCAACAATCTCTCCTATTTGTAGAAGTCAGAATCCTCTACACTATGGTGAATTATATCAAGATAAACAAATAATTAACTAACAAGTAAAACAATATATGCAATGAGAAAAGAGAAATAATAAGATCAACAAAAGTCAAAACTTTATATATGTATAGAGTTTGTCCATAGGAATATTTTTGTCCACAAAATTCTATAATACTGATAAACATAGAATCATTTGAATTGTTGTTGGTGCGGTATTTCCTTCTTCTCTTGCTATCTCTTCTGATAACTTAGTGGCTTGGGATAATATTTAGAAGGTCGAGGAGGAGAAGTAGGATTATTACGACCATATTCTCGATCATAAATCCTTCTTTTAGTCAGTGACTTCTCATATAACTCCCATTCTTTGTGACTGTAGTGATCATCTTTATTTTCATTGAAATCCACAACTAGCTTCAGGGTATCAAGAATAAGAGACTTTGAGGTTGGACACCACACTTCAGCAAATTATTTTTCTTCCCTCTGGGCAGCTATTTGGCTTGGGATGGACCTGTTGGCAGAAGCACCATCACCATATTTTCTCTTCTTGAGCAATGGAATCTCAGAATGTAGATCTTGATGTATCTCTGGCTGTTTTAAAGTCCATACTTGAGAATAACTTTCGGGAGGAAGTTCATACAGTTCAGGTCCAGGAGAAAAAGTAGGCTTGAAGGCATTAGGATCAAGATGTGGAGGTGGAGCCTTATTTGGGTCAACCTAAAAATATGGGAAGATTTTGTTGTGCATCCACACAAAAGATTCAAAAGTATATAAGTTTACCACCTTAATCTGCTTTTCCACACTTGTATTGATTTCTTTTAATTGATCATCCCACTGATTTTTCATCTCTTGAACTTTCTTATCTAGATTTTCTTTTACTAAATCCTCCCCCTTTTTGACTTCTATAGTAAGGGTTTCTATGACAGCTTCTTTGAATTTTGCCAACTTCTTCACAAGTCTTGAAGTTCTGCGGTTCAGTCTTCTTCAATAATTGAATTTGATTATCT
Source organism: Platanthera zijinensis (assembly GCA_039513925.1). Taxonomy (NCBI): domain Eukaryota; kingdom Viridiplantae; phylum Streptophyta; class Magnoliopsida; order Asparagales; family Orchidaceae; genus Platanthera; species Platanthera zijinensis. The sequence goes on from CM077096.1 coordinate 139,094,296, forward strand.
GCTACTGTAACTACTTGATCCATGACCTGACCAACTCTAGTGATAGTGTGGTCTATAGCCTTTCCACCAATGTTTAGTAGCCTTTTGAACTCATCTGTATTATGCTGAATTTCAGCAAACCCTCCGCTCATTTCTTTTTCAAGAGCAGTTACTTTATCAGTCACGTTTTTGAGAGACCTATCAAAGTGCTCATGTTGCTTAGTTAACATAAGCTCAATTTTACCCAAAATGGTATCTTCAGGAATGATATCAGCTGGAGGAGGTGGAGGAGGTAGATCTGGAGCTATCCATACTAGGATTTCTTCAATAATAACTGTGCTTCTCCCTCTTTGGGCAGAATTCATAATGTCTCCTTCCTCTCCGAGAATAATAGACATAGAAAAGTCTAAATTCCTGAGAGGAGGTTCTGCTGATTCTGGAGTAATTTCTTCCTCAGAGAGCAAATCAACATTCTCCCCCTCAATATGTTCATAGGGCTGAGAATTCTCTAGAGTTTCTTCAGGGATTTCTTCAAGGATCTCTGCAGGAGACTTTTCAGGAGACTTTTCAGGAGTGATGAATAGGGGATCATCTGAAGTTAGATTTTCTACCAATCTATCAATGTCAGCTGAAGTAGCATCCATTTGAGTATCATCAAGGTTTTTTTATCAGAGGGGGAATCAACATTCATACCTGAGCAACTACTATGCATAGAGGTGCTCTTCTCATTATCGTACTTAGTTAGACTTTCCTCTTCCACTATCTCACATCATCAACAACTTGCTCTTGAGCCTGGTCTGTAGGAACATCTGACTGGAGCTCAATTTCTGGTACTTTATGAACTGAAGGAGCAGGATCCCCCTCAACTGCACTAGATGTGCCAACTGTATCAGTATAAGGAGGAGATGGGGTCCCGTCCTCATCATCTACAACTCTAGGAACTGCAAGATCTTGACCTGGCTTCTGAATTCTTATCTCCCATCTGCTAATGGTTGAGATAGTGACTTTCTTTAGGTGGTGGATGGACACACCTTTAGACAAGTCAAAGATCTCTGTATAAGCTTGATTTAGATACCGAGAAATTATTCTTCCAAAGTTTAGTGCTTTCAGACTTTCCTTGATCTTCTCAAATAGCATGTATCCCCACTAGAATTTCTTCTAACACACAACATCAGTCATCATATCAAAGAAATCTGAGGAGGTGTATCTAATGAAGCCTGTCTTGCAGAGTAAGACCTGTTCTATCCGTCCATCCAAGAGGGGGAGCTAATGGAAGTGGACCAACACCCCTCATGGATGGGCCCATTCGCAGCATTCCTGTCCATATGGGAGTTCTCGGAAGGGATGTATAGAAAGAAGTTCAAACATAAGTCGGTATATTATATTATGCGTGACGGGCAGTTTTATAGGAAGACCCTCTCAGGGATGTTGGCACATTGCATAGCCTAGGGGGAGGTCTAGAGGATTCTAGAGGAGGTGTATTTAGGGGAGTGTGGAAGCTATTCGGGGAGCAGGACCTTGGAAGGGAGGATAGTCCGACAGGGGTACTTCTGGCCAACCCTAAGTCAGGATGCTATAGAGTTCGTAAGAAAGTGCCATAAGTGCCAGTTGTTTGCCCACTTCAGCTCCAACCAGCTCAGCGGCTCAGGAGTATCACAGCCTGTAACGACCCTAGCCGATCCAATGCGACGATGTCACGGCTCCGCTCTAGGCAACGTTACCGGGCTGCAGCCCAAGCACCCCAACCCCTTTCCCTCCACAGGCGGGTTGTTGGTGGCCACAACCTCCCTTTGATGAGGGAAACTCTCCGGTTAAGCGCGCATAATGGGGACTTCCCAGGAGGTCACCCATCCCAGATTACTCCAGCCCGAGCATGCTTAACTATGGAGTTTTTCCAACTCTCATAGTTAATCTCGGTTCGTTATAATAAAATTGCACTTTTTATTGTAATGACCCTAGCCGATCCAATGTGACGATGTCACGGCTCCGCTCTAGGCGACATTACCGGGCTGCAGTCCAAGCACCCCAAACCCTCTCCCTCCACAGGCGGGTTTTTGGTGGCCACAACCTCCCTTTGATGAGGGAAACTCTCCGGTTAAGCGCGCACTACAGGGAATTCCCAAGAGGTCACCCATCCCAGTACTACTCTCGCCCAACCACGTTTAACTATGGAGTTCCTTCACTTCTCATCACCAATTGAGCTGCAGCTTAGTTGGTGATGAGAGTTGAAAGAACTCCATAGTTAAGCGTGCTCGGGCTGGATTAGTACTGGGATGGGTGACCTCCTGGGAAGTCCCCTGGTGCGCGCTTGACAATCGAGTTTGCCTCATTAAAGGGAGGCTGTGGCCACCAACAACCTGCCTGTGGAGGGAGAGGGGTTGGGGTGCTTGGGCTGCAACCCGATAACGATGCCTAGAGCGGAGCCGTGTCACTGTCACGTTGGATTGGCTAGGGTCGTTACACAGCCCCTGACCCTTCACCATTTGGGTAATGGATTTGGTAGGGCCTTCCCCCAGGCCAGCATGTAGAGGAGGTTCTTGCTTGAGATGATTGATTATTTCTTTAAGTGGATGGAAGTGAAGGCGCTAGCCAAGGTGACCTCCCAAGTGATCAGGAACTTTGTGTGGGGGGAGATCATCTGCCGGTATGGTCTGCCCCAGGCCATTGTCACTGACAATGGGACTCAGTTTGCAAGCGCCGAGTTCATCAATTTTTGTGGGCAGCTCAAAAATGATCTCAGGTTCTCTTTAGTTCACCATCCCAGGAGAAACGTGAAGGTGGAGGCGGAGAACAAGATCATCGTAAACCTTCTGAAGAAAAAAGTGGAGAACTTGAAGGGGAGCTGGGTGGAGCAGCTCCCTTCAATCCTCTGGGCCTTGAGAACCACTCCCAACACAGCCACAGGCTAGACCCCCTTCAATCTCTCCCATGGCTGCGAGGTTGTGCTTCCCATAGAGTTCAAGGTACGGAAGCAACGAAGTGGTTGAGGCAGAGGCAGGAAGGGAAGAATGGTGAGATGAAAATAAGGAAGAGCTACGACTCTCCCTTGATATGGTGGAAGAATTGCGTGATCTCTCAGCCATCCGACAGGAAGAGGTAAAGCAAAGAATTGCTAAGTACTTTAACAAGTACGTTAGGGTCAAAGAGTTCGCGGAAGGGGACTTGGTCCTGAAGAAGGTGGATGCAGCATGGAGGTTGACAGTAGTGGGGAAGCTCAACCCCAACTGGGAAGGCCCGTATATTGTTTGCTAGATAGCCCCCGTTGCCTCCACCGCCACAGCCTCAGCAATTTCAACAACTTGAGAGGCGTCCTGGGCAGGTGTGTTTTGAATGAAACCAACTGGGTCACATTCGACGTTTCTCCCCGCAATTGTTTGGGAACACCCCTCCCGTTCTCCCTCCGGCCTCCCCTCGAGGGCACGGTTACATGCGTGGTCGAGGACGAGGACTGCGAGGAGGTAATCCCGGCCCTGCCCGGGATCAAGTGTACGCGCTATACATGGTGCAAGAATGGAATCCCCAGAATGTTATTGCAGGTACGTGGAGTAACCTTTCATGTTTTCAGTATTAAACTTAAGCTGTTTACGACATACTAGCTATCTAGCAATACGTTTTGATTATTTGCACTTAGGCACCGTGATGAATGGCAGAAAGACGGCTTATACGCTGTTCGATTTCGGTTCCTCACACTCCTTTGTGTCTGGGGATTTAATTAAGGACGTGGGGGGTGTGCATTATTTTGCTTGAATAGCACGACTAGTGATCCTTCCAGACGGTTCGGATATTGCTGCAACCGCTAAGTGCGAGCTTGAGGTACTTATTGAGGGAAGGGCTTTCGATACGCCTACCACTGTCTTGAAAATGCCAGAATTCGACATCATTCTGGGCATGACATGGTTGGACTGGCACTTTGCAAGGATCGACTACGAAGAGAAGCAGATCTATTTGAGACATGGAGACTTCGATGTCATCTTCCAAGGTATTAACTTCGCACCTTGTCTGACGTTATCGTCCGTTCAAGTTGTAAAGGCCCACATTAAGGGGGGAGAAGTTTTCATAATCTTCTTCGAGTTGAAGGAAGTAGCGTTGGACGTAAATGACGTACAGGTAGTGCGGGAATTCACCGAGGTATTCCCTGAGAAGCTACCAGGATTGCCCCTATATAGAGAGGTTGACTTCCAAATTAATCTTGTACCAGGTATCATCGTGGGTGTAGCGCGCGAGAGGAGGTGGGGAGGCCTGCGAACGGGGAAGGGGAGCTTCCTTAAGCCTGGCGTTCTCCGCCTTCAGCTCTCTTACCTCGGCCTCCAGCTCTTCCACCCGCGAACGTAGTCGATCGGCCGTCTCGGCATCCTGCGAGAGAAAGGAAGAGGTGTAAAAGAGGAAAAAAGAAAGGGGGTACCGGGGCAAGTGCCCGTAGAACATTGGCGGGGTATCGGCTTACCACTCCGCCGCTAGCTTTCGCTAGAAGGCTTTCGGACACCTTTAGCCGCTGCGAGATCCCCTAACTTTTCACACTCGGCCTCCAGCTTGGCGTGTATCTCCTTCCAGCTCTTGGTGTTGAAAATCAGGCGCTGCGAGAGGCGGTGCGACAGCTCTAAAGTGCGCAGCTGCGAGTGTGCCGTCCTCAGGACCAGGTCTCGTGTAGTGGCCGCGTCGAGTGGATCGGGAGTAAGGCCTCCATATAGGCCGAAGCCCAAGGAGAAAGCTTGAGCACTGGGCTCAGACTGCTCTCTCTAGGAGGGCAGGAGGGTGGAGATGGAGACTCGGTAGGACCCCTTGTCCCAGATCAGAGGGGTCATTGTTGCCGTCAGGGACCGCCGGCCCCATGTCGAAGTTGAGGTGACCGGACGGCGGAGGAATCTGAGAAGTCCCCTCGCGAGAGGGGGATCGAGGGGTAGGGTATGACGAACTCGCCGGGGGAGCGAAGGGGGCTGCCCCCTCGGGGAGCGAGACCGCTTTACGTGGAGAAGTTAGAGGAGGCGAGTGGGGAGACAGAGACCCCACGGAAATTGGGCTCAGTGATCCCGGCGTCCCCGCGAGATCGGCAGGAGCTTTGCCCTTCCCAGAGCGGAAGGAGACGGTCTTCTTGGTCTTCATCTTCATCTTCTTCTTCGAGGGGCTAAGGCGTAGCGGCGCGGAATCCTCGGCCACACTCTTTTGGGAGGGAGGGGCCAGCGATTCTGTGGCTGCCTCGGCCACCATAGTGGCGAGAGCCATATCGGGGGAAGGCTTAATAGCGCTTCGATAGGGGGGATGCATTGGCACGATCCTCTCTCCTGAGAAGAAAAGAGGGAACTAACATCAGAAGACAAGCTCTCGCGAAAGAAAGAGGCGAGGGATAATGAAAAGAGAAGTTCGAAGTGTACCTTCTCCAGGGAGCACGGGGGGTAGAGAGGCGAGCCCTCTCCTCAGATACCGGACTTCAAAATTCTTCCCTGCAAGGTATCCGCAGAGAAGTCTGTCCGTGCCGCCCACCTGAGGGGAGGTGTAGAAGATTTCAGCAGGAGACACCGGCGCGAGAGGAACTCCGCCTAGATTCTCGCGAATGAATACAAAGCGGGTGAGCCAGTGGTGGTTCTTGTTGGGGGTCTCGCACACCTTCAGGTTCAGCCCAGTGAAGAAGGACACTCCATCCTGATTGGCGTGGTACACGAACATCTTACGGAAGACGGTAAGGCTAAACTCTATCCTTTCCCTCCGCATATAGCAGGCGAATGCAATGATGACGGAGATGGCATTCGGGTTCAGTTGAGCGGGTACAACGCCGAAGTACTTCAGGACCTGTTTTACCTCTGGCCAAAAGGGAAGCCGGAGTGAAAGTGAAGGGATAGATACTACTCTAGAGGGGGGGTGAATAGAGTTATCAAATTTTGCACTAGACAAAACTTAATGGTCTACCCAACTCCCTTGGAGTGAAGTGCGGAATGAAAGATTATAGATATAGATTTAACCCTAGAGCCTAACACAAGTGGAGTGCACAAACTCAAGCTAACTGTAATTACAGTTAAGGCTTGGAAAAACCTAATCAGCAACTAGCAACCTAGTTATATCTAATCACGGCCACAATACAGAAATTAAACAATGGAATCCAGACGACATAAGGAAATTTATAGTGGTTCCCCAAACAACTTGGGTACGTCCACTCTTCTACCCACACGGTAGGAATCCACTCAGGTTTTTGATCAGGTGCCCTGCCACCAACAGAATCTGCTTCAGGTAGATTCAGAAACCCTTTAGACTTTTGATCAGGTGTCTAAAAACCAAGCACAGGTTTTTGATCAGGTGCCCTGCCACCAAGGGATACTTTTGAAGGGAGTAATAACCCTGTACAGGAGGGGGAAGAAATTTAAGATGTCTTCTCTATTTTGCAATAGATTAGAGAAGCACAAAAACTTGCACTGAGCTAGAAAGCTCTAAAGAATCAAGGCTCCCCCTGGCTCAAAGATGTCCAGGTGAAGTCTTGCTTCAGTGCAGAAAAACTCTTCAGAAAGTTCTGAAAGAAAAGCTACAGGAAGAAAATAAATAATAAAATTAAATCTCTTCAAGCAGCCATCTTCTTCTTTCTTCTTCTTCAAAGGATCTCTAAGTTTGAACTTCCTGAAAGCAGGAGAGCTCAGGTTGAAGAAGAGTCGAAGATCTTAACACTTCTCAGTTAGATGGAGTTTGCTGAGAGCAGAAAGCTTGAAGGCTTGAATGAACAACTGGTTAGCTATTAGCTAGCTTGAATCCTTCTTCAAAGGGTTCTTTATATAATAGCAGCAAGCAACGGCTCTCTTCCATTTGAATTATTTGTCTTCTTCTGAGCCTTGAGACCTGGGCTGTAAATATCAAGAAGACAGAAACATCTCTGCAGCAAAACATTCTATAAAAGGAATAACCCTTTTTCTAAGAAGCTGCAGGACCAAATCAAATAACAAAGGACTAAATAAAGTCACATCAGAAATAATCTCTTTATAGCAAAAAGAAGACTTTTCAGTCTAACGGCTATAAAGGGCTGTCAGCAGATAAAGTAATTTATAAAGACAGCTAATAAGACAAACAACTTTATCTAAAAAAGATTTGACTCAGGCAAAAGAGATGGAGCAAATATTGCCTGGTAATTTTATCATACATCTTAAAATAATGTGCCAGAAAATGTATTAATTAATTAAATATAATAAATAAATACAAAATATAAAGGCAGGCAGAAAACGTCGAACGACCTTCGGAGATCGTCGACCGACGCACGGAGATCGTCGATCTATCGGGCAGATAGTCGAACGATCCGGATAGTCGACCTATCGAAGAAGATAGTCGAACTACCCCGGCAGATAGTCGACCTATCAGAACAGATAGTCGAACTATCAGATAGTCGATCTATCAGGACAGATAGTCGAACTATCAAGCGTAAGCAGATCGTCGACCTATCAAGCAGATAGTCGACCTACCTCAGAAAACAGATAGTCGACCTATCAACAGATAGTCGACCTATCAGCGCAGAACAGATAGTCGACCTATCAACAAATAGTCGACCTATCAGCGCAGAACAGATAGTCGACCTATCAACAGATAGTCGACCTATCAGCGCAGAACAGATAGTCGACCTATCAACAGATAGTCGACCTATCAGCGCAGAACAGATAGTCGACCTATCAACAGATAGTCGAACTATCAGCGCAGAACAGATAGTCGACCTATCAATAGATAGTCGAACTATCAGCGCAGAACAGATAGTCGACCTATCAACAGATAGTCGAACTATCAGCACAGAACAGATAGTCGACCTATCAACAGATAGTCGAACTATCAGCGCAGAACAGATAGTCGACCTATCAACAGATAGTCGAACTATCAGCGCAGAACAGATAGTCGACCTATCAACAGATAGTCGAACTATCAGCGCAGACAAAGCGTCGTCCAACTGATAGACGATCGTCGATCAGCCGATAGACGATAGTCGAGCGGCGTTCGACTATAGTCGAACGAAAAACCTACTTAACCAAATTCTCAATCTGGAAAAGTGAGGACTCTACAACTAGACTTCTAACCATTGACCATAGATATTTCTTGGGTCAAGGAGCACAAAGGAGAGGACTAAACTCAAATCAAACTAGGGTACCAACAATCTCCCCCTATTTGAGTTAAGTCTCTCAAAAACTAAAACAAACAGCTAGCTATAGAACACTAAAATAATACAGGAAATAGATTAGCAGATTATCAAACAGATAAACAAATATAGCACAGCAGTTAATTAAACTATGGATCAACAGAGTCAGGCTTAGATACAGAGGAGCTAGAAACAAAAGATATTTTCCTTAACGGATCATCTGATTCTTTCTTTGACATTTTCAGGTCCTGCGCACCAATGATCTTCAGCTCTGTAGATCTTGGGACTACTGCTTCCGGATGCTTTTCCATGTATTTAGATGGGTCAAAAACCTCAGGATTAACCTGGAACTTTTCAAGCTCTTTCTTTCTGTAAACAGACATGGTAGTTAAACCAGTCGTATCTTTTCCTTCGGCTCTAGCTTTTCTAATTTGAGCTGCTCCTACTAGTTCTTGGAAACGAGCCATCCTAAAATTAGGATCAAGCTCTGGATTTTCATAAACAGGCTCAGGAGGAGCAGCCTCAGATACTTTATCTAGATAAGATATTAGAGTATACTTAGCAAAAGATTCTTGCTAGAAATTTTAAAACAAAGTAAACTATTTACCTTCCAAATCACTTTTCTCAGACTGAACTGGTATTGAAGATGGAATTCTTTTCTTTGGAGAAGGAGGAGGGGAAAAGGTTGGTCTTTGAACCACAGCCTCCTTCACTTGTCTTTGAGAACCAGAAAGCGATTTGCCTTGCGAGCTTTGATAACTTTGTCTTTGCTGGGGCTGAAAAGAAGCAGATCTTCCAGAAGAGGCAGCAGGATTAGCTGATAGGTTCCCAGAGGCTCCTGCACCTGGAGGAGGAGGAGGACCTCTGGGAGTCCATCTTGAGACAGGACTATCATACCTCTTAGTCCTTTTTCTTTCTTTCTGCTGATTCTTTAAAAACCACATCGAGTGCTGAAAATCCTTGGATTTAGGGTCAATGCCCTTCAGAATATAATAGGGAGTGTCATTATCTTTACTTGGAGGAGGAGGAGCAGCTTTCCTTTTCTTTGAAACAGCTTTCTTTCTCTTTGATCTCTCAGAAACATCAGAATCATCCTCATCATCAGAGGGAGATGATGGAGGATTTTCATACGGATCATAGGTTTCAGAAACAGCCTTTTCTTTAAGCTTCAGAGCAGATTTTTCTCTTTCCTCTTCCATGGCATCCAGAGCCAGAAGGGAATCTAAGTCCAACCCTGAAGAGTCATCCCAGATGGTTGACTTTTCAACTTGCAATTCCTTTTCTTTCTCTTTTAAAGATTGTACTCTCAAAACCCAGGCAGCTCTTGCTTGAACTTCTTCCACACTCAGAACGGGAGTGTCTTCTTTGACTTTATCTTGATTTTCAGATTCATCTCTATCATCTAGAAAAGATTCTAGTTCAGGATCAACTTGAATATCAGGAATACTTGGGGCAGCTTCAGAAACAATTTCTATTATCTGGGCAGATAAATCCTCTCTAATATCATCTGTAGAATTATGAATATAGATCTGCTAAATAAACAGAAATCATTCCTTCCAGGAATTCACAAGCTAACAAATTAATCGACTCATCAACAAAACGAATAAATGAGTTACCTTCATATTTAACCATCTCCCATGATTCATTCAGATATGAAGTTATAATTCCTTCTAAGAATCTAGCAATCACAGGAGTGGTAAGGTCTTCCAGGCAGACTTTAACTGCAAATTCAGACAACATGATTCCATCTGTTATTTCCTTATCAGACAAAACTGGAGCTATTTCTATCTCAGCAGGAGCAGATTCTTCCTGGGCAGACATGACTGCATCTTTTATGGCTGGAGGGGAGGCAGGATGGTCTGAGGCATCTTCATGGAACATCTCCCCCTGCCTGATTTCAGTGGCTACTGAAACCAGGCCCCTTGAGGAAGATGGCTCAGCAGATTTTGAAATGGATTTGATGGAGGCAGTTAAGAGATCAATGGAGGCTGCAAGGGGAGCGATTGCCTCTTCAATCATGGTTTTGATTGACGGGGTAATCAGCTCCACAATGCGGGAGATAAGCTCAGGAGAAATTTCAATAGATGAAGGATGAGAAGTGGATGGAGCTGCAGCAGATATGGTAGTGGTGCTGGGATGAGAAATGGTGTGGACAGGGGATCGAACTGGAGATGGAGCAGGAGAGTTAATTGGGGAATGAACGGGAGATACAGGAGGAGTAGGAATTCTCTCTGATCCTAACAAATCGAAGCTAGGAGCAGATATCCTAGCCAGATGAGTAGGTAGAGGAGATGCTGGAGGGGAAAGAGGAACAACCATAGTTGTTTCTGGAGCAGCAGAGGAAGAGGGTCGTACTTCAGCTGAAGTTGATGGAACTTCAACTGAGGCAGACAACAATGCAGAGGAGGAGGAAGGAAGAGCTGAGCCAGCTTCACCATGGTGAGGAGCGACTGATACAGTCCTTGTGTCCTCAGATGTTGCTGGAGCAGGTTTCACAAACGTTCTCTTCCACTTTGAGAACAGGTGGGGATCCATTTTCTTGCTGGCGTTGATTGTTGTTGCAGATGAACTCAGCAGATGGGGGTACCTTTCCTTCAGGAAAATTCCGATAACCCTTCCTAGGGTGACTTCTTTCTTGCCATTCTTTTTCCTTATTAAATCAAACATCACTGCTGCCCAATTGATCCTTTTTCGATTAACAATCGCACACATGAGTGCGAATTGCTGCCTTGTTATATTATCGTGGGCAGAGTGCTTGCCCAGGAGCACTTTTCCTACTATCTCAGCCAGAAACTTGATTTTGAAAGGAAAATTCACTTTGAGCAGCTTCGTGGGAATGCCCTCAGCATGTCCCAGCTCAACTATCATTCTTCCGAATTCCGGAGCATCTTGCTCATAATCCTCGTCACCATTAACTAAACCAAAAACATCAGATAAAACGGCCGGAGTCAGGAGTACCTCCTCTCCGCCGATGGTACCAGTCATCGATTCGTCTGTGGAAGACGACGTGAAAGCCCATTCTTTGATTTCTGGGATGTTGATCTTAATCCTTGCAGACATTAACTTTTCTAAACCTTGATCCCTGCATAGCTGGAGAACATCTACGATTCCTGCATCGCAGCTGCTGAAAGCGTCAAAATCCACGCTAAATCCTGCATCAAACTTGACGACGGCCAGAACTGCTGGAGAGACCGCCATGGATTCGCTGGAGAAATGCGAGAAGGACGAAGAAGACGAAGGGGACGAAGCGGCGGAAAATCGCAAGCGGGAAAGCAGAATGCGAAAGGGCTCGCTCCGTCGACGATAAAGCAAAAGATCTTTTGACCTAGGTCGACTATCGGCTTTATATCAGACCGGATATAGTCGGTCTATTAAAAAGATCTAGTCCCGATGGTCGAACGGCCGTTCGACGATCGGCTCAGAAGCAGAGTAGTCGGACAATCGTTCGACTATTTCTGGCTTCTCAAACAGCAGGCTATCATCATCCAGAGATCGACAATGAGCTCGACCTGTTCGACGATGGTCGAACGTCGATCGATGATCTTCAACAGATAAGCTATCATTAACCAGAGGTCGACGATAGGCTTAATCCGTTCGACGATCTTCGATCATCGTTCGACTATCTTCAAACAGATTTCAACATAGGCAGATAAAGTCACACTTAGTCTCGTCCATTAATCATGCCTAGTTGAACTAAAAAGAACAGATGCTTCTGTTCATCTAAAGGCTTGGTGAATATATCACCTCTCTGAAACTCAGTGGATATGAACTCAAGACAAATCTTTTTCTTTTCCACACAATCTCTCAGGAAATGGTGCCTAATCTCAATGTGCTTCGTTCTAGAGTGGTGCACTGGATTTTGTGCAATTGAGATAGCACTGGTACTATCACACATGATCTTGGTGTTCTTGTGTGAGTAACCATAATCCACAAGCTGGTTTTGAATCCACAGGATCTGTGAACAACAACTGGCAGCTGCTATATATTCAGCCTCTGCAGTTGAAGTTGAGACAGAAGCCTGCTTCTTATAGAACCAAGAGACCAATCTCTCTCCCAGGAACTGGCAAGTTCCTGAGGTGCTCTTCCTGTCAACTCTGCAACCAGCATAATCAGAATCAGAATATCCAATTAATTCAAACTCTGACTCAGCTGGGTACCAAAGTCCTAGATCTGGACATCCCTTCAGGTATCTCAGGATTCACTTTAGAAGAATCAGATGAGATTCCTTGGGGTTGACCTGGAATCTAGCACAAAGGCATGTAGCAAACATTATATCTGGCCTACTTGCAGTTAGATATAATAGGGAACCAACAATGGCCCTATAATTCTTTTGATCAACTGGCTTGCCGAGATCATCAGAATCAATAACTACATTAGTAGCCATGGGTGTAGGCATTGCTGAAGCATCAGCCATCCCAAATTTCTTTACCAATTCCTTGGCATATTTGGATTGGGAGATGAAGATACCATCAGCATCTTGCTTAACTTGGAGACCAAGAAAGTAAGACAGCACACCCATGCTACTCATCTCAAACTTAGAGTGCATCAGGTCAGAGAACCTTTTGCAAAGTTTGGGATTAGTGGAGCCAAAAATAATATCATCTACATACACCTGAACTAACAGGATTGTGTCCTTGTGATGCTTAACGAAAAGGGTTCTATCAACTACTCCCCTAGTAAAGTTGTGCTCTAACAGGAAACTAGCTAAGGTCTCATACCAGGCCCTAGGAGCTTGCTTTAGTCCATAAAGAGCTTTCTGCAACTTAAACACATGTGAGGGCTGAGTTGAAGAAACAAACCCTGGTGGTTGTTCAACAAACACCTCTTCCTTAAGCTCACCATTCAGGAATGCACTTTTGACATCCATTTGGAACACCTTAAACTTCATGAAGGCTGCATAGGACAAGAAGATCCTTATTGCTTCTAGCCTTGTAACAGGAGCAAAGGTTTGGTCATAGTCTATACCTTCCTCCTGTCTGTAGCCCTGAGCTACAAGCCTAGCTTTATTCCTTACTATAATTCCATTTGCATCTAGCTTGTTTCTATACACCCACTTGGTGCCTATGATCAGTTGGCCTTTAGGTCTTGGAACCAAAGTCCAAACTTTACATCTCTCAAACTGATTGAGCTCCTCTTGTATTGCAATAATCCAGTGGGGATCTAGCTCTGCATCTTTAAAGGTGAGGGGCTCAACCTGTGAGAGGAAACAAGCATGCATCACATCCTGTCTTAATTGATGTCTTGTTTGCACACCAGCTGATATGTCTCCAATCACTTGAGATATGGAGTGATCTCTAAGTGTGACAATATCAGCAGGTGGAATGCGATCTTCAGCAACAGTTGGGATTAATTCCTCAGGAGGAATTTGATCTACTGTTGGTGGAACAGCAACAGCTTCAACAGCTTCAGCAATGTCTTCATCACTTTCTGATTCAGTGATCTGAAGAGTTGAAAGTTGAAGAATTTCTTGAGGGGCATCATGTACCTGCAAAGAACTTGAGGAAGGAGAATTTTCTTTCTCCTTGTAAAACATCTGAGACTCATCAAAAGTCACATGCACAGATTCTTGAATTTTACAGGTTGATTTGTTATAAACCCTATAAGCTTTGCTTACTTGGGAATATCCAAGCATGATTCCCATTGAAGCTTTTGCTTCAAACTCTCTAATATATTCTTTATTATTATTATGAATATAAACAATACAGCCAAAAACTCTAAAATAATTAATTTTTGGTTTCTTTCCTTTAAGCAACTCATAAGGAGTTTTACACTTAAGTTTGTGTATCAGACTTCTATTCAAGACATAGTTGGCTGTACTAACAGCTTCTGCCCAATAGGATAGAGGCATGTTAGCATCTGCCAACAATGTGCTAGCAGCTTCAATAAGTGTTCTATTTTTCCTTTCAACTACCCCATTTTGTTGAGGAGTTCTAGGAGCTGAGAAGCTATGTTTGATACCTTCTCTCTCACAGAATTCTTGCATGAGAAGAGAGTCAAACTCAGTACCATGATCACTTCTGATCAAGGCCACATGAGTAGAGTACTCAGTCTGCACACATAGTAGAAAGTCTGTAAGGGCTTTGAAGTTATCAGACTTAGTTCTCAAAAAGAAAACCCAACTGAACCTAGAGAAGTCATCTACAATTACTAATGTGTAATACTTCCCTCCTAAACTCTGTACATTTATTGGGTCAAAAAGGTCCAAATGTAATAAATACAGGATCCTAGGAGAATCACTTTTATTTATAGATTTAAAAGAATTCTTGGTTTGCTTGCCTAGCTGACAAGCCTTGCATAGGCTCTCCTTCTTGTAGGGGCAAGAAGGTAAACCTCTAACAAGGTTGTGCTTAGATAACCTAGATATATTTTTCAGGTTTACATGACTAAGTCTTTTATGCCATAGGGAATTATTATTAAGGGTTACTTCATTAAACAGGCAGATTTCAGAGTGAGATGAATTGAAATCTACTAAATAAATGTTACCTATTCTAATACCTACTAAAACAATATTATTATTTAAAGTAATACTGCAAGAGGAGTTAGAAAATGAAACCTGGTAGCCAGCATCACACAACTGGCTGACTGAAATCAAATTATGCTTCAGTCCATTGACATAAGCAACTCTCTTGAAAGTAACTGCTCCAATTGTGATCTTGCCATAGCCTTCTGTCTGACCACAGCTGGAGTCTCCAAAGATAACCTTTGGGCCGAGCTTAGCTTTGAACTTTGACAGTAGATCTTTATTTCCTGTCATATGCTTAGAGCATCCACTATCCAAATACCACTTATTTTGAGTGATTGGATAGGCCTTCACCTGCAAGACAATTATTTAGACAGAGTGGACCCAGGTAACCTTGGGTCCCTTCTTTTTCATATAAGAAAAACTAGAAATGTATGAGAATGCAGGCTGAGGGTGATAACCTAGTGGGTGAGATCTCCTAGGTGGGATTCTCCATGCTGATGATGGGTCAACAAACCTAGGGTTTCTATTCTCATTTAGGTTTCTATGGAATTGATTGTTATTTTGAAAATCATATTGAAATCGTCGATCGACGTTCGACGATGGGTGCTCAGATCGTCGACCTTCGTTCGACCATGGAGCTTCCAATCGTCGAGCGGCGTTCGACGCTCTTTGCATTTCTTTAAAAAACTTCTTTCTCTTTTCTCTCTTAGCTTTATTTAAGGTTTTATTAACCAGATTTACTTGCTCAGTGTTCTTCTTTCCACTAGCTGAAATGAAGTTCACTGGAGTTGAAAGATTATTTTTAAGAAGGACTGGGGGTTCACTGGGAGAAGCTCCTAATCCTAGTTTATCATTACCTGACCTAGTGTTAGTCATGCTGGTAATTTCTAACAGCTTAAGGCTTCTTCCATTAAGGGATTCTTCTAATCTCTTAGACTTAGCTAACTCTATTTTAAGAAATTTGATTTCTTCACTACAAGTAGTGAGTTCTTCCTTTAACCTAATGTTTTCAGAGGCTATTGATTCTGAGTCAGCTAACCTATTTCTAAGTTCTTTTATTTTCTTCTCTGAGCTAATTAAATCTAAGCATAAAGATTTAAATTCTAACTTAAATTCTTCTGAAGTAAAATCATAAGAAGAAAGTACCTCATCTTCTGTAGGCATCTCTTCATCAGAATCAGAACTCTCTACAGCAGAGTGGTTGCTGCAGGCATCTATTGCCATCAGGCAAACTTCTTTTGCCTTCTTCTCTTCCTCATCCTCACTGGAGCTTGATGAGGAGGATTCTTCATCAGAATCACTCCAGGTTTCAGCAATGAAACCTCTCTCCTTCTTTTTGTTTTTGTAGGAGGATGGCTTGGAGTGCTTCCTGTGCTGTTCTTTATCTTTTCTCTTTTCTTTGTTCTTCTCCTCTGGACACTCTGGCAAGATGTGTCCAGGCTTCCTGCAACCATAACATATAATTTCTTTAGCAGGAGAGCGATCATACCTTGGTTTGTCTTCATAGCGTGAAGACTTCTTTCTGAACTCCTTTCTCCCCATCTTGAGAAACCTTTTGGCAAACAGTGCCATAAGTTCCTCATTAGATTGGCTGCCTTCAGAAACATCTGCAGCCTTAAGAGCTAGAGATTGCTCTTTTCTTGTTGGAGTGGGGGTCTTGGCTTCAGCTTCTGCTTCTCTGGTCTTCAGCACTTGCTCAAAAGACTTGAGCTTGCCGAGGAGAGCTTCAGTGGAGATCTCATTAGTACTTCTGGCTTCTTTGATGGGCCAGATTCTTAGATCCCATGTGCTAGGGAAGCACATAAGAATCTTATCATTGACCTCTGTCAATGATATGTCCTTGTCCAGGGTCCTCAGCTCATTGATGATTGAGCTGAGCCTGGTGTACATAGCTTCAACTGATTCAGCATCAGTTTTCTTGAAGTTCTCGTACTGTGAGATCAGGTTGGACCTTCTGTCCTTCCTTTCATCAGCTGAACCAGCTATAATCTGGTTCAGTGTGTCCCACATGGCCTTTGCTGAGGAGCAGTCAGCAACCTTCTGGAACACCTCATCAGACATTGTCTGAGCCAGTATGTTCATTACCTTGGCATCTGCTATTTTGGCCTTCTTGTACTCATCATTATAATCTGGAGGAGGTATACTGCACTCATATCAGATGATGAGGCAGTGGCAGCAGCAGGTGCTCTTGGGGGACCTGACAAAATAGAAGCAAAAATACTTTCATCAATAGAATTCATATATAATTTAATCCTTGCCTTCCAGATGCCAAACTTAGCTAAGTTTCATGCTGGAGGTCTGGTGCTTGAATAATCCTTAGACTGGGCCATGATAGTGAATATCTATAAGCTTTGGTATCTATCAGGATCTTGTGACTTAGGTGTTAGCCTATTCAGTCAGTCAACCTGCCTCTGATACCAATTGAAAGTGTAGGGATAGATACTACTCTAGAGGGGGGGTGAATAGAGTTATCAAATTTTGCACTAGACAAAACTTAATGGTCTACCCAACTCCCTTGGAGTGAAGTGCGGAATGAAAGATTATAGATATAGATTTAACCCTAGAGCCTAACACAAGTGGAGTGCACAAACTCAAGCTAACTGTAATTACAGTTAAGGCTTGGAAAAACCTAATCAGCAACTAGCAACCTAGTTATATCTAATCACAGCCACAATACAGGAATTAAACAATGGAATCCAGACGACACAAGGAAATTTATAGTGGTTCCCCAAACAACTTGGGTACGTCCACTCTTCTACCCACACGGTAGGAATCCACTCAGGTTTTTGATCAGGTGCCCTGCCACCAACAGAATCTGCTTCAGGTAGATTCAGAAACCCTTTAGACTTTTGATCAGGTGTCTAAAAACCAAGCACAGGTTTTTGATCAGGTGCCCTGCCACCAAGGGATACTTTTGAAGGGAGTAATAACCCTGTACAGGAGGGGGAAGAAAGTTAAGATGTCTTCTCTATTTTGCAATAGATTAGAGAAGCACAAAAACTTGCACTGAGCTAGAAAGCTCTACAGAATCAAGGCTCCCCCTGGCTCAAAGATGTCCAGGTGAAGTCTTGCTTCAGTGCAGAAAAACTCTTCAGAAAGTTCTGAAGGAAAAGCTACAGGAAGAAAATAAATAATAAAATTAAATCTCTTCAAGCAACTATCTTCTTCTTTCTTCTTCTTCAAAAGATCTCTGAGTTTGAACTTCCTGAAAGCAGGAGAGCTCAGGTTGAAGAAGAGTCGAAGATCTTAACACTTCTCAGTTAGATGGAGTTTGCTGAGAGCAGAAAGCTTGAAGGCTTAAATGAACAACTGGTTAGCTATTAGCTAGCTTGAATCCTTCTTTAAAGGGTTCTTTATATAATAGCAGCAAGCAACAGCTCTCTTCCATTTGAATTATTTGTCTTCTTCTGAGCCTTGAGACCTGGGCTATAAATATCAAGAAGACAGAAACATCTCTGCAGCAAAACATTCTATAAAAGGAATAACCCTTTTTCTAAGAAGCTGCAGGACCAAATCAAATAACAAAGGACTAAATAAAGTCACATCAGAAATAATCTCTTTATAGCAAAAAGAAGACTTTTCAGTCTAACGGCTATAAAGGGTTGTCAGCAGATAAAGTAATTTATAAAGACAGCTAATAAGACAAACAACTTTATCTAAAAAAGATTTGACTCAGGCAAAAGAGATGGAGCAAATATTGCCTGGTAATTTTATCATACATCTTAAAATAATGTGCCAGAAAATGTATTAATTAATTAAATATAATAAATAAATACAAAATATAAAGGCAGGCAGAAAACGTCGAACGACCTTCGGAGATCGTCGACCGACGCACGGAGATCGTCGATCTATCGGGCAGATAGTCGAACGATCCGGATAGTCGACCTATCGAAGAAGATAGTCGAACTACCCCGGCAGATAGTCGACCTATCAGAACAGATAGTCGAACTATCAGATAGTCGATCTATCAGGACAGATAGTCGAACTATCAAGCGCAAGCAGATAGTCGACCTATCAAGCAGATAGTCGACCTACCTCAGAAAACAGATAGTCGACCTATCAACAGATAGTCGACCTATCAGCGCAGAACAGATAGTCGACCTATCAACAGATAGTCGACCTATCAGCGCAGAACAGATAGTCGACCTATCAACAGATAGTCGACCTATCAGCGCAGAACAGATAGTCGACCTATCATCAGATAGTCGAACTATCAGCGCAGAACAGATAGTCGACCTATCAACAGATAGTCGAACTATCAGCGCAGAACAGATAGTCGACCTATCAACAGATAGTCGAACTATCAGCGCAGAACAGATAGTCGACCTATCAACAGATAGTCGAACTATCAGCGCAGAGCAGATAGTCGACCTATCAACAGATAGTCGAACTATCAGCGCAGAACAGATAGTCGACCTATCAACAGATAGTCGAACTATCAGCGCAGACAAAGCGTCGACCAACTGATAGACGATCGTCGATCAGCCGATAGACGATAGTCGAGCGGCGTTCGACTATAGTCGAACGAAAAACCTACTTAACCAAATTCTCAATCTGGAAAAGTGAGGACTCTACAACTAGACTTCTAACCATTGACCATAGATATTTCTTGGGTCAAGGAGCACAAAGGAGAGGACTAAACTCAAATCAAACTAGGGTACCAACACGGAGCCCAGCCTCAAAGTGGGAAATTGGGAGGGCGAGTTCACCCGGGTAGAAAGTGTTGATGCTCTAGCCGACCCGGGGAGGGCGCGACTCGAAGCCTTCTGGCAGATAATCACTCCAAAAGGTCTCATAATCGTCGGCAGGGAGGCGACCGGGGGGGGAAGTCATGATCGGTGAATCGCTTCCCGCAGCGGATGCGCCCCTCACTCTCTTCGGACCTCTTCTTTACCATTATGAGCGCAGGACGAGAAGAAAGGGAGGTGGCTGGCGAGTGAGAGACGAGCGAGTTAGCGCAAGAAGCTGGAGGAGCTGGAGCAAGAGGCGAGCCACAGGAAGAAGGTTACTCGCGAGTGGAAGTCTAAAGAAAGCGTACCTCTTGCCCGGCAGGGGGGCGGGGAGTATTTATAACCTTCCCCAGCGGGGAAGTACGGGCAAAGGGGTTGCGTCAGGGGAGGGGAAGAGTCGGCCGACCCTTCGCCCTCCGGGCCTCGGGCAGCGGAACGCCGGGTGAGCGGCCTTCGCGAGAAAAGAGCGGTGAAAAGACAGCGGGGTAGACAGCTAATGATGAAAGTCAATAATGGTGAATAAAAATTAATTAATATCCAATAAGAAGCAGTAGTGACGATTAAAAACCGACAAATTATGAAATTAATTAATCCCGCACATGGCGGGTGGCGAGTTCAAAGAGCGCACAGCAGGCGCTATACCAGTCAATCTTATTACAGGATAAGAAAAGAGAGTTATTGGGCGGAAGGCGAGAAGCGAGAGGCGACTGCAGGAGGAAAGAACGCTCGGGCTCCGTCAGTTCTTGTCCCACCTCCATCGTCCTCCACGGCCTCTCACGCAGAGGGGGCGATGGGGGAAGTGGAAGGCGCGAGCAGCCGCAACACCGCGCCGGGCGAAACGGAGCTGTTGATCGACATCGTTCAGAACCGCTAGAGGATCAGTCTGGTCCACCTCTGTGTCGACATCAATCTCATTCGATAGGCGAACACATTCCATCTCAATCCAATCAATTCGGTGGTCCGCGGCCTGCTTTCCTTTTTCCAGTGCTTGGATGAGCAACGCGTGTTTCCGCAGCATCTCGGCCACCTTTCGTTTCATCTCTATGGGGTCCGCAGGATCGCCCAGATAATCGTCAATCTCGTCTACTGGCAGAGGAGGCGAGAAGGCTTCTGGCCCAGAATAACCCTCAGTCAGCGAGTCGGCGGCCAGAGTGCTCTCGGCAGGCCTCCCACTCGCACCTTCCAGAAGACCAATATTGGTTGAGAGTGGCGGAAGGAATACCAAGGATGGAACAAGTCAATGGTAAGATCTCTTACCAAATCGGCGAGTGCGGTCCGAGGCGGTAGAAGGGTCATCCCTCTTCGTCACCGGCGTAGAAGGAGTGGAGTCCTGGGGCGAGAGACGCTGAGAAGGGAGTTCGGAAATGTTTATACGGATGGTCTCGGGACGTTGAGAGGCCTCCAAAGATCTCTGAGAATAGACAACAAGTAAAGAATGGGCAGTGATAAGAAACCAGGAGGGGTTGGAAGAACGTACTTCTTTTCCCTTGAGGCTAGCAGGGGCCGGGGGCGTCGACCCCTTCGGATAGGTGCGAGAGGGTTCCTCAGCCAGAATATGAGACTCAGGAGTTTTAGTCTTCTTAGGAGGAGATGCGGATAGCGGTAGCGAGGGAGGAGCACGGGCAGGGATCTTGTTCAGACCCGCCGCCGTCGCCTTATTCCGCTGGCGCACGGACGCGATGCGGTCCCGAACACTTTGGCTGAGAGACATGGACAAGCGTTAAGGAGGGAGAGAGAGGAAGCACCCCCTTGAGGGGAGGGAGGTTCTATATTTATAGGTCAGGCCAGGGGCCCAACAAAAGATTCCCTCAATAAATTGGCTGTACCATCGCGAGCCTCGGTTGGACTATCTTTCCGAACTTGTGCCAACCTCGAAAAGAGCGGGGATTGTGTACAACCTCGGGCTCGCAGCCCGGTAGGAGGGGGCCCAGGCGAGAGGAAAAAAGGTTCAGCCCGGTAGGAGTGGGCCCAGGCGAGAGGAAAGAGGGTTCAGCCCGGGAAGAGGGACCCAGGAGAGAGGAAATAGGGTTCAGCCCGGCGAGAGGGACCCAGGCGAGAGTAGAGAGGGCCTAGGCGAGTCGAAAGGACTCAGAAGATAAGCTCCCTAGCGAGAGGGCCTAGGCGAGTCGAAAGGACTCAGAAGAGAAGCTCCGTGCCGAGAGGACCCAGGCGAGTCGAGAGTATTCGGCGTGGCGAGAGGACCCCAGCGAGAGGTGCCTCGAGAGAAGGGTCGTCTTGGTTCCAGGGCCGGTTCAGGTAAGGTCGGGCCCAACTTCTGGGCCCCGGAGGTGTTTTTACTCTTTTACCCTGCGTGGGCTGCATTTAGTCTTTTAAGACAGCGGAGTTTAGCTGTTGGCAGACCCAGCCAAGGGTATTTTGGTATTTTCACAGCAGCATAGTTTGGTTATCAGCAGTCCCAGTTCAGAGGCCTATAAATAGACCGGTAAGGTGCCTTAGAGAAGAGACGCTGGACTCCTCTTATCTTTCCTAAGGCACCTAGCTCAGTTTTGGCTAGGGAGGGGAAGAGCTCTAGTTCTAGTCTCTTCCGGGTAAGAGGTGGGACCTCCTCACTGAAGCCTCCGGTCTAGTTCTTCGCCTGGAGAGTGATCCCAAGGGAGTAAGCACGAGCTGCCTCAGTAGTTCCGAGCTTTAGATGGAGTCGGCTTTGCTGGTTCCAACACCCAGTAATCACAAGCACAAGTGATGTTCCACCTCCTTCATGAAAAGATACAGAAATAGAGAAATTGAAAGATGCAGATGCAAAGGCTATGAATATTCTTGCTCAGACCATGTATGATGGGATATTCCAAAAGGTGGCTGAATGCAGTTAAGCAAAAAAGATATTGGACAAGTTATCTGAAATTGTCTCAGGATCTGCTGATGAAAGGAAGGACAGGAGATCCCATCTCATAAGCCAATATGAGAACTTCAATAAAGGAGAAACTGAATCAGTGGCTGACATATACAACAGGCTCAGCCAAATAGTCAGTGAACTAAAAACACTGGACAAGGAGATCTCTCTAACTGAACTAAATGACAAGATCCTAATGTGCTTCCCTAGCACTTGGGACTCAAGGATCTGGCCAATCAAGGATGCCAGAAGCCTAACTGAGATTACTACTGAAGCTTTATTGGGCAATCTCAAGTCTTATGAGCTGCTCATCAAGAACAGAGTGGAATAACAAAAGGTTGCTTCTCCAAATGTCAGGAAGGAGAAGACAATAGCATTCAAAGCTACAAAAGATCTGCCTGAAGACAAGGTCACAAGCAATGAAGAATTGATAAGCTTGCTGGCCAAAAGATTCTACAAGATGGCCAGGAAAGATTTCAAAAAGAGATCATCCAGAGGGCATGAGAATCCAAGGTATGACAAGTCAAATAATAAAGAAATAATCTTTTTTGGATGCAGGAAACCAGGCCATATTGTGTCTGACTGTCCAGAAAATCAGAATAAGAACGAGAAGGAAAGGAAAGATAGGAGAAAAGACAAGGACTCCAGGTGAAACAACTACAACAAATCCTCCTCCAGAAAAAATAAACATACAAGGAAGGGATTTGTAGCAGAAAGCTGGAGTAAAACTGAAGAGGAATCAGAAGCCTCATCAAGCTCAAGTGATGATGAGGATGATGCTGAAGAAAAGGAATTCTGCATGATGGCTATCAATGCCTCTCAGCAAAATTCTAATGCAGAATAAGAATAAGATTCATAATTTGAAACTCAAACTGAAGAAGACAAGGTAATAGACTCCTTTGATTTTTATTCAAAGGACTTTAGATCTTAATTTATGGCACTTTGTTTAGACCTATTAAAGTCTGAGAAAGAGATTATCTCTCTCAGAAATAAATTGTCTGAACATAGCACCTTAAAATCAGACAACCTCAAACTCTCTGAGGAGTTAGAATGCTGTAGGGAGGAGATAGCTTCACTGAAAAGTGAGCTATCCCAGGCAAAGAAGTTTTAAGAATCCCTTAATGGGAGAAGCTTCAGACTGATGGACATCACAAGCACAGTGAACTCAAGATTCAATAGTACACTGGGCTTGGGTGCTTCATCCAGCCAACCTATAGTATTAACAACCCCAATTAAATTTATTTCTGATCAAGGAAAGGGTGTTGTAGAGGTAGCTAGGAAGAATCCTGATTTAACTAAGGAAAATACAGTTCAACAGAAAACGTCGAACAGAGGTCGATGATCGTCGAACAGAGCTCGACGATCTCAGGATGGATCGTCGAACTCAGATCAACGACTTCTGAACTCTGAACTCTAGTATAGTCGATCTTCGAACGGAGCTCGACGATCTGACCTAAGATCGTCGAACTCAAGTCGACGATCGTCGAACGGAGCTCATTGCTTTGAACATTCTTTTAGAGGTAAATCTAAAATCAATCCTAGAAGTCCCTCATCCCAAAGCTTCAACCCTTATACTGAATGGATAGTGCCTCCTAGGAGATACCATCCTGAAGGATATAAGAGTCAGCTAGGGATGTCTTTTATTTCTGAGTTTAAAGGTTATCAACCTAGACCCAAGGTAAACTAGGTCAAAAATATATAAATTGTTTATGTGCAGGTGAAGACCTATCCAGCAATGAACCAACAATGGTATCTGGATAGTTGGTGCTCAAAGCACATGACAGGGAGCATGGAGAATCTCACATCCTTCAAAGCCAAACTTGGACCCAAAGTGATTTTTAGTGATTCAAACTTTGGTCAAACAAAAGGATATGGTGCTGTTCAGATTGGCTTAGTCACATTCAAGAAGGTGGCTTGTGTAGAAGGACTGAAGCACAACCTAATCAGTATCAGTCAACTCTGTGATGAAGGATATAAAGTGACATTCAAAAAATCCTTATGCAAGATCAAGTCAGAGGATAACACAACAGTGTTAACAGGTAAAAGGAAAGGTAACATTTATCTTGTAGATTTCCTTTCAACTAACATAGATATCTACTTATTTAATTCAGTCTGCAAACCAAATGATTTATGGCATAAGAGACTAGGACACTTAAACCTTAGAACCATTGCTAGGCTATCCAAGGACAACCATTTTAGTGGACTACCTTGTGGCCCCTACAAGAAGGAAGGACTCTGCAGGGCTTGTCAATTAGGCAAGCAAACTAAAAATAGTTTTAAGTCACTTAATAAGATTGATTCACCTAGGATTTTGTATCTGTTACATATGGATCTTTTTAGACCCATTACAGTACAAAGCTTAAGAGGGAAATCTTACACTTTAGTGATTGTAGATGACTTCTCTAGATTCACATGGGTACTCTTCCTGAGGAAGAAGTCTGATAACTTTAAGTGTTTGACAGATTTTCTAAAATGCATACAGATTGAGTTCAATACTCACATTGCCTTGATCATAAGTGATCATGGGACAGAGTTTAATTCTCTTCTTATGCAAGAGTTCTGTCAGAGTGAAGGGATCAGGCAAACTTTCTCAGCTCCTAGAACTCCTCAATAAAATGGGGTAGCAGAAAGGAAAAATAGAACCCTAATTGAATCTGCTACTACATTGTTGATAGATGCTCACCTTCCTCTATATTTTTGGGCAGAGGCCGTGAACACCTCCAACCTTGTGTTGAACAGAAGTTTGATACATAAACATAAGGGCAAAACTCCCTATGAATTG
Organism: Platanthera zijinensis; assembly: GCA_039513925.1. Taxonomy (NCBI): domain Eukaryota; kingdom Viridiplantae; phylum Streptophyta; class Magnoliopsida; order Asparagales; family Orchidaceae; genus Platanthera; species Platanthera zijinensis. The sequence continues at coordinate 139,119,190 of CM077096.1, forward strand.
CTCAAAGGGAAGAAACCTAAAGTAGACTATTTCAAAATTTTTGGTTGCATTTGTTATATTTACAATAATGACAAGAAGTATTTAGCAAAATTCCAAGCTAAAGCTGATGAAGGAGTGTTTCTGGGATACTCCATGATCAGTAAATCTTATAGGGTTTATAATAAAACTTCTCTTAAAATTGAAGAATCTGTTCATGTATCTTTTGATGAGACTAATATGTGTTACAAGGAGAAGTCTACTTCCACCATAGAACCATTGCATGTACACTCTCTTTCATAAAATTTTGATAGGTTACACATTGTAGAAAAGGATTCAGTACATTCACCTATCCAACAAAGAGCTGAAATCAGTGAAGATGAAGAGGATACTCAACATCTTGATGTTCAACATCTTGGAGAAAACTATTTTAAAGAGCGGGTTGTTGTTCCACAAGAGGAAACAACAACACAGGTTGGTGAACAATCAACACCCCCTGTTGATTTAGAAACAACAAGAGATCACCCAATCTCACAAGTGATTAGAAACATCTCAGCTGGTGTGCAAACCAGAAATCAGGTCAACCAAAACCTGATGCACACCTGCTTTCTATCTGAAGTTGAGCCTCAATCCATTCAAGATGCAGAACAAGATCCACACTGGATCATTGTTATATAAGAGGAACTACATCAATTTGAAAGAAACAAAGTTTTGGAACTAGTACCAAGGCCTAAGGATCACTCCATTGTTGGAATAAAGTGGGTGTTCAGAAACAAGTTGGATGATCAAGGAGTTATTGTAAGGAACAAGGCAAGGCTAGTTGCTCAAGGTTATTCTCAAGAAGAAGGGATAGACTATGACCAGACCTTTGCACCAGTGGCAAGGTTAGAGGCCATAAGAATATTCCTAGCTTATGCAGCTCACAAAGGTATCATGGTCTACAAAATGGATATGAAGAGTGCATTTCTCAATGGAGACATCAAAGAGGAAGTATATGTTAGACTTATTCCTAGCTTATGCAGCTCACAAAGGTTTCAAGGTCTACCAAATGGATATGAATAGTGCATTTCTCAATGGAGACATCAAAGAGGAAGTCTATGTTAGACAACCTCTAGGTTTTATCTCTTCAACTCATCCTGACCATGTTTTCAAATTGCATAAAACATTATATGGTCTCAAGCAAGCTCCTAGAGCATGGTATGAGACCTTAGCATGCTTTCTTCAAAAAATGATTTTATAAGGGGTAGAGTAGACCAAACCCTTTTTATTAGAACCCATAAGTCCCATACCCTACTAGTACAAATATATGTAGATGATATCATATTTGGATCTACTGATTTAAATTTATGCAAAAGATTTTCAAATCTGATGCATTCTAAATTTGAAATGAGTAGCATGGGTGAGCTTTCCTTCTTTCAAGGATTGCAAGTCAAACAACATGCTGAAGGCATATTCATTTCTCAAACCAAGTATGCAAAACAACGGGTTAAGAAATTTGGTATGTCTGAATCATCTTGTATGAAAACACCAATGCCTACTAATGCTGTATTAGATGCCGATGAACATGGAAAACATGTTGATTAGATAACATATAGAGCAATGATTGGCTCTCTATTGTACCTTACAGCTAGTAGACCTGATATAATGTTTGCTACTTGTATATGTGCTAGATTCCAAGTAAGCCCTAGAGAGTCACACCTAACATTAGTTAAGAGGATTCTTAGGTATGTAAAAAGTTGTCCAAATCTAGGCCTTTGGTATCCAAAAGACTCAGGATTTGAATTAACTGGATTTTCAGATGCTGATTATGCTGGATGTAGAGTAGACAGGAAAAGCACCAGTGGAACTTTCCAGTTCCTTGGTGACAGACTTGTCTCCGCATTTTGTAAGAAACAAACATCTGTGTCCACTTCAACTGCTGAAGCTGAATATATGGCAGCAGGCAATTGTTGCTCACAGATCTTGTGGATTCAAAACCAGCTCCTAGACTATGGCTACAACTTAGAAGGGTCAAAAATATTTTGTGATAACACCAGTGCTATTTATATAGCACAAAATCTAGTCCTCCATAGTAGGACAAATTATATAGAGATTAGGCATCACTTTCTAAGGGATAATGTTGAGAAAAATAAAATTGAACTTCAGTATATCCAAACTAATTTGCAAAGGGGAGATATTTTCACCAAACCTTTGGATGAAAAGAAACATACCTTCTTTCTAAATCAGTTAGGAATGATAGATGGAGGAAGTTTAAAATAAATCCCAAGATTTTTAAACTCTAAAAACAGACCAAGACTAGGCTAAAAACTTGTTTTTTCTAGTGTGTGTAGGCTATTTTCTGTCTCTGAATTGCGCTCCACGTTTCCCCAAAAATCATCGAACGCAGATAGACGCTTTCCAATAGCGTCGACCAGAGTTCAGCATTTTCCAGTCAGCTCCAAGCAATCCTCTTCTAGTCGATCGGAGATCGACGCTCTCCAATATCGTCGAACGGAGATTGACGATATTGAAGACTCTTCAGATTCCATTGGAAGCTCAGATCATCGAACGGAGTTCAACGATCTTTCCTTTCCGGCGTCGAACCCTAATATAAAATCATTCTTTCGGTCGTCGTTCTTCTCTTGCGCTTTCATACTCTTTGCAAATTTTTTTTTCTTTCCCTCCAAACTCTACTGCACTTGGTTATGTTTGTTACTTTTTGCAGGTATACAATGGCCGTGAATGTTGCCGCTCTCGCCAAGATGAAATATGATACAGGATTTGACATATATATAGATTCGTTTGATGGCAGCGATCAGGTTTTCAAAGAAATTCTAGAACTCTTCAGAGAACAACATTTAGTACATATAATGTCTACCAGGATGAAGATCATCGCAGATGAAATTAAGGAATGGGTATTTACAGCACATAATCTGGATAAGAATACCCTTGTTGGTACTATCAGCAGGACTTAGATTTCTGGCTGATGTTGTGGGGAAAGTGCTACTGACAAAGCACTCAACACATGATACCATATCCAGGTATTAATTCTGTTTGATGGGAGCCCTAGTGGATAAGAAACACCTGAACTGGGAAGAAATTTTCTTTGATTTGATAAAGAAGAAAATAAACAAAAGTTCTGTGAACTTTGGGAGGATCTTAGGGGTATTCCTGCACTCAAGGTGCCCTGAACTGCTAGTCTCAAATGGGATGCACATTAATACATCAAAAAGGCTATCTTGTGCCCTATTTGGAAAATGGGACAGGTAGATAATTAAGCAAACCAGGACTACCACTGCTTCAGGAACAAGGACTATTGCAGTCTCTTCCCCTCAGGCCCCTGCCCTCATTGAGGAATTGCTTGCCTCCACCTCTTCTCCTCCTTCACCACCTCCTATTGTTTCTACCTCGACCTCCACATCAACCATCTCTACATCCATATCCTCCCCCATTACCATTTCATCACCAATGTCACCTCCAGCCACCTCAGAATAATTCCATCCACTCCACTACTATCCACCTCTTGACATTCCATCCTTCAACATTTTGGAAGATTCCTTCATGGATGCTTCCCCTTCCTCACCTGCTGAGCTTCCCTCTACCTTTTCATATCAATAACTCTTGCATGATATTCTTACCCAACCATCCTTCACACCATCCATCTCCACACCCATACCATCTATCTCCACCATGCCAATTTCTCAACCAACCATCATACCATCCACAATACCATCCACAATACCATCTCCTGCAGTCCATCCATCACCAGCCCAAATCTTTCCATCCTCCACATCTACTCAAGTCACAGTTAAGCAAGTGGATCTATTAGCTTAAGCAGATAAGCTATACAGGATACTGGCCCCCAAGCTAGTAAGCCTGCTGGAGACCTCTATGGATCCACTCCTGAAATCAATAAAGGATTTATCTGACAGGCTATCCTCTCTCTCTTCTCCTCAGGCAATCCCTTCTATGGGGTGCCTTGATCAAGTTATCCCTGAATCAAGGCAGGGGGAGATGCCCTATGAAGCTGAGGTAGTGCCTACTGCTCCTCAGGAATTGATGTTGCCAGAGATTTCTACTCCAGCTCCAGTACCAGTACTAACAGTGGACCTTAGGTCACTGTTGTTTGCATTTGAGCTTCTTCACAGAAGCTGCTTATCAACTCAGGGAGTTGAAGACCTTACTAAGGCCATTATGCCTACTGCTGTCTATGATCCCAGCCTGATTATCTCTTATATCAATTCTCTTAAGGGTGAGGAAGTTTCTGCTTGTGTTGTTCCTGCTGCTGCTGAATTTGTTGTATCTACTGATATTGATATGTTATCTGTTGTTGATGCTGCTGCTGCTATTGATGAAATTGATGTTTACCTAGAAGAACCTGTTATTTCTAAGGTTCCTGCTGTTCCTGCTGCTACTACTGCTCCAGAAGTTCCTGTCTCTTCTCCTGCCGCTACTATAATTGTTTCTGCTCCTGTTTTGTCTGCAGAGAAGTTAAAATAAGGAGAAGAGTACATCAAAAGCATTAATGATCTATATGATAGACCCCAGAGTTCAAATAGTGACAAATTCAACACTGACTCTGATGATTTTGTTGGTACCATTACCAAGAAAAGGAAAGCAAGAAGCAAAGCAATGATGAGAGTCCCTCCTGCTAAAGCCAAAGATGTCAATGATATACTAAATTACATTTTGCATGACTGTCAGATAACAGAGCCTTGGATGCAATACTCTAAGAATCATCTAAAGGCTATGAAGAAAAGAAGAAAGCTTGACAAATATGAGAAAGGATCTTCTCAGTTTCCTCCTCCTCCTCCTCCTCCAGACTCAGGATCTGGTGGAGGCTCAGCTTTTTAATCATCTGCTTTAAAGCACAGTTCATCTCAATATTCTCAAAGTTATCAACCTAGAGGACAATAACAAAGAGGCTATCATTCTAGAAGAGGTCAGTACAGAGGAAATCAGAGAGAGCACAGAACTTGCTCCAGACAACAAAGGGAAGGACAAGGTCCTATTGATCCTACTCAAGGTCCTTTCCCTTACAAGCTTAGAGATTCAGTTGTCACCAGGACTCATACTACTTCAGAATCAATCAATAGATATGAACCTCCAGTCCCATTTGAAGATCCTAAAAACAACCCATTGTAATGGACTGTCAGAATGAAAGAGCTTGCTGCACTAGATCAAATAAAAAAGGCCAAAGAGCAAGGCAAAGACATTTCCAACATTACAACCCTATCAGATCAAAGAAAGACAGAATTAGAGAGATATTCTTCAAAAAAGTTTTTTAATCCAAAAGATTATATGAAGCTGCATCCTGAGGCTGTAGTTCCAAGGCCTAGATCCCAAACCTCCTTAGGTGCAAATGATGACAGGAGATCAAAGAGATAAGCCCTCAATCCTAACAGGGAAATTCTGTTTAAAAGGGGAAATGAGAAGAAGTGATTCCTGTAAGCTGAACAAACATCTATCTCTTGCTGATATTTTTTCTGTGATCTACAATGCTACTATGTCTTTATTGGTTTAGCATTTGCTTTGTCTGCATGGTTATTTATTTCCTTCTTTGTCTTATAAATAGTAATCCTAACCCAAATAGGGGGAGATCGTTGGAACACCCTATTACTAATTTAGGCAAGGATCACTAAGTTTTTAGGAAATTGGTTTGACCTAGTTGTATAGTTGAAAAGGTCAAATTAGAATGATTCTAAGGGTTAGAACTTAGGTTTGAAGCTGCCCCTAAGACCATTCAAAGTTCAGGATTCAGTGCTGAGACAAAGATAATTTTCGTCGAGCTCAGGTCGACGAAACGTCGAAATCAGTTGGACGTTCTCTGAGTTCAATTCTGCAAGACGTCGAACTCCGGTCGACGTTCTTCGAGCTCAGATCGACGTTCTGTCTTAAGTTATTTTCCAAGTCGCTGAGCTCAAGTCGACGATCGTAGAGCTCAAGTCGACATTTTCTGTCCCTAGTATAAATCCAATCTCTGAGCTCAGGTCGACGATAGCTGAGCTCAGGTCGACGATTTTTGTGAGAGATCGACGCATTCAGAATTAAAATTCAAGAACAGTTATGGAATTCATTTAGATTTATTTCCTGCATTTATTGCAAAAGATTATGTAGCCGTTTCAAGCAATTTGGAGCAAGTTTCAAGGAAGGCTAAAAGGAATGTTACTTAGGACTTTCCCCAGAGACAGTTGTCATTTATGGAAGTAATTTATGACTGAGTAATGGCCATCTGAGTTAGAATCTGATACACTCCTACAGAATATGTTTTAGAATAAGGAGATAACAGATCAATATAATAAGATAGACAAGAGATATACATGATTATTAGATTGAGAAAAAGAGTTACAAAAGAGAGATCAAAATATACTCTGATCAAGAACTCATCTTCTAGAACATACAGATTCACTGAGTCAAAATCATCAAGAACACAAGGAACTTTTCTATGGAGGAGATCATCTGCTATTCTACTTCTCCAAGTCCTCAAGTGTTCAAAAGCTTCAACATAAAGGACTCCAGACATCACACATTTCAGCATCTGCTGAAATCATCTTTTGTTGGAGATCTGAAGCAACTGAAGACCTATCACCCTAGCAAAGCTCACCTTCCTGAACCCTTACAGATCTCAGGGGGAGCTTTAGCAACATCTTCCACTCGTCTTCTCTCAGACTGTTGACAGAGAAGAACAACTAAACTCTTTCTTTCTTTTTTCTTTCCCTCCTGTAAAAGGGTTTTTCAAAACTCCCTTCAAAAGTTCTGAAACTGGTTTCTGAGACCTTGTCAAAACTCAGTGGTGGCAAGACACCTTATCAAAAAATCTAGTTCTGGTTTTTGAGCACCTTATCAAAAACTCAGTGGTGCCCAGGACACCTGATCAACTATTCCTATAGTGGATTCATACCAAGGGTAGTAGAAGAGTGGATGTACCCAGGTTGTTGGGGAACCACTATAGCTCCTTGTGTCATCTGGTTGCTGTGTGTTTGACTTTGCTGTGTGCTGTGTGATTTCTTATTTCTTGCTTTAGTTTTTATTTCACGGCAAGCACCTTAAACATATACATAAATTAAGTCTTCCACTGCTTTATAGTTTTATTTGTAAATTTATTTTAAAATACTCTATTCACTCCCCCCACTCTAGAGTTAAGGTAGATCTTTCCCTCACTTTCAGGTTCTATGAGGGTCTGCATGATGACCTAAGGATACTGATCTCTCGTCCTATGATGCGGGGTTTTCTACCTCTAGTCAATATTGCCCAATATCTGGAGAAATATTTGAAGAGAGTTCAGGAGAAGAAGGAAACAAGCTTTAAGAAGACGTTGTTCAAGGTACCGAGCTAATCAAAGTCTTGGTTTCGTAGGTGGAATAAGAAGGCGAGGAATTTGGGTCCAGCCCCACCTTCGAGTGTGTCTAGAGCTACTACAACATGAGGCCCAGTTAAGGAAGAAGCTTAGAGCAACTTAGAAAACCCCGCTTAGAGCAACTTATGCATAGAACTGTTGGAGTCAACCGCATCCCACTACGCTCCAGCCCAGTATATATTATACAACCTTGGCCAACAGGAGGCCATAAAGCAGGCTGATTTGATTATAGGTACGATTTATTTAATAGTACGTTTAGCTTTATATACTTGTTTCCTTAGGCATGTTAGAATATGACCTGTTGTGTTAGGCTTTGTTTTGATCTTTAATTGCCCGGCGAGAGCACTGTTTGATAGGGATGCTTTGCACTCCTTTTTGTCCGAGGAATTTTTATCGTGCATTGGAGTGCAATCTTCGATGACAATGGATAAATTTGATGTGCTACTGCCTAACGGGTGTTATATGCGCGCGGATAGAGTTTGCTGTGTGAAGGTATGGATTGGGAGTCAAGAGTTTGACTTGCAAGCGTATCTACTACCGATAGTGGAGTTTGATGTGATCTTTAGCATGGACAGACTCTCAGAGCAGTGTGCGTACATTGATTACAATTGAAATGTGGTTAGACTGGGATTCGATACAAAGCGTGAGAGGACATTCTCTGGCATGAAGTGATCGAGAAAGACTTTCATGTCAGCTCTCTAGGTAGTTAAGGCAGTTTGTTGTAGTGGAAATATATTTTTCACTTTAGTGGAGGTTTCAAAGTCCAAGCCTGGTCATGATAGTATCCCAGCCATTTCAGAATATCCTGACTTTTTTCACCAAAACCTCCCTAGAGCCCTACCTCAGCGAGATATCGACTTCACCATTGAGTTAGTGCCATGATCCAAGCCTATGTCATGCTCCACATACCGCTTAACACCTAAGGAGATGGCGGAATTGAAGGTAGAGCTTCAAGCGCTGTTAGATCAAGGGTATATGCGTCCAAGTTCGTCGCCTTGGAGCGCGCCTGTCCTTTTTGTTAAGAAGAAGGACGGAATTTTATGAATGTGTATTGATTACTGAGAGTTGAATAATCCTACATAGAAGAAAAGATATTTTATCGCGAGGATTGATGATATGTTCGATCAGCTGGTCGGGTCGACTGTGTTCTCAAAGTTAGATTTAAAATTCGGGTACTATAAGCTGAGAATAAGGGAAAGTGACATTCCCAAGATGGCTTTCAACACACGTTATGGGCATTATTACTTCACCGTCATGCTGTCTAGGCTGACAATTGAGCCATCCGTGTTTATGGATTTGATAAACAGGACGTTCAGAGAGTACTTGGACAAGTTTGTGATAATATTCATCGATGATATACTGTTGTACTCACAGTGCAAGGATGATTATTTCATCCATCTACATATAGTATTGGAGACGCTTAGGACGAACCAACTGTATGCCAAGTTCTCTAAATGTGAGTTTAGGCTGTCCTGGGTAGCATTCCTTGGTCACATAGTTTGTAGAGAGGGAATTCTTGTAGATCCGGTGAAGATAGTGAAAGTGAAGGGATAGGTACTACTCTAGAGGGGGGGGGGGTGAATAGAGTTATCAAATTTTGCACTAGACAAAACTTAATGGTCTACCCAACTCCCTTGGAGTGAAGTGCGGAATGAAAAGATTATAGATATAGAATTAACCCTATAGCCTAACACGAGTGATGTGCACAAACTCAAGCTAACTGTAATTACAGTTAAGGCTTGGAAAACCTAATCAGCAACTAGCAATCCTAGTTATATCTATTCACAGCCACAATGCAGGAATTAAACAAGGGAATCCAGACGACACAAGGAAATTTATAGTGGTTCCCCAAACAACTTGGGTACGTCCACTCTTCTACCCACACGGTAGGAATCCACTCAGGTTTTTGATCAAGTGCCCTGCCACCAACAGGATCTGCTTCAGGTAGATCCAGAAACCCTTTAGACTTTTGATCAGGTGTCTAAAAACCAAGCACAGGTTTTTGATCAGGTGCCCTGCCAACAAGGGATACTTTTGAAGTGAGTAATAACCCTGTACAGGAGGGGGAAGAAGGTTAAGATGTCTTCTCTTTTTTACAAAGATTAGAGAAGCACAAAGACTTGCACTGAGCTAGAGAGCTCTTAAAGAATCAAGGCTCCCCCTGGCTCAAAGATGTCCAGGTGAAGTCTTGCTTCAGTGCAGAAAACTCTTCAGAAAGATCTGAAGGAAAAACTACAATAAGATAATAAATAATAAAATTAGCAATCTTCAAGCAGCTGTCTTCTTCTTCTTCTTCAAAAGAACTCTGAGTTTGAACTTCCTGGAAGCAGGAGAACTCAGGTTGAAGAAGAGTAGAAGAGCTTAACACTTCTCAGTTGGATGGAAATTGCTGAGAGCAGAAAACTTGATCTTGATGAAGGCTTGAGTGCTTAAATGAATAACTGGGTAACTAGTAAGCTTGCTTGAATCCTTCTTCAAAGGATCCTTTTCATAGCAGCAACAAGCAACGGCTCTCTTCAATTTGAATTACTTGTCTTCTTCTGAAACTTGAGACCTGGGCTGTAAATATCAAGAAGACAAAACAATCTCTGCAGCAGAAACATTCTATAAAAGGAATAAACCTTTTTCTAGGAAGCTGCAGGAAGCAATCTGATAATAAAGTACTAAATAAAGTCATATCAGAAACAAACTCTTTATAGCAAAAAGAAGACTTTTCAGTCTAACGGCTATAAAGGGCTGACAGCAGATAAAGTAAAATATAATGTCAGCTAATAAGACAAACAACTTTATCTAAAAAGATTTGACTCAGGCAAAAGGAATGGAGCAAATATTGCCTGGAAATTTTATCATAAAACAACTAAAACAACGTGCCAGAAAATGTATTATTTAATTAAATATAATAAATAAATACAAAATATAAAGGCAGACAGAAAGCGTCGAACGACCCTCGGAGATCGTCGACCGACGCACGGAGATCGTCGAGCTATCGGGCAGATAGTCGATCGATCCAGATAGTCGACCTATCGAAGAAGATAGTCGAACTACCCCGGCAGATAGTCGACCTATCAGTGCAGATAATCGAACTATCAGATAGTCGATCTATCTGGACAGATAGTCGAACTATCAGATAGTCGATCTATCTAGACAGATAGTCGAACTATCAAGCACAAACAGATAGTCGATCTATCAAGCAGATAGTCGACCTACCTCAGAAAACAGATAGTCGATCTATCAACAGATAGTCGACCTATCAAAGCAGACCAGATAGTCGACCTATCAACAGATAGTCGAACTATCAGATAGTTGAACTATCAGGACAGATAGTCGAACTACCAAGCCAAGCAGATAGTCGACCTACCAACAGATAGTCGAACTATCAACGCAGACAGAGCGTCGACCAATTGATAGACGATCGTCGATCAGCCGATAGACGATAGTCGAGCGGCATGCGACTATAGTCGAACAAAAAACCTACTTAACCAAATTCTTCATCTAGAAAAGTGAGTGCACTACAGCTAGACCACTAACCAATGACCATAGATATTTCTTGGGTCAAGGGACTAAAAAGGCAAGACTAAACTCAAATCAAACTAGGGTACCAACAATCTCCCCCTATTTGAGTTAAGTCTCTAAAAAACTAAAACATAAATCTAGCTAAAGAGCAATAAAATTAATACAGGAAATAGTTAACAATTAACTAGCAGTTATCAAACAGATAGATAATAGACAAATATAACACAGTAGTCAATCAAACTATTAAGAGTCTACAGAATCTGGCAAAGGGTCAGAGGAACTAGGAACAAAAGAAATTTTCCTCAGAGGATCATCAGCCTCTTTCTTTGACATCTTTAAGTCCTGCACACCAATGATCTTCAATTCTGCAGCCCTTGGAACAACTGCTCCAGGGTGCTTTTCCATATACTTTGAGGGGTCAAATACATCAGGATTAACCTGGAACTTTTCGAACTCTTTCTTTCTGAATGAAGACATGGTGGTTAAACCAGTAGTATCTTTTCCTTCATCTTTTGCTTTTCTTATTTGAGCTGCTCCAACCAATTCGTGAAAGCGAGCCATCCTAAAGTTAGGATCAAGCTCAGGACTTTCATAAACAGACTCAGGAGGAGTAGCATCAGATTCTTTATCTTGATTAACTAGATAAGACATGGGAGCAGACTTAGCAAAAGTTCTTGATAGAATTTTAAAACAAAATAAACTACTTACCTTTTGAAACAACTTTTTCAGACTGTACTGGTATTGGAGATGGAACTATTTTCTTTGGAGAAGGAGGAGGGGAAAAAGTTGGTCTTTGAAACACAACCTCCTTCACTTGTCTTTGAGAACCAGAATACGATCTGCCTTGGGAACTTTGATTGCTTTTCCTTGGCTGAGGCTGATGAGGTGCAGATTTTCCAGAGGAGGTAGAAGGATTAGCAGGGAGATTGCCAGAGGCTCCTGCACTGGGAGGTGGAGGAGGACCTCTGGGTGTCCATCTGGAAGCAGGAGAGTCATATCTCTTAGTTCTCTTTCTCTCTTTCTGCTGGTTCTTGGAGAACCACATCCAATGCTAAAATTCTTTTGATTTGGGGTCAATTCCTTTAATAATGTAATATGGAGTATCATTTTCTCGATTAGGAGGAGGAGGAGCAATGGCTTTTCTTTTCTTTTGAGCAGCTTTCTTTCTCTTTGAACTTTCAGAAAAATCAGAATCATCTTCATCATCAGAGTGAGATGACGGAGGATTGTCATATGGATCATAGGCTTCAGAAACAGCCTTTTACTTTAATTTCAGATCAGCTTTCTCTTTTTCCTCTTCTATGGCATCCTGAGCCAGAAGGAAGTCCAAATCAAGACCTGGGGAATCATCCCAGACAGTTGACTTTTCAACTTGCAAATCTTTTTCTTTTTCCTCTAACAAAAATTGAACTCTTTGATTCCAAGCATCTCTTGCTTTCTTTTCTTGAATTTCAGACACATCTTCTATGTCATCTAAAAAAGAATCCAATTCTGGATCTATTTGAATATCTGGAATATCAGGAGCAGCTTCTGAAACTATTACTATAATCTAGGCAGCTAAATCTTCTTTAATATAATCTGTAGAATTATGAACACAGATCTGCTAAATAAACTAAAATCATTCCTTCTAAGAATTCACAAGCTAGCAAATTAATTGACTCGTCAACAAAGCGGATGAGTGAATTACCTTCATATTTGACCAACTCCCAAGATTCATCTAGGTAGGATGTAATAATCCCTTCTAGGAAATGGGCAAACACGGGAGTGATGAGATCTTCTAAGCCAACTTTCACAGCAAATTCAGATAGCATAATAGCATCAGATATATCTTTGTCAGACAACACTGAACCTGATTGATCTTGAGCTTTAACTGCATCAGACTTTTCTTGAACTGCTAGAAGGGAGGCTGGAGGCTCTGAGGCATCTTCACAGAACATCTCCCCCTGCCTGATTTCAGTGGAAACTGAAACCAGGCCCCTTGAAGAAGAGGGCTCAGCAGATTTAGAAAGAGATTGGATGGAAGCAGTCAAGGAGGCAATGGAGGAGGCAAGTGGAGCAATTGCCTCTTCAATCATGATTTTGATTGAAGGGGTAATCAACTCCAGAATGCCAGAAATGAATGCTGGGGTGATCTCAAAAGATGATGGAAGTGTAGTGGATGGAGATGCAGCAGAGATGGTTGTAGTGTTAACTGGAGATCGAATGGGAGATGGAGCTGGAGAGTTAACAAGAGTGTTAACAGGAGAATGAATAGGTGACTGAGGAGGTGTTGGAATCCTCTCAGATCCTAACAGATCAAAACTAGGAGCAGATATCCTAGCCAGATGAGAAGGAAGAGGAGATGTTGGAGGGGAAGGAAGAACAACCGTGGTTGTTTCTCTAACAGGAGAAGGAGAAAGTCGTACTTCAGCTGAAGTTGATGGAACTTCAACTGAAGCAGACTGCATAGCAGCAGAAGATGAGGGAAGGGAAAGAGCTGAGCCAGCTTCTTGAGGGTGAGGAGCGACTGAATCAGTCCTGGTGCTCTCTGATGTCGCTGGAGCAACCCCTGTGAGAGCGGGTTTCACAAAAATTCTCTTCCACTTGGAGAACAGATTTGGGTCCATCTTCTTGCTCGCATTTATGGTTGTTGCAACGGAGACCAGCAGCTGAGGATACTTTTCCTTCAGGAAAATTCCAATAACCCTTCCGAGGGTAACTTCCTTCTTACTATTCTTTTTCCTTATCAAATCAAACATTACTCCTGCCCAATCAATCTTTTTCCGATTAACAATTGCACACATCAGTGCAAATTGTTGCCTTGTGATATTGTCATGAGCAGAGTGCTTTCCAAGGAGCACTTTTTCGACTAACTCAGCGAGAAATTTAATCTTAAAGGGAAAATTGACCTTGAGCAGCTTCGTGGGAATGCCCTCCGCATGTCCCAGCTCAGTCAGCATCCTTCCAAACTCTTGAGCATCTTGCTCATAATCATCTTCACCATTAACTAATCCAAAAATATCAGTCAGAACGGCCGGAGTTAAAATTACCTCTTCTCCGCCGATGGTGCTAGTCATCGAATCGTCAGAGGATGACGAAGTGAAAGCCCATTCCTTGATCTCGGGAATATTTAACTTTATCCTTGTCGACATTAATCTTTCTAGACCTTGGTCCCGGCATAACTGAAGATTTTCTACAACTCCTGCTTCACAGCTACTAAAGGCGTCAAAATCGACGCTGAAGCCTGCATCGAACTTCACGACAGCTAGTACTGCTGGAGAAACCGCCATGGAATTGTTGGAGAATGCGCGAGAAAGACGGAGAAGATGAAGGAGACGAAGCGGCAGAAAATTGCAAGCGGGAAGATAGAATGCGAAAAGTCACGCTCCATCGACGATAAAACAAAAGATCTTTTAACCTAGGTCGACTATCGGCTTTATATTGGACCGGAGATAGTCGATCTATTAAAAAGATACTAGACCCGATGGTCGAACGGTCGTTCGACGATCGGTCCAGAAGCAGAGTAGTCGGACAATCGTTCGACTATTTCTGGCTTCTCAAACAACAAGCTGTCGTCATCCAGAGATCGATGATGAGCTCGACTTGTTCGACTATGGTCGAACGCCGGTCGACGATCTTCAATCAGATAAACTTTCATCAACCATAGGTCGACGATGGGCTTGACCCGATCGACTATCTTCGAACGTCGTTCGACTATCTTCAAACAAGTTTCAACATTGGCAGATATAGTCACACTTAGTCTCGTCCATTGATCATGCCTAGTTGAACTAAAAAGAACAGATGCTTCTGTTCATCTAAGGGCTTGGTGAATATATCACCTATCTGAAGCTCAGTGGATATGAACTCAAGACAAATCTTGTTCTTTTCCACACAATCTCTCAGGAAATGGTGCTGAATCTCAATGTGCTTCGTTCTAGAGTGGTGCACTGGATTTTGTGCAATTGAGATAGCACTGGTACTATCACACATGATTTTGGTGTTCTTGTGTGAGTAACCATAATCCACAAGCTGGTTTTGAATCCACAGGATCTGTGAACAACAACTGGCAGCTGCTATATATTCAGCCTCTACAGTTGAAGTTGAGACAGAAGCCTGCTTCTTACAGAACCAAGAGACCAATCTCTCTCCCAGGAACTAGCAAGTTCCTGAGGTGCTCTTCCTGTCAACTCTGCAACCAGCATAATCAGAATCAGAATATCCAATTAATTCAAATTCTTACTCAGCTGGGTACCAAAGTCCTAGATTTGGGCATCCCTTCAGGTATCTCAGGATTCTCTTTAGAAGAATCAGATGAGATTCCTTGGGGTTGACCTGGAATCTAACACAAAGGCATGTAGCAAACATTATATCTGGCCTACTTGCAGTTAGATACAATAGGGAACCAACAATGGCCCTAAAATTCTTTTGATCAACTGGCTTTCCGTGATCATCAGAATCAATAACTACATAAGTAGCCATGGGTGTAGGCATTGCTGAAGCATCAGCCATCCCAAATTTCTTTACCAATTCCTTGGCATATTTGGATTGGGAGATGAAGATACCATCAGCATCTTGCTTAACATGGAGACCAAGAAAGTAAGACAGCACACCCATACTACTCATCTCAAACTTGGAATGCATCAAGTTGGAAAACTTTTTGCACAGTTTGGGATCAGTGGAGCCAAAAATAATATCATCTACATACACCTGAACTAACAGGATTGTGTCCTTGTGATGCTTGACGAAAAGGGTTCTATCAACTACTCCCCTAGTAAAGTTGTGCTCTAACAGGAAACTAGCTAAGGTCTCATACCAGGCTCTAGGAGCTTGCTTTAGTCCATAAAGAGCTTTCTGCAACTTAAACACATGAGAAGGCTGAGTTGAAGAATCAAACCCTGGTGGTTGTTCAACAAACACCTCTTCCTTAAGCTCACCATTTAGGAATGCACTTTTGACATCCATTTGGAACACCTTAAACTTCATGAAGGCTGCATAGGCCAAGAAGATCCTTATTGCTTCTAGCCTTGCAACAGGAGCAAAGGTTTGGTCATAGTCTATACCTTCCTCCTGTCTATATCCCTGAGCTACAAGCCTAGCTTTATTCCTTACTATAATTCCATTTGCATCCAACTTGTTTCTATATACCCACTTGGTGCCTATGATCAGTTGGCCTTTAGGTCTTGGACCAAAGTCCAAACTTTACATCTCTCAAACTGATTGAGTTCTTCTTGCATTGCAATGATCCAGTGGGGATCTAGCTCTGCATCTTTAAAGGTGAGGGGCTCAACCTGTGAGAGGAAACAAGCGTGCATCACATCCTGTCTTAATTGATGTCTTGTTTGCACACCAGCTGATATGTCTCCAATCACTTGAGATGTCGGGTGATCTCTAAGTGTGACAATATCAGCAGGTGGGAAGTGATCTTCAGCAACAGTTGGGATTAATTCCTCAGGAGGAATTTGATCTACTGTTGGTGGTACAACAACAGCTTCAGCAATGTCTTCATCACTGTCTGATTCAGTGATCTGAAGAGTTGATAGTTGAAGAATTTCTTGAGGGGCATCAGTTACCTGCAATGAACTGGAGGAAGGAGAATTTTCCTTCTCCTTGTAAAACATCTGAGACTCATCAAAAGACACATGCACAGATTCTTCAATTTTACAGGAAGATTTGTTATAAACCCTATAATCTTTGCTTACTTGGGAATATCCAAGCATGATTCCCATTGAAGCTTTTGCTTCAAATTTTCTAATATATTCTTTATTATTATTATGAATATAAACAATACAACCAAATACTCTAAAATAATTAATTTTAGGTTTTTTTCCCTTAAGCAACTCATAAGGAGTTTTACACTTAAGCTTGTGTATCAAACTTCTATTCAAGACATAATTGGCTGTACTAACAGCTTCTGCCCAATAGGAGAGAGGCATGTTAGCATCTACCAACAATGTACTAGCAGCTTCAATGAGTGTTCTATTCTTCCTTTCAACTACCCCATTTTATTGGGGAGTTCTAGGAGCTGAGAAACTATGTTTGATACCTTCTCTCTCATAGAATTCTTGCATGAGAAGAGAGTCAAACTCAGTACCATGATCACTTTTGATCAAGGCCACATGAGTAGAGTACTCAGTCTGCACACATAGTAGAAAGTCTGTAAGGGCTTTGAAGTTATCAGACTTAGTTCTCAAAAAGAAAACCCAACTAAACCTAGAGAAGTCATCTACAATTACTAAGGTGTAATACTTCCCTCCTAAACTCTGTACATTTATTGGGCCAAAAAGTTACAAATGTAATAGATACAGGATTCTAGGAGAATCACTTTTATTTACAGATTTAAAAGAATTTTTGGTTTGCTTGCCTAGCTGACAAGCCTTGCATAGGCTCTCCTTCTTGTAGGGGCAAGAAGGTAAACCTCTAACAAGGTTGTGTTTAGATAACCTAGATATATTTTTAAGGTTAACATGACTAAGCCTCTTATGCCACAAAAAATTATTATTAAGTGTTACTTCATTAAACAGGCAGATTTAAGAATGAGTTGAATTGAAATCTACTAAATAAATATTACCTATTCTAAAGCCTACTAAAACAATATTGTTATTTAAAGTAATATTGCAAGAGGAGTTAGAAAATGAAACCTGGTAGCCAGCATCACATAGCTAGCTGACTGAGATCAAATTGTGCTTCAGTCCTGTCACATATGCAACTCTCTTGAAAGTAACATCTCCAATTGTGATCCTGCCATAGCCTTCTGTCTGACCACAGCTGGAATCTCCAAAGATAACCTTTGGGCCGAGCTTAGCTTTGAATTTTGACAGATGATTTTTATTTCCTGTCATATGCATGGAGCATCCACTATCCAAATACCACTTATTTTGAGTGATTGGATAGGCCTTCACCTGCAAGACATTTATTTAGACAGTGTGGACCCAGGTAACCTTGGGTCCCTTGTTTTTCACATAAGAAAAACTGGAAATATATGAAAATGCAGGCTGAGCGTGATAACCTAGTGGGTGAGATCTCCTAGGTGTGATTCTCCATGCAGATGATGGGTCAACAAACCTAGGGTTTCTATTTTCATTTAGATTTCTATGGTACTGATTATGATTTTGAAAATCATATTGAAAATGTCGATCGACGTTCAACGATGGGTGCTCAGATCGTCGAGCTTCGTTCGACCATTGAGCTTCCGATCGTCGAGCGGCGTTCGACGCTCTTTGCATTTCTTTAAAAAATTTCTTTCTCTTTTCTCTCTTAGCAAAAAGAAGACTTTTCAGTCTAACGGCTATAAAGGGCTGACAGCAGATAAAGTAAAATATAATGTCAGCTAATAAGACAAACAACTTTATCTAAAAAGATTTGACTCAGGCAAAAGGAATGGAGCAAAAATTGCCTGGAAATTTTATCATAAAACAACTAAAACAACGTGCCAGAAAATGTATTAATTAATTAAATATAATAAATAAATACAAAATATAAAGGCAGACAAAAAGCGTCGAACGACCCTCGGAGATCGTCGACCGACGCACGGAGATCGTCGAGCTATCGGGCAGATAGTCGATCGATCCAGATAGTCGACCTATCAAAGAAGATAGTCGAACTACCCCGGCAGATAGTCGACCTATCAGAGCAGATAGTCGAACTATCAGATAGTCGATCTATCTGGACAGATAGTCGAACTATCAGATAGTCGATCTATCTGGACAGATAGTCGAACTATCAAGCACAAACAGATAGTCGATCTATCAAGCAGATAGTCGACCTACCTCAGAAAACAGATAGTCGATCTATCAACAGATAGTCGACCTATCAAAGCAGACCAGATAGTCGACCTATCAACAGATAGTCGAACTATCAGATAGTTAAACTATCAGGACAGATAGTCGAACTACCAAGCCAAGCAGATAGTCGACCTACCAACAGATAGTCGAACTATCAACGCAGACAGAGCGTCGACCAACTGATAGACGATCGTCAATCAGCCGATAGACGATAGTCGAGCGGCGTTCGACTATAGTCGAATGAAAAACCTACTTAACCAAATTCTTCATCTGGAAAAGTGAGGGCACTACAGCTAGACCACTAACCAATGACCATAGATATTTATTGGGTCAAGGGACTAAAAAGGCAAGACTAAACTCAAATCAAACTAGGGTACCAACAGATAGTTGTGATACTGGTGTGGACTGTGATGTCTACTATGGCAGAAGTACTGAGTTTTTTGGGGCTTACAGGCTATTATAGGCGCTTTGTGGAGAACTTCTCGTTAATAGCAATGCCACTCACTACTCTGACAAGGAAAGATCAGCAGTTTGTTTGGTCACTAGAGTGCGCACAAGCTTTCGAAGAACTATAGTGTCGTCTGACCACAACGCCTATCTAATGCTCGCCATATAGTTCGGAGGGCTATGAGATTTATTGTGATGCATCTAGGAGTGGATTAAGCTGTGTTCTAATTCAACACAGGAAGGTGATAGCTTATAGATCATGCCAGTTGAAGGTGCGTGAGAGGAATTACCCGATCCATGATTTGGAGTTGGCAGCCGTGGTATTCACTCTAAATTTTTGGAGGCATTATCTGTTTGTGGTGAAGGTCAATATTTATTCAGATCACATGAGCCTAAAGTATCTCACAGATCAGAAGGACCTGGACATGCTTCAGCAAAGGTTGATGGAGTTCCTTAAGGACTACACCTACCAGATTCAATATATTCCTGTGAAGGGGAACGTGGTGGCAGATGATTTGAGCCGTAGTACTCCTACACGGGCCAACTAGTTACAGAATACCGACGAGTGGCTTATTCGGGATTTAGAGGCCTTGGAGATCTCTTGTGTTGACAAGGGATCTAGTGCACATGCATGTTTGAGTTTGGAGAAGGTTCAATTCGACCTCACGGATAGGATTCAGCAAGCCTTGGAGTTAGAAGTGAGCTTGAAATTTCACTGGGTGGAAGTCGTTGATGGGTCTAACAACTAGTTCTCTATCGATAATGGCCTTTAATGGAATGGCATTCGATTGTGCGTCCCCAATAAGGGGAGTTATGATAATAATTGATATACAAGGCACATTTCACAAAGTACTCGATTCACCGCGGGAGCACAAATATGTTCAAGGACATGAAGAAACTGTTCTAGTGGATAGGTTTAAAGAAAGACATAGTGTTATATGTAGTGAAGTGTCAGACCTATGCCTTGGTGAAGGACGAATGCCAGAAGCCTGGCAGATTCCTAAATTCCTTGCCTATACCGGAGTGGAAATTTGATTACATCTCCATGGATTTTGTGCACGGTTTGCCGAGATCGAACAAGGGGAATGACGTCATTTGGGGTGTTGTTGATCATTTAATGAAGTTGTCACATTTCATACCCAATAGGAAGGATGATTCAGTAGAGAAGCTAGTGAAGCTTTATGTGGATAACATAGTCCATTTGCATGGTGTACCCCGGAGCATTGTTAGTGTAGGTATGGTGGGTTCACATCTAATGATTGGAGACTCTGTTGGTACCCTAGTTTTGATTTGAGTTCAGTCTTCTCTTTTAGTCTCTTGACCCAAGATTTATCTATGGTCAAAGGTTAGTTGTGTAGTTAGTTTGCTCTAGTTTAGTCTTGTCACTTGTCCAGATGAAAATTTGGTTAAGTTGTTTTTCGTTCGACTATAGTCGAACGTCGCTCGACTATCGTCTATTAGCCGATCGACGATCGTCTTCCTGATAGCTCGACTATCTGCTTGATAGGTCGACTCTCTGTTGTCTTTGATAGCTCGACTATCTGTTGATAGGTCGACTATCTGTTCTCCTTGATAGTTCGACTATCTGTTGATAGGTCGACTATCTGCTCTTCTTGATAGTTCAACTATCTGCTTGGATAGTTCAACTATCTGATAGTTCGACTATCTATTGATAGTTCGACTATCTGTTGATAGGTCGACTATCTGTTGATAGGTCGACTATCTATTTCGTTTGATAGTTTGACTATCTGTTTGATAGGTCGACTATCTGTTTTGTTTGATAGTTCGACTATCTGTTTGGATAGTTCAACTATCTGATAGTTCGACTATCAGTTTAATAGGTCGACTATCTGTTTTGCTTTGATAGTTCGACTATCTGTTGATAGGTCGACTATCTGTTTTCTTTGATAGTTCGACTATCTGCTTGGATAGTTCAACTATCTGATAGTTCGACTATCTGTTGATAGGTCAACTATCTGTGTTGCTTGATAGTTCGACTATCTGCTTGGATAGTTCTACAATCTGATAGTTCGACTATCTGTTGATAGGTCGACTATCTGTTTTTCTTTGATAGTTCGACTATCTGTTTATAGGTCGACTATCTGTTTTTCTTTGATAGTTTGACTATCTGTTGATAGGTCGACTATCTGTTTTATTTTGTATTTCGACTATCTGTCTTGATAGATCGACTATCTGATAGCTCGACTATCTGTCCTGATAGTTCGACTATCTGCTGAGGTAGTTCGACTATCTTCTTTGATAGTTCGACTATTTGGATCGTTCGACTATCTATCTGATAGGTCGACGATCTCTGTGCCTCGTTCGACGATCTCCGAGGGTCGTTCGACGTTTTGTTGTATGTCTTGAATAATTTTGTCGTCTTCTATGATGTGATTTATTTCATATTTATTTTGGCATATTTTATAAAAGATTGTTTGAATAAATTTATGATATTATTTCCATGCAATATCTGTTTCATTCCTTATGCATGAGCTAATCTTTTTCTGACAAAGTTGTTTGTCTTATTAGTTGAGATATGATTTCTGCTTTATCTGCCAGGCTGTCCATTATAGCCGTTAGACTCAAAAAGTCTTCCTTGGCCGTAAAGAGTCTCTTCTGATGTGACTTTCTCTAGTATTATTTTATCAGAGTTACTTGCAGCTTCTTATAAAGCTTTATCCTCTTATAGGATATCTGTCTGCAGTATTTGTTTTGCTTTATGCTATTTGCAGCCCAGCTTGCAGATTTCAGTAGAAGACAAGATTCAAACTCAAATGAGAGCCGTTGCTGCTGTTGCTGCTATATAAAGAATTCTTTGGAGAAAGAAATCAACTAGTTCTGATATACAAAAAGCTAACAGCAGCATTCAAGCTATAACTTACAGTTTACAACTGCTCTCAGCTCATTCATATTCAACCGAGAAGAAGTTTTAGTTCTTCACTCTTCTTCAACCTGAGTTCTCCTGCCTCCAGGAAGATTTTCACTCAGAGCTTTTTGAAGAAGAAGAAGAAGATAGCTGCCTAAAGAAGAAATCTTATTTCATATTTATTATCTTCTTGTAGTTTTTTCCTTCAGATTTTCTGAAGTGTTTTCTGCACTGAAGCAAGACTTCACCTGGACATTCTTTTAGCCAGGGGGAGCCTTGACTCTTTAGAGCTTTCTAGCTCAGTGCAAGTTCTTGTGCTTCTCTAATCTATTGTAAAATAGAGAAGACATCTTAACCTCCTTTCCCCCTCCTGTAAAGGGTTATTACTCCCTTCAAAAGTATACCATGGTGGCAGGGCACCTGATCAAAAACATGTGTTGGTTTTTACACACCTAATCAAAAGTCTAAAGGGTCTCTAGATCTACCTGCAACAGATCTTGTTGGTGGCAGGGCACCTGATCAAAAACCTGAGTGGATTCCTATCTTGTTGGTAGAAGAGTGGACGTACCCATGTTGTTTGGGGAACCACTATAAATTCCTTGTGTCGTCTGGATTGTTTAATTAATTCTCTGTGCTGATTGGCTGTGATTAGATTTTAAATAGGATTGCTAGTTGCTGTTTAGGATTCTAAGCCTTAACTGTAATTACAGTTGGCTGCCTTTTATGCACAACACTTGTGTTAGGCTTTAGGGTTACTTCTCAAATATCTATAACCTTCATTCCGCAATTAACTCCAAGGGAGTTGAGTAGACAGTCAACTTTGCTAGTGCAATTTTTGATTACTCTATTCACCCCCCCTCTAGAGTAGTATCTATCCCTTTTCTTTCAATTAGTATCAGAGGGAGGTTGGCTGACTGTATAGGCTAATACCTAAGTCACAAGATCCTGATAGATACCAAGGATTATAGATATTCACTTTCACTATCATGGCCCAGTCCAAGGATTACTCTAGCACCAGACCTCCAGCATGCAACTTAGCTAAGTTTAGCATCTGGAAGGCAAGGTTTAAATTATATATGAACTCTATTGATGAGAGTATCTTTGCTTCTATTTTGACAGGACCACCAAGAGCACTTGCTGCAGCTACTGCTTCATCATCAACTGATATGAGTGCAGTGCCTCCTCCTGATTACAATGATGAATACAAAAAGGCAAAGATAGCAGATGCTAAGGCAATGAACATTCTGGCTCAGACAATGTCTGATGAAGTATTCCAGAAGGTTGCTGACTGTCCCTCAGCAAAAGCAATGTGGGATACACTAAACAAGATTATAGCTGGTTCAGCTGATGAAAGGAAGGACAGGAGGTCCAACCTTATCTCCCAGTATGAAAACTTCAAGAAAACTGATGCTGAATCAGTTGAAGCAATGAACACAAAGCTTAGCTCAATCATCAATGAGTTGAGGACTCTTGATAAGGATATTTCATTGACAGAGGTCAATGATAAGATTCTTATGTGCTTCCCTAGCACATGGGATCTTAGGATCTGGCCCATCAAGGAGGCCAGAAGCACAACAGAAATCTCAACAGAAGCCCTTCTCGGCAAGCTCAAGTCTTTTGAGCAAGTGCTAAAGTCCAGGGAAGCTGAGGCTGAAGCAAAAACTCCAACTCCCACAAGAAAAGAGCAAACCCTTGCTCTCAAAGCTGCTGATGCTTCTGAAGGAAGCCTGTCCAATGAGGAACTGATGGCATTATTTGCCAAAAGGTTTCTTAAGATGGGAAGGAAAGAATTCAGAAAGAAATCTTCACGATATGAAGAAAAACCAAGGTATGATCGTACTCCTAATAAAGAAATAATTTGCTATGGTTGCAGGAAGCCTGGACATATTCTTCCAGATTGTCCAGAGGAAAAGAATAAAGAGAAAAGGAAAGACAAGGATCAGCACAGGAAGCATTCCAAGCCATCATTCTACAAGAACAAAAAGAAGGAGAGAGGTTTTGTTGCTGAAACCTGGAGCGATTCTGATGAGGAATCTTCCTCCTCAAGCTCCAGTGAGGATGAGGAAGAAAAGAAGGCAAAGGAAGTTTGCCTGATGGCAATTGATGCCTGCAGCAATCACTCAGCTGTAGAGAGTTCAGATTCTGATGAAGAAATGCCAACAGAAAATGAGGTATTGTCTTCTTACAATTTTACATCTGATGAATTTAAATCAGATTTTAAATCTCTATGTTTAGATTTAATTAGTTCTGAAAAGGAAATAAAAGAACTTAGAAATAAACTAGCTGAATCTTAATTAATTTCTATTGAAAACATTAGGTTAACAGCAGAACTCACTAATGCTAGTGAAGAAATAAAATTCCTTAAGAATGAATTAGCTAAGTCAAAAAGGTTAGTAGAATCTCTGAATGGTAGAAGCCTTAAGTTGCTTGAAATAACTAGCATGTCTAACACTAGGTCAGGCAATAACAAATTAGGCTTAGGAGCTTCTTCTAGTGAACCCCCAATCATTCTTAAAAACCATCTTTCAACTTCAGTGAATTTTATTTCATCTAGTGGAATAAAAAACACTGAGCAAGTTAATCAGGTTAATAAAGCTTTAAATAAAGCTAAGAGAGAGAAAAGAAAACAAAAATTTAAGGAAATACAAAGAGCGTCGAACGCTGCTCGACGATCGCAGGCCCAATGGTTGAACGGAGATCGACGATCTCGGTACCAATCGTCGAACGCCTATCGACGTTTTCAACATGAATTTGAAAACTTCAACAAGAACTTTAGAAACCCAAATATAAATAGAAACCCTAGGTTCATTGACCCATCATCTGCATGGAGAATCCCACATAGGAGATCTTACCCATTAGGTTATCACCCTCAATCTGCTTATTCATTTATTTCCAGTTTTTCTTATGTGAAAAATAAGGGACCCAAGGTTACCTGGGTCCACAATGTTTAATTGATATATATGCAGGTGAAGACCTATCCTATCACTCAGAATAAGTGGTATTTGGATAGTGGTTGCTCCAAGCATATGACAGGAAATAAAGAACATCTGTCAATGTTCAAGGCCAAGCATGGCCCAAAGGTAATCTTTTGAGATTCAAGCTGTGGTCAGACTGAAGGCTATGGCAGGATGAGAATTGGAGCTGTAACATTCAAGAGAGTTGCTTATGTAACTGGACTGAAGCATAATCTCATTTCAGTAAGTCAGTTATGTGATGCTGGATACCAGGTATCATTTTCTAACTCTCTTTGTAATATTACTTTAAATAATAATATTGTGTTAGTAGGTATTAGACAAGGTAACATTTATTTAGTAGATTTTAACTCAACTCACTCTGAAATCGGCTTATTTAATGAAGTAACCAATAACAATACCTTATGGCATAAAAGGCTTAGCCATGTTAACCTCAAGAATATTTCTAGGTTATCTAAGCACAACCTTGTTAGAGGTTTACCTTCTTTCCCCTACAAGAAGGAGAACCTATGCAAGGCTTGTCAATTAGGCAAGCAAACCAAGAATTCATTTAAATCAGTAAATAAAAGTGATTCTCCTAGAATCCTGTATTTATTACATTTGGACCTATTTGTCCCAATAAATGTACAGAGTCTAGGAGGGAAGTATTACACCCTAGACATTGTAGATGACTTCTCTAGATTCACTTGGGTGTTCTTTTTGAGAACTAAGGCTGATAACTTGAAAGCCCTTACAGATTTTCTATTATGTGTGCAGACTGAGTACTCTACTCATGTGGCCTTGATCAGAAGTGATCATGGTACTGAGTTTGACTCTCTTCTCATGAAAGAATTCTGTGAGAAAGAAGGTATCAAACATAGCTTCTCAGCTTCTAGAACTCCCCAACAAAATGGGGTAGTTGAAAGGAAAAATAGAACCCAGATTGAAGCTGCTGCCACATTGTTGGCAGATGCTAATATGCCTCTTCCCTATTGGGCAGAAGCTGTTAGTACAGCCAACTATGTCTTGAATAGAAGTCTGATACACAAGCTTAAGTGTAAAACTCCTTATGAGTTGCTTAAAGGAAAGAAACCTAAAATAAATTATTTTAGAGTATTTGGTTGTGTAGTTTATATTCATAATAATAATAAAGAATACCTTAGAAAATTTGAAGCAAAAGCTTCAATGGGAATTTTTCTTGGATATTCCCAAGTAAGCATAGCTTATAGGGTTTTTAATAAATCTTCTTCTAAAATTGAAGAGTCTGTTCATGTGTCCTTTAATGAATCTCAAATGTTTTACAAGGAGAAGGAATTTTCCCCTTCCTCAAGTTCATTGCAGGTACAAGAATCTAATAAAGATGTCACTCAAGAAATTCTTCATCTTTCAACTCTTCATATCACTTGAAAGTGCAGGTTAAGATCACTCCTAACTCTAGAGGGGGGTGAATAGAGTTATTTAAAATAATTTTCCAAATAAAAACTTGCAGAGAAAATTTTACTTTACTTAGTGTAAGGTGCTATAACAAATAATCAGAGTAAAAATAAATTCACAGCACAAAGCAAAACACAAAAAGAGACAAGCAATCCAGATGACACAAGGATCTATAGTGGTTCCCCAAATCTGGGTACATCCACTCTTCTATCACCCTTGATAGGAATCCACTTCAAGATGAGTTGATCAGGTGTCTTGAGCACCAGAGAGTTTTTGATCAGGTTCTCACAAACCAACAGAAGCTGATTTTGACCAGGTTTCAGCAAAACCAAAAGTAACTTTTGAAGGGAGTTAAAACCCTGTACAGAAAGAAAAGGAAAAAAGAAATGATGTTGTCTTCTCTATTCAACAAGCAAAGAGAAGCAGAAGTGGATCTGAAGTTGTTGTCAAAGCTCCCCCTGAGATCAAGATAAGGTTCAGGAAGGAGAGCTCTGCACAAGGGTGACAGGTCTTCAAAGATCTGATTTGCTCCAGCAAAGGATGATCCAAGAGAGTTGGATGGAGGTGTCTGAAGCAATCAGATTTTCTGTGAGAGAGTCTTTCAAAAACAATTTTTCTTCACAGAGAAAAAGATGAGAAGTCTTGTATTGTTGTTCTCTTCTTGTTCTGTATATTCTCTGTATCCTCTTCTTGTTATTGGAATGAAAAAAAAAGAATTGTATATAGGAGTCTTCTTCTTCCTTTTACTTTGATAGCCGTTGGAAGTCAGCATTAATTGCTTTCCTTAACTGTCCATGCCTCAAAGGAAATGACAGGCAGACATTCCTTAGAAAATTCCTTGAGCCATGCACCAGATATGCTGTAACGGCCAATAATTCTTCAGCATTAATTGTCTGTCAGAAGGAATTTGAATTCCTATCCAAAACCGACGGAAGACTGGAAGGCGTCGAGCTCACAGAAAAACGTCGATCTGAGCACGACACACGTCGGCCAGAGAGTGTTTTCTGTAAGCAGAACTGGGATCGATGGAACGTCGAGCTGAGGTCGACTCCACGTCGAGCTGAGGTCGACTCTGCGTCGAGCTGAGATCGACTCTGCGTCGAGCAGAGGTCGACTCTGCGTCGAGCTGAGATCGACTCTGCGTCGAGCTGAAGTCGACTATGCGTCGAGCTGAAGACTACTCTAACTAGCCTATGTGACCTTTATAACAACATGGAGGTCACAGCATACAATCCCTATAGAAATATTGTCATCCTAGTCCAAATAGTAATAGGGTGTTCCAACAATCTCCCCCTATTTGGATTAGGATTACTATTTACATGAATTTTAGGGAATCAAAGAAAAGAAATAAAGTAGATACAACACAAAATAATACAACCAGACATGACAGAATAATATGCAGCATATATAAAACACTATATAGCAGCAGAATTGTTTGAATGTCCTGAGTCCAGAATATAGAAAGTGTCAGAATACCTTACTTTACTTGTCCTTTGATGCTTTGTCTTGATCACTCTTTTTGAAAATGATTTCTCTGTTTGGATTGGAAGCTTCCTTTTTAGATCTGAAGTCATCAGCTGCACCTAAAGATTTTTGATCTCTAGCATTGGGTGGTACAGCTGCAGGGTGGAGTTCCATGTATCTGTCTGAATCAAAAAATTTCCTTGAGCCATACTTTTCCAATTCCTCTCTTCTTTTTGTTCTGACATAGTACTGATATGAGATGTGTCCAGTCCTCTTTCTCTGGCTTTGCTGATCTCATTTAAGGCAGCCATTTCTGTCATCCTTGCTTTCCAGTAAGCAGGAGTCTTGGTAGGATCTTCAAAGGGAACAGCTGGTTCAAATTTGTTAGATGATGATTCTTGAGAAGTTCTTGGGGTGAGGTCAACTCTAGGCCTATAGGGATAGGGGCCAGAGGTTGGATCAAAGGTTCTTCCCCTGGACTGCCTGCCTTTATAATTTCCTCTTTGTTGACCTCCCCTTTGCTGGCTACCTCCTTGATGTCTTCTGGCTTGATAGGTTTTCCATGAAGAGCTGAAGGGGCTGGTTTTGAAGAAAGACTAGCACCTGCACCTGCATCAGGAGGAGGTGGAGGTGGAGGCTGATGAACTGGTTTAGATGGACCTTCATTGAATATTCTCTTCCTCTTCATTGCTTTTCTCTGATTCTGAGAGTACTGCATCCAAGGCTCTGTGATTTCACAATTATATTTGATGTAATAGGGGATGTCATGATCTGTAGCTCTGGCAGGAGGTACTCTTTTCATGGCTTTTGATCTGGCTTTCCTCTTCCTTGCAATAGTTGCAGAGAAGTCATCAGAATCTGTGGCAAACTCATCTTCAGAACTTTGTGATTCTTCATATGGATCTATATATTTTCTTTTGGAGAGGGAAAGCTGATGGAGGCTGGAGCTGCTGAGGAGGAGACTAAAGGAAGCTCTGCTGTCAGTGGGGAGGAGGAAGCAACCACTGCAGGAGAGGGCACTTCACCTGAAGTCTCAACAGAAACTACCAAATCAAATCCAACACTAGCAGGAGCCACTGCTACCACTGCTATATCAGAAGTCAAGACCTTCTGAAAGGGGACAATAGCCCTGGACATATCTTCTTGAAGCTGTTCTTCTGTTTGAGGAGGAGCCTCAGGAGCCATGGGTAGGTCTTCTTGTATTGAAGCTGGAGGAGAGAAGCTCTGAAGAGAAGCTGCCAAAGACTGAATGTCTAAGGCACTGCTGATTTGCTGCTCTGAAACTGGAGGAGAGGCCTCAGATACCATTTGATCTTCTGCAGCAGACACTGTTTCTGAACAAACAACTGATACTGTCTCAGCAACTGATACTGTCTCTGAAGGAGTCTGAGCAATCTGAACTGAAGAAGGAGGCAGCTCTTCTTCTGCTGACATCTCCCCCTGCTAGAATCAGTGGCAGCTGACTCTAGGCCCCCAGAAGAAGGGCATGCCAACTGAGAGGAAAGGGAGGAGACAGAGGTAGAAAAAGCTCTCAATGAAAGAAGGAGAGGAGCCAGCTTGGCATCCAAAAGGGAGGAGAGCCTAGGAGACAGAAGATCAAAAAGTTGATTGGCTAAGGGCAGGAGGGCTACTTGCTCAAGGGGAACTTGAGTAGAGGTAGAGGGAGTAGCAGAGGCTGAGAATGTAGAAGATGTTGAGAGAGGAGCAGACAGAGGAGGTGTAACTTGTTCCTGAATGGAGGAGAAGAGTAAGTCTGAAAAAGTAGATGGATGGAGGAAGTCATGAGGAGAGGAGGTAGAAGCATCCATGAATGAGTCTTCATGCATGTCAAATGAAAAGAGATCCTCATGAGGGGTGGAATCCAAGTTTATTGGAAGGAAGTAGTTTGAGGAGGAAGGGAGGAGGCAATGGTAGATATGGAGGAGGGGAGAGTTAGAGAGGATGAGATAATTGTGGTTGAGGGGATGAAGGTGGATGGAAGGGTGAGGGAGAGAGATGGCATAATTCCTTCTTCTGGACCAGTGGACTGAGGGGAAGTGACCTCTATAGTCCTGGTGTCTGCAGAGGATTTCATGGCTACTGCTGCCCTGGGATTCACAATTCTCCTGTCCCATTTGCCAATTAAAGCACATGTGAGCCTCTTGGAAGCATTTATGTGCTTCTTTGAGGACACCAGCAATTGGGGGCAGCAGTGGTTGAGAATCAACCCAAGAACTCTTCCAAAATGGACAGAGTTTTTATCCAACTTTTTCTTAAGCATATCAAACACAATTAATCCCCAGTTGGGATGTTTCTTATCCATTAGGGCAGCCATGAGGCAAAACTGATGCCTTGTTATTGCATCATGTGCAGTTCTCTTTGCACAGATCACCTTTCCAGTTATATCTACTAATAACCTGTACTCAATTGCTAGGTTAATTTTAAGGAGTTTGGAGGGGTTACCAGCAGCGTGCCCCATCCTATCCAGCATCAAGGTATATTCTTCCACTGATAGTTCTATGTCATCATCTCCAGCAGCAAAGTTGAAGGCTTCTGTAATAACCTGAGGTGAGATGGCTACCTCATTTCCTGAAATCTTCCCAGTCAAGATGTTGTTATCTGAAACAATTGCTGTAAGACACCATTCCTTAATTTCTGATTCTGGAAGGGGTATCCTGGTAGACATGAAGTGGACTAGTTGCTGCTCCTTGAAAAGAATCAGTATATCCAGAAGATGTGGTGGAGATCCATCAAAAGAATCGAAATCAATGTCGAAACCAGAGTCGAACTTCATAGCCGCCAGAGCTCCTGCTGTAATTGCCATTGTCCTGCAAAAGAAAGAATACCTTACAAGATCAAAAGTATAGTATTTGGAGGGAGAAAGCTTGAGCAGAGAAATATGAAAGCGCAACTGCAAACGACGGAGAAAAAATGATTTTATACTTAGGGTTCGACGCAGAAAAGGAAAGAACGTCGAGCTCAGTTCGACGCTCTTGGGCTCTAGAGGAACTGAAACGACTCAACAGCGTCCAGCTTAGGTCGACGTTCGACGCTTTGGCTGAAGCTATACGTCGAGCTCAGGTCGACGTTGAACGAAGACGTCGACCGGGGAGAGAGAAACTCAAGAAGCCAGGGAGCTGTGAACTCAGTTCAACGCTAGAAGCTGAGTTCGACGTTCGACGCTTTTGAGGGCGACGGACCGTCGATCTCCGTTCGACGCAGCGTCGAGCTTAGTTCAGAGCTCAGAACAACCACTCAGACAGAGGAATTTTAAAATGAAATTTTTCCTATTCCTGTTAAGTATGGGTTTCAAAATCTTGGAGTTTTAATTTATGCTGTCTCCATCTAGCATTCCCAACTGATTGAGGAAAAAGAGGTGCTTCTTTTCATCCAAGGGTTTGGTGAAGATATCTCCTCTCTGTAGTTCAGTGGAAATGTATTCTAGTGAAATATTCTTCTTTTCTACATTATCCCTTAAGAAGTGATGTCTGATTTTAATGTGCTTAGTCCTACTATGGAGAACTGGATTTTGAGCAATAGATATTGCACTGGTATTATCACAAAAGATTTTAGACATCTCTAAGTTGTACCCATAGTCTAGGAGCTGGTTTTGAATCCACAAAATCTGTGAGCAACAACTACCTGCAGCCATGTATTCAGCTTCAGCAGTTGATGTGGACACAGAGGTTTGTTTCTTACAAAACCAGGAGACAAGTCTATCACCAAGAAATTGACAAGTTCCACTGGTGCTTTTCCTGTCTACTCTACATCCAGCATAATCAGAATCTGAAAATCCAGTTAGATCAAATCCTGAGTCATGTGGATACCAGAGACCTAGATTAGGACAACTTTTTACATACCTAAGAATCCTCTTAACTAATGTGAGGTGGGACTCTCTAGGCTTACTTGAAATCTAGCACAAATGCATGTGGCAAACATTATATCTGGTCTAGTAGCTGTTAGATAAAGTAATGAGCCAATGATTGCTCTATAGTTTGTCTGATCAACTGGTTTTCCAGATTCATCAGCATCTAAAACAGCATTTGTAGGCATAGGTGTTTTCATGGAGATGCTTCAGACATTCCAAATTTCTTAACCAGTTCTCTTGCATACTTGGTTTGAGAAATGAAAATGCCATCCACATGTTGTTTAACTTGCAATCCAAGAAAGAAAGCAAGCTCACCATGCTACTCATTTCAAACTTTGAGTGCATAAGTTGTGAGAACTTTTTGCATAAGTTTGAATCAGTAGATCCAAATATGATGTCGTCTACATAAACTTGTACTAGTAGGGTATGGGACCTATGGGTTCTAACAAAAAGAGTTTGGTCTACACTACCCTTTTAAAATCATTTTCCAACAAAAAACAAGCTAAGGTCTCATACCATGCTCTAGAGCTTGCTTGAGACCATATAAAGCTTTATGCAGTTTAAATACATGATCAGGAAAAGTTGGAGAGAAAAACCTGGAGGTTGCTTTACATAGACTTCTTCCTTGATGTCTCCATTGAGGAATGCACTCTTGATCCATCTGATATACCTTGAATCTCTTGTGAGCTGCATATGCAAGGAAGATTCTTATGGCCTCCAACCTTGCAACTGGTGCAAAGGTTTGGTCATAATCAATTCCTTCTTCTTGGCAATATCCTTGTGCAACAAGTCTTGCCTTGTTTCTCACAATTATTCCTTGATCATCCAATTTGTTCCTGAATACCCATTTGGTTCCAACAATTTGCTGGTTCCTTGGTCTTGGTACTAATTCCCAAACTTTATTTCTCTCAAATTGATTCAACTCTTCTTGCATTGCAATGATCCAGTTTGGATCTTGCTCTGCATCTTGTATGGTTTGAGGCTCAATTTGAGAAAGGAAGCAGGTGTGCATAATATTTTGATTAACTTGATTCCTTGTTTGCACACCCACTGAGATATCCCAATTACTTGTGAGATTGGGTGATCTCTTGTTGTGGCTAGATCAACAAGGGTTGTTGATGAAGCACCAACCTGTGTTGTTGTTTCCTCTTGTGGAACAACAACTGGTTCTTCACTCTGTTGGCCCTTTGAACTTTCCAGAACTTGAAATTCCTCTTCATTGTCACTAAGTTCAGTGACTTGTTGAATTGGTGAAGGTGATGACCCTTTGTCTGTGATGGTAAGCTGCTTCAGATTTTCTGAAATTGAATGTTCCTGCAAATTGCTTATGGTAGAAGTCTCCTTCTCCTTATAAAACATGTTAGTTTCATCAAATGTAACATGCATGGATTCTTCAATTTTATTTGTGCACTTGTTAAAAACCCTATAAGCCTTGCTAGTCATGGAGTATCCCAGAAAAACTCCTTCATCAGCTTTGGCTTCAAATTTAGCTAGGTATTTCTTGTCATTATTGTGAATGAAACAAATGCAACCAAAAATTTTGAATAATTCACTTTAGGTTTTCTTCCCTTTGAGTAACTCATAGGGAGTCTTACCCTTTAGCTTATGTATCAGGCTTCTATTCAGAACATAGTTGGAGGTGTTCACAGCCTCTGCCCAAAAGGTTAGAGGAAGGTGAGCATCTGTCAACAATGTGTGTGGCAGATTCAATAAGGGTTCTGTTTTTTCCTTTCAACTACCCCATTTTGTTGAGGAGTTCTAGGAGCTGAGAAAGTATGCCTGATACTTCATTCTGGCAGAACTCTAGCATAAGAAGAGAATCAAACTCTGTCCCATGATCACTTCTGATCAGGGCAATGTGAGTATTGAACTCAATCTGTATGCCTTTGAGAAAATCTGTCAAAATCTTGAAGTTATCAGACTTTTTCCTCAGAAAGAACACCCAAGTGAATCTTGAGAAGTCATCTACAATTACTAAAGCATAAGATTTCCCTCCTAGGCTTTGTACATTAATTGGTCCAAAAAGGTCCATGTGCAATAAGTACAAGATTCTAGGTGAGTCACTCTTATTAAGTGACTTGAAACTGTTTTTAGTTTGCTTGCCTAATTGACAGCCTTGCAAAGTCCTTCCTTCTTGTAGGGACCAGAAGGTAGTCCTCTAACAAGGTTGTCTTGGGATAACTTAGCAATGGTTCTAAGGTTCACATGTCCTAATCTTTTATGCCACAAGATGTTTGGTTTTGAAATGGAGTTAAACAGGCAATATATCTACTACAGGTGAATGAAAAATTACTAAGTAAATGTTACCTCTTCTGTTACCTGTCAACACAGTTGTGTTGTCCACTGACTGGACTTTGCATATGGCTTTGTTAAAGGTTACTTGGTATCCTTCATCACACAATTGACTGATACTTATCAGGTTGTGTTTGAGTCCTTCAACATATGCCACCTTTTTGAAAGTGACTAAGCCAATTTGGACTGTCCCATATCCCTTTGTAGTTCCAAAGCTTGAGTCTCCCAAAAATTACTTTGGGTCCAAGCTTGGTTTTGAAGGAAGTGAGGTTGTCCTTGTCTCCTGTCATGTGCTTTGAGCACCCACTATCCAGATACCATTGATGGTTCTCACTTGGATAGGTCTTTACCTGCACAAAAACAGCTTATTTGTTTTTGACCAGCTTAACCTTGGGCCTAGGTTGATATCCCTTAAATTCTGAAATGAAGGACATCTCAGGTGACTCTTATAGCCTACAGGATGATATCTCCTAGGAGGTATGATCCATTCAGCATAAGGGTTAAAGTAATGAGATGTGGAGCTAGAATTGAAATTTGAATTAACCCTTGAGAACTGGGTTTTGCTCTGAACTCGGCTCGACGCACGTCGAGCTTCGGTCGACGGACTCAAGTGAGTGCGTCGAGCTTCGTTCGACGGCAAGGTCTTGCTTTGTTCAGAGGGTAGAGGGCGTTGACCTGAGTTCGACGTTTTCTTGCGATTACGTCGAGCTCTGGTCGACGTCCGTCGAGCTTCGTTCGACGTTTTTTGTCCAGTTTCCTGGGTTAAGTCAGCATTCTTCCTAGCCACTATCAAGACTCCTTTACCTTTCTCACTGGTAAATTTGATTGGAGTTGTCAGCACTGTGGGTTGGCTGGATGAAGCACCCAAGCCCAGTGAACATTCAATCTTGAGTTCACTGTACTTGTGATGTCCATCAATTTGATACTTCTCCCATTAAGGGTTTCTTCAAATTGTTTGGCCTTAGATAGCTCACTTTCAGTGAAGCTATCTCCTCCCCACACTGCTTCAACTCTTCTAAGAGTCTAAGATTATCTGAGTTAATGGATTTGCATTCAATTAATTGTTCATTTAGAGTTTTAATCAGCTTTTGAGACTCAATTAAGTCAATGCACATAGATTTAAACTCAGATTTGAATCATCAGAAGTAAAGTCAAAAGAATCTTTTACCTGATCCTCAGTAAGTTCCTGATCAGATGGGTAGTCAGCATCAGGCTCTGAATCAGTGTTCTTTTGAGATGCACTGATGGCCATCATACAGAATCCCTTTTCTTCTGCATCATTCCTCATCATCACTAGAACTGGATGATGAATCAGACTCATCAGATTCACTCCAGGATTCAGCCACAAATCCTTTTCTGGTGTACTTGCTGTTGCTGGAGGAAGGCTTGTCATGGTATTTCCTTGACTCCTTATCCTTCCTTTATCTTTCTTTCCTTCTTGTCCCTTCTGTCCTTGTCTTGATTTTCTGGACAGTTTGGAAGATGTGTCCTGGTTTCCTGCAGCCAAAGCAGATAATATCTTTATTATTGGATCTGTCATACCTTGGCTTGTCTTTGTCTTGATGACCATCTTCTGAAGTTCCTTTTATTTAGCTTATGAACCTTTTGACCAGTAGGCTCATAAGCTCTTCATTTCCCAACACCTTTTCTTTAGGTTCTTCTTCCTGTGCTTTGAAGGCATTGGTTTTCTCAGCCTTCTCTGTTGGTGTGGATGTCTTCTGCTCTTCTTCTCTCTTCTTAATGAATTGCTCATAGCTCTTGAGCTTTCCTAGAAGAGCTTCTGTGGATAACTCACAGACATTTCTTCCATCTTTAATTGACCATATTCTTGAGTCCCAAGAGCTAGGGAAACAAGTCAGTATCTTGTCATTTATCTCAGTAAGAGATATGTCCTTCTCTAGTGATCTAAGTTCACTTATGATTAGGCTCAGTCTGTTGTACATGTCAGCAACTGACTCAGACTCTCTGCCTTTTGAAGTTCTCATACTGTATGATGAGGTAGGATCTCCTATCCTTTCTTTCATCTGCAGAACCTGATACAATTTCTGAGAGTTTTTCCCAGATCTCCTTGGCAGTATTACAATCTGCTACCTTCTGGAAAATGTCATCTGACATGGGTTTGAGCCAAGATGTTCATGGCTTTAGCATCTGCTGCCTTCCACTTCTTTATGTCAGCATCAGTCCCTGAAGGAGGAGGAACAGCTGATGTACTTGTTCCTGTGGGAGGTCTTGGACAATCTGTCAATACAGAATTAAAGATGTCTTCATCAAAAGAGTTCATATAAAGTCTAATCCTTGCCTTCCATAGTGCTAACTTAGATAGATTGCACATAGGAGGTCTGGTGCTAGCAAAGTCCTTGTTTTGTGCCATGAGTTTTAAAAAGATAAGTAAAACTAAGAAAAATAACCCTTTGGAGAAATGATCTTATCAGAGATCTTTGGATCCAGTGTGTTAGCCTGTATGAATGATCAACCTCCCTCTGATACCAATTGGAAGTGCAGGTTAAGATCACTCCTAACTCTAGAGGGGGGTGAATAGAGTTATTTAAAATAATTTTCCAAAAAAACTTGCAGAGAAATTTTACTTTACTTAGTGTAAGGTGCTATAGCAAATAATCAGAGTAAAAATAAATTCACAGCATAAAGCAAAACACAAAAAGAGACAAGCAATCCAGATGACACAAGGATCTATAGTGGTTCCCCAAATCTGGGTACATCCACTCTTCTATCACCCTTGATAGGAATCCACTTCAAGATGAGTTGATCAGGTGTCTTGAGCACCAGAGAGTTTTTGATCAGTTCTCACAAACCAACAGAAGCTGATTTTGACCAGGTTTCAGCAAAATCAAAAGTAACTTTTGAGGAGTTAAAACCCTGTACAGAAAGAAAAGGAAAAAGAAATGATGTTGTCTTCTCTATTCAACAAGCAAAGAGAAGCAGAAGTGGATCTGAAGTTGTTGTCAAAGCTCCCCCTGAGATCAAGATGAGTTCAGAAGGAGAGCTCTGCACAAGGGTGACAGGTCTTCAAAGATCTGATTTGCTCCAGCAAAGGATGATCCAAGAGAGTTGGATGGAGGTGTCTGAAGCAATCAGATTTTCTGTGAGAGAGTCTTTCAAAAACATTTTTTTCACAGAGAAAAAAGATGAGAAGTCTTGTATTGTTGTTCTCTTCTTGTTCTGTATATTCTCTGTATCTCTTCTTGTTATTGGAATGAAAGAAAAAAGATTTGTATATAGGATCTTCTTCTTTCCTTTTACTTTGATAGCCGTTGGAAGTCAGCATTAATTGCTTTCCCTTAACTGTCCATGCCTCAAAGGAAATGACAGGCAGACATTCCTTGAAAATTTCCTTGAGCCATGCACCAGATATGCTGTAACGGCAATAATTCTTCAGCATTAATTGTCTGTCAGAAGGAATTTGAATTCCTATCCAAAACCGACGGAAGACTGGAAGGCGTCGAGAGCTCACAGAAAACGTCGATCTGAGCACGACACACGTCGGCCAGAGAGTGTTTTCTGTAAGCAGAACTGGGATCGACGGAACGTCGAGCTGAGGTCGACTCCACGTCGAGCTGAGGTCGACTCTGCGTCGAGCTGAGATCGACTCTGCGTCGAGCAGAGGTCGACTCTGCGTCGAGCTGAGATCGACTCTGCGTCGAGCTGAAGTCGACTATGCGTCGAGCTGAAGACTACTCTAACTAGCCTATGTGACCTTTATAACAACATGGAGGTCACAGCATACAATCCCTATAGAAATATAGTCATCCTAGTCCAAAAAGTAATAGGGTGTTCCAACATCAATGAATCAGACCGTGATGAAGACATTGTAGAAGCTGTTGTTGTTCCACCAATAGTAGATCAAATTCCTCCTAGAAATTAATCCCAACTATTGCTGAAGATCACATCCCACCTGCTGATGTTGTCACACTTAGAGATCATCCTACATCTCAAGTGATTGAGACATGTCAGCTGGTGTTCAAACAAAACATCAGTTAAGACAAGATGTGATGCACACGCTTGTTTCCTTTCACAGATTAAGCCCCTCACCATTAAAGATGCTGAGCTAGATCCCCACTGGATCATTGCTATGCAAGAGGAACTCAATCAGTTTGAAATATGTAAAGTGTGGGATTGGTTCCAAGACCTAAGGCCAACTGATCATAGGCACCAAGTGGGTGTATAGAAACAAGTTGGATGCAAATGGAATTCATTGTAAGGAACAAAGCTAGGCTCGTAGCTCAGGGCTACAGACAGGAGGAGGTATAGATTATGACCAAACCTTTGCTCCTGTTGCAAGGCTAGAGGCAATAAGGATCTTCTTAGCCTATGCAGCCTATATGAAGTTTAAAGTTTTTTAGATGGATGTCAAAAGTGCCTTTCTAAATGGTGAGCTAAAGGAAGAGGTATTTGTGAACAACCACCTGGGTTTTTCTTTAACTCAGCCTTCACATGTTTTCAAGTTGCAAAAAGCTCTTATGGACTCAAACAAGCACCCAGAGCCTGGTATAAGACTCTAGCTAGTTTCCTGTTAGAGCACAACTTTGTTAGGGAGTAGTTGATAGAACCCTCTTCGTCAAGCACCAAAAGGCACAATCTGTTA
Organism: Platanthera zijinensis; assembly: GCA_039513925.1. Classification (NCBI taxonomy): domain Eukaryota; kingdom Viridiplantae; phylum Streptophyta; class Magnoliopsida; order Asparagales; family Orchidaceae; genus Platanthera; species Platanthera zijinensis. The sequence continues at coordinate 139,157,676 of CM077096.1, forward strand.
GTTCAAGTGTATGTGGATGACATTATTTTTGGTTCCACTGATCCCCAAACTGTGCAAAAAGTTCTCTAACTTGATGCATTCCAAGTTTGAGATGAGTAGTATGGTGAGATTGTCTTACTTTCTTAGTCTCCAAGTAAAGCAAGATGCTGATGGCATCTTCATCTCAATCCAAATATGCCAAGGAATTGGTAAGAAGTTTGGGATGGCTGATGCTTCAGCAATGCATACACCTATGGCTACTAATGTAGTTTTTGATTCTGATGATCGGGAAAGCCTGTTGATCAAATGATTATAGGGCCATTGTTGGTTCCCTATTGTATTTAACTGCAAGTAGGCCAGATATAATGTTTGCTACATGCCTTTGTGCTAGATTCCAGGTCAACGCCAAGGAATCTCATCTGATTCTTCTCAAGAGAATCTTGAGATACCTGAAGGGATGTCTAAATCTAGGACTTTGGTACCCAGCTGAGTCAGAATTTTAATTAATTGGATATTCTGATTCTGATTATGCTGGCTGTAGAGTTGACAGGAAAAGTACCTCAGGAACTTGCCAGTTCCTGGAGAGAGATTGGTTCTCTTTTGGTTCTCTTGTTCTGTAAGAAGCAGCCTCTCTAGCAACTTTAACTGCAGAAAGCTGAATATATAGCAGCTGCTAGTTGTTGTTCACAGATCCTGTGGATACAAAAACCAGCTTTTGGATTATGGTACACACACAAGAAACACAAAAATCATGTGTGATAGTACAGTGCTATCTCTATTGCACAAAATCCCGTGCACCACTCTAGAACGAAACACATTGAGATCCGCACAATTTCCTGAGAGATTGTGTGGAAAAGAACAAGATCAGCCTTGAGTTCATATCCACAGACCTTCAGAGAGGTGATATATTCACCAAGCCTTAGATGAACAGAAGCATCTGTTCTTTTTGGTTCAACTAGGCATGATTAATGGAAGAGACTAAGTGGGACGTCTGCCTTGTTAAAACTGTTTCGAAGATCGTCGAACCGTTCGAATATAGTCGATCGGATCAAGCCTATCATCGACCTATGGTTGAAGATAGCTTATCTGCTTGAAGATCGTCGACCGGCGTTCGAAGATAAGCGAACAGGTCGAGCATATCGTCGATCTATGGTTGACGACAGCTTGTTGTTTGTGAAGACAGAAATAGTCGAACGATGGATCGACTACTCTGCTTCAGGAACGATCGTCCGAACGACCGTTCGACCATCGTCTCCAGCATCTTTTAAATAGATTGATGATCGCTGTTTTAATATAAAGCGATAGTCGACTAGGTAGAGATCTTCCTTTTTATCGTCGACGGAGAGCGTCTTCTCGCATTCCGTCTTCTGCTTGTTCTTTGTCTTGTGTCTGCCGCTTCGTCCTCGCCGTCTCTCCCTCGTCTTCTCCCAAGCCCTTTCAATGGCGTTAGCTCCAGCGCTCCTGGCAGTAGTGAAGTTCGATGCAGGCTTCAGTGTGGATTTCGAGTCTTTCAGTTGCTGCGAATCTGGAATAGTGGAAATTCTCATATTTATGCAAAGATCAAGGTTTAGAAAAGCTCATGTCCTCCAAGATAAAGAGAAATATTCAAGAGATCAAAGAATGGGCATTTACTTCGTCTTCAATGATGATTCTATGACCGGAACAATTGGCGGAGAAGAGGTAACATTGACTCCCGTCATTTTAACTAAATATTTGGATTGATAAATGGGGAAGAAGATTACGAGCAAGATATCCCCAGAGTTTGAAGAATGCTGACAGATCTGGGACATGCCGAAGGCATTCCCTCTAAGCTGCTTAAGGTAAATTTTCCGTTTTGATTAAGTTCCTTGCTGAACTTGTCGAAAAGTGCTACTGGAAAAGCACTCTGCCCATGAGAACATTACAAGGCAGCAGTTTGCACTGATGTGTGCAATTGTGAATAGAAACAGATTAAATTGGGCAGGAGTTTTTTTTGATTTGATCAGGAAAAAGAACAGCAAGAAAGAAGTCACCCTGGGTAGGGTGGTCGGGATTTTTCAGAAGGAGAAATATCCCCATCTGTTAGTTTCAGCTGCTACTTCCATCAACGCCAGCAAGAAGATGGTCCAACCCTGTTCACCAAGTGGAAAAGAACTTTTCTGAAGCCCGCTCCCGCAGGGGTCGCTCCAGCTGCATCTGAGAGCACCAGGACTGCCTCAGTCACTCCTCCCCTACAAGAAGCTGGCTCAGCAAATCTCTCCCTTCCATCTTCTTCATCTGTATTGCCGTCTACTTCAGTTGAAGTTCCATCAACTTCAATTGAAGTACGACCTTCTGCTTCTCATCTTCCTGATTCATCTGCTTCTCACCATGCATCTCCTCCTGCATCTCCTCTCCCTCTCATCTTGCTGGGATTATATCCCAGTTTTGATTTATTGGTTCTAAGATTTCTACTCCTCCTCATTCTCCAATTCCTTCTTCAGATCACATTGATCATCCTGGGATCCACTCATCCATCTCCAGTTCACTCTCCAGATCATCAAGAATACACCATTCCTGCTGATCATCCATCCACTGAGTTTCCCCATCATCATCATCCTTTGAAATCACTCCAGCATTCATCTCTAGCATCTTGGAGTTAATTGCCCCCCTCAATCAAAATTATGATTGAAGAGGGCAATTGCTCCCCTTGCTTCATCATCTCTTCTTTGATTGCTGCTTATTCAAGCACTCTCAAAGTTTGCTGAGCCCTCTTCCTCTAGGGGCCTGGTTTTTAGTATCTACTGAAATCAGGCAGGGGGAGATGCTTATGAAGATGTCTCTGAGCTGCCTTTGGCCTCCCCTCCAGCAGATCCTCCTGCATTGCAGAGAATAGAAAGAAATAGAAGATTCAGCTCTCCTCCATTATCTGAAAAAGAAATTTCTGATGCCTTATTGAAGTCTGAATTCATTGTCAAAGTGTGCTGGAAGAATGTTCTACTCCCATGGTCGCCCTATACCTAGAAGAGTTATCACTTCCTTTCTAGATGAATTATGGGAGTTAGGACACTCAAAGGACAGTTCTGAAGGTATCCCTTTTACTCACTTTTTAGACTTGATAACTGATATGCTTGTATGGGAATACCTGGAAGGATGATTCAATGTCATTTAGCAAAATTTTATTCATAATACTACAGATAAAATCGAAGAAGTACTAGATGTTCAAGAGCTTGATCACCAACCAGCTATAGAAGTTCAATCTGAACCAGAACATTGCTATTCAAGTTTGCTGCTCAGCTAGCTCAGCTAGCAGTGCAAGTAGAACTGGTCACCATGACAGTTTCTGATCAACAAAGAAAAGGCTTCTGATGCTCAAATGAAAAGTCTATGTATGGGATGATTCCCTAGATTGGATTTAGATGCTCTTCTGGCACAGGATGCCATAGAAGAAGAATTAGAAAAAGATGCCCTAAAGGAAAGGAAGAGCTTTGCAAGAGGCAATTGATCAATATGATCTTCCCTTTTCTTTCAAATTCTGAGGATGATATTAATTCTGATGAATCTGATGAGTCTAAGAGAAAGAGAACTGCTAAAAAGAAAAGGAAAGCTGTGGCTCCTCCTCCTCCAAATCCAGATAATGATACGCCTTATTATATCCTGAAAGGCATTGATCCTAAGTCTAAAGATTTCCAGCACTGGATGGCATTCTCTAAAAATCAGCAGAAACAAAGGAAGAAGTCAAAGAGGTATGACAGTCCTGTCCCAAGATGGACTCCTAGAGGTCCTCCTCCTCCACCTCCCAGTGCAGGAGCCTCAGGAAACTTATCTACAAACCCTGCTGCTCAGTCTGAAAGGTTCAACCCATCTCAGTCTTCTCAAAGGAGATGTTCTCAAGGATATCAAGGTAAAACTCAAACTGGCTATCAAAGACTTGATACTGTTGTTAAGGAACAAGTAAAGGAGGTGGTGTATCAAAGACAAAGTTTTTCTCCTCCTCCTTCTAAATAACACAAGAGCTCAACCTCTCGAAAGCCAGATCATACTGTGAAGGCTGTTTCAAAGGTAAGCAAATTATTTTATCTGAAAAATATAGCAAGACATTTGCTAAGTCTGCTCCTCCTTCTTATCTAGTTATTCAGGATAAAGAACCAGTTGATACATCTTCTGAGAATGTCTATAAAAGCCTAGAGCTTGATCCTAATTTTAGGATGGCTCGTTTTCTTGAACTTGTTGGAGCAGCTCAAATTAAGAAAGCTAAAGGTGAAGGGAAAGACACTGCAGGATTGAACACTATGTCATAATTCAGAATGAAGGAGCTTGATAAATTCTAGGTTAGACCTGAGGTATTTGATCCTTCAAAATATATGGAAAAGCATCCTGAGGCAGTTGTCCCAAGAGCGTCAGAATTGAAAATCATTGGAGAACAAGACCTGAAGTTGTCAAGAAAGAAGCCCAAGATCCTTCTAGAAAGATTACTTTTGTTTCTAGCTCTTCTGATCCTAAACCCTAGTTTTGAATTGAGTTCAGTCTTCTCTTTTAGTCTCTTGACACAAGATTTATCTATGGTCAAAGGTTAGTTGTGTAGTTAGTTAGCTCAGTTTAGTCTTGTCACTTGTCCAGATGAAAATTTGGTTAAGTTGTTTTTCATTCGACTATGGTCGAACGTCGCTGACTATCGTCGATCGCGATCGATGATCGTCTTCCCGATAGCTCGACTATCTGCTTGATAGGTCGACTATCTAATGTCTTTGATAGCTCGACTATCTGTTGATAAGTCGACTATCTGTTCTCCTTGATAGTTCAACTATCTGTTGATAGGTCGACTATCTGCTCTACTTGATAGTTCAACTATCTGCTTGGATAGTTCAAACTATCTGATAGTTCGACTATCTATTGATAGGTCGACTATCTGTTTCGTTTGATAGTTCGACTATCTGTTGATAGTCGACTATCTGTTTTGTTTGATAGTTCGACTATCTGTTTGGATAGTTCAACTATCTGATAGTTCGAATATCTGTTTGATAGGTCGACTATCTGTTTTGCTTTGATAGTTCGACTATCTGTTGATAGTGAACTATTGTTTACTTTGATAGTTCGACTATCTGCTTGGATAGTTCAACTATCTGATAGTTCGACTATCTGTTGATAGGTCAACTATCTGTGTTGCTTGATAGTTCGACTATCTGCTATGATAGTTCAACTATCTGATAGTTCGACTATCTGTTGATAGGTCGACTATCTGTTTCTTCTTTGATAGTTCGACTATCTGTTGATAGGTCGATTATCTGTTTTTCTTTGATAGTTCGACTATCTTTGATAGGTCGACTATCTGTTTTGTTTGGTAGTTCGACTTATCTGTCTTGATAGATCGACTATCTGATAGCAACTATCTGTCTGATAGTTCGACTATCTGCTGAGGTAGTTCGACTATCTTCTTTGATAGTTCGACTATCTGGATCGTTCGACTATCTGTCTGTTAAGGTCGATCGATCTCTGTGCTCGTTCGACGATCCCGAGGGTCGTTCGTGTTTTTGCTATATGTCTTGAAAAATTTTGTCGTCTTCTATGATGTGATTAATTTCATATTTATTTGGCATATTTTATAAAAGATTGTTTGAATAAATACATTTAAGATTTTATTTCCATGCAATATCCGCTCAATTCCTTATGCATGAGCTAAACTTTTTTCTGACAAAGTTGTTTATCTCTTATTTACTGAGAGTTATGCTGCTTTATCCTTGCCAGGCTGTCCTTTATAGCCGTTAGACTCAAAAAGTCTTCCTTGGCTGTAAGAGTCTCTTCTGATGTGACTTTCTCTAGTATTATTTTATCAGAGTTACTTACAGCTTCTTAGAAAGCTTTATCCTCTTATAGGATTTCTGTCTGCAGTATTTGTTTTGCTTTATGCTATTTGCAGCATCAGCTTGCAGATTTCAGTAGAAGACAAGATTCAAACTCAAATGAGAGTCGTTGCTGCTGCTACTATATAGAGAATTCTTTGGAGAAAGAAATCAACTAGTTCTGATATACAAAAAGCTAACAGCAGTATTCAAGCTATAACTTACAGTTTACAACTGCTCTCAGCTCGTTCATATTCAACTGAGAAGAAGTTTTAGTTCTTCACTCTTCTTCAACCTGAGTTCTCTGCCTCCATGGAAGATTTTCACTCAGAGTTTTTTTGAAGAAGAAGATAACTACCTAAAGAAAAATCTTATTTCATATTTATTATCTTCTTGTAGTTTTTTCCTTCAGATTTTCTGAAGTGTTTTCTGCACTGAAGCAAGACTCCACCTGGACATTCTTTTAGCCAGGGGGAGCCTTGACTCTTTATAGCTTTCTAGCTCAGTGCAAGTTCTTGTGCTTCTCTAATCTATTGTAAAATAGAGAAGACATCTTAACCTCCTTTCCCCTCCTGTAAAGGGTTATTACTCCCTTCAAAAGTATACCTTGGTGGGGGCACATGATCAAAAACATGTGTTGGTTTTTAGACCACCTGATCAAAAGTCTAAAGGGTCTCTAGATCTACCTGCAGCAGATCTTGTTGGTGGCAGGGAACTGATCAAAAACCTGAGTGGATTCTACCTTGGTTGTAAAAGAGAGGACATACCCCAAGTTGTTTGGGGAACCACTATAAATTCCTTGTGTCGTCTGGATTGTTTAATAAATTCTCTGTGCAGATTGGCTGTGATTAGATTTTAAACTAGGATTGCTAGTTGCTGTTTAAGATTCCAAGCCTTAACTGTATTTATAATTGGCTGCATTTTATGCACAACACTTGTGTTAGGCTTTAGGGTTACTTCTCAAATATATTATAACCTTCATTCCACAATTAACTCCAAGGGAGATGAGTAGACAGTCAACTTTGCTAGTGCAATTTTTGATTACTCTATTCACCCCCATCTAGAGTAGTATCTATCCCTTTTCTTTCAGACTCATTCATCGGTTATTGGGTACTAAGTTGAATTTCAGCATGACTTTTCACCCACAGACAGATGGTTAGACTAAAAGGGTGAATTGGACAATGGAAGAAATGCTTCATATGTGTGCTTTGTATATGGGAAAAGGTGGGATGACCATCTTTTTTTGATTGAGTTCACGTACAATAACAACTACCAAGCCAGCATTCATATGGCACCTTTTGAGGCTCTGTATGGAAGGAGGTGTCGTACGCTAATGGCTTGGGTAGAAATGCGAGAATTGAAGCTGTACTAGCAAAGGGACGTTGAAGATGCTACTTTAACGATATAGTTGATTCGAGAATGGCTACTTATTGCTCAGGATAGGCTGGAAAAGTACTATAATGCAAAGCATCAGAATGTGGGGTTTGTGGTGGGAGATTGGGTATACCTCAAGATAAAGCCGTATAATGGATTCTAAAAGAAGCTTATTCCGAGATATGTTGGGCCTTTTGAGATCTTGGATCGGGTTGGTGAAGCTGCCTATCGTTTCGCTCTTTCGTTAGAGTTGAGCAGTTTGAATGATGTATTTCACATCTCAGTGCTGCGGAAGGCTATTCAAGAGTCTTCTCAAGTGGTTGTTGTTAATCAAGTGCCCGTCGATAGTGGGTTTACAACGAAGGTCAATCCCTTTTGGATCGAGGAAATAGAGGTTAAGCATCTTCGGAACAAATCCATTAAAATGGTGAAGGTACTTTGGGACAACTGTGGCCGAAAAGAGATGTCTTGGGAGCATGAGAATACTATGTGTGAGGATTTCAATAAGCTTTTTCACTAAGGTAATCAGATGTAATGTTTAATTTTTTATATATTTTCTTATAATGTCAAAATTTCAGGACAAAGTTTCTTTGAGTGGGGGAGAATTGTAACGCTCTGTGGTTCATGAACCCTTATCTGGAAGATACTGCCCGGCGGTAGTGACTACTATGCGGTGGTAACTCAGATCACTCAACGCTCTCAGCGCTCTCAGTGCCTCAGCTCTTACTAGCGTGCTACGGTAATATTAGCATTGGCGGTAGCTTTGGCATTTATTTGGCCAAGTTCTCGGGTTGGCTATAGCGCAACGTTAGCCTTACCGCGGAGCTGTAGCAGAGCAGTTATGATGCGTCCATATGGCAAAGCCCGATTCGAGTTTTGAGTGGTGGCGCCCTAAGAAGCTAAATAATTGAGGTACCACACGACGGTAACTTCTTAACGCACGGCAGTTGTAACGTTCCAATTCGCGCTAGGATCCTTATGCGTGTTTCTAGTAAGGAGAGCTTGGGTAGGCTCAAGGGGGTGCAGTTGATTAGGTGCACACTTGGGGAAATAAGGAAATAGGCTAGAAACTGGAGTTGAGCATGACACGGGTAGGGACACGGGCGTGTCCTACCCGTGTTCATGGTGCTGAGTGGCTATGGCGCTGGGTGATTTTGAGACAGTGTTGAGTGGTGTGTCCCAAGAAGGACACGGGTAGGGACATGGGCGTGTCCCTACCGTGTTCAGTGGCTTTGAGTTTGTCCAAAGAAGGACACGGGTAGGGACACGGCGTTGTACCTAAC